>CAKNET010000034.1:0-332442 GCA_930272545.1 Sphaerostilbella broomeana
GAGAGATAGAAAAAACAACCCGACCAGCCCCCCCCCCCCCCCCTTGGCCTTCGGCAGCGTTCCATGCCGATTCTATGGATGGAGGGTTATTTTTTCTACGCGAGCGTGAGATTTAGGCAGCAGGGTAAAAAAACAAGGCTAAAGTTCAAGGGTATTTGATATTATTTCCTTTCTTGGCGATCTATCTAGTCATCGAGGGAGGGGGGCGGATCACATTGATGAGTTGTTCCTCAGATCTGAGAGGCGTTTTTTTCTTCTTATTTTCCTTCTTATTTAGTTTTTGGGGAAGTTTGATGATGATGATGATGAGATGGGGGTTTGATTTTTTTTTGTTTTTGTTTTCGGATCGGGGTGTTGAGGAAAGGGAAGGGGGGTTTTGTTGAAGAATGGTTTATTGTTGGCGGTGAACTAAATTCACGGCAGTTACTTTTTTGTGTTGTTTTAATTTATTTTGTTTTGTTTTTACTTCAATGTCAACATGTTCTCAGAATCAACGATGGCCGATCGAACTGGCTGACTACCTTCACTATAGCCATAGTGGCCGCCATTTCTCCGTCTCTTCTCCGTCGTCCTTATCCGGGGATGCGGTAACCGTGTGCTATTTTTGGGAACACCTCCTCCTGAGCCCTGTAGATCCAAATGGGGACTTCTCGGCGTGACAGCCGATAAGGCGAGGAATATATCGGGCGGTAATCAGGGCATCCATCTCGAGGAGAGAGAAAAAAAAATAAGGGGAGAGTAAATAGGTTAGGTTAGTTAGGTAATCCTGTGATTCTCCTGAATTTTTTTCTGCTACTGGAATACTGACACTCTGCGAAGGGATATTTTGACAACTACCCTCCATAACTAAAGTAGTGCTGTGCTGCGTTGGGTAGGGCAACGAGACCGACGGAATCCGACTAGCCTGATGCCGCCCAGGTATGTCTATACACATGTAGATCGGAATGGTCGCTCGCCAAGCGATGATCCGACCGGCCTACTACATAATAAAAATACATAATACATAACACATACTGACTGCTACTGCTGCAAAGGGCTTCCTCGACACACCAATCAAACCGTCTGGCCTCTCCGATGCTTTCGGAGGGGTTCTGCACTTCAACGTCATTCGTTGCCACGATCTAGGGAAACTGAAATGGAGTGAGTCCGACCAAAAAGCTTAAACTGCTACGCGAGAGACGGGCAAGCCCAGCGACGGCCGAAAGCGTCAATCAATCTGCTTCCGCCATGTTTGAGCCGAAGCCAGGCCCCAGCTGCGATGCGGTCTCCTGATTTGCTGAATGGGGGCTTTGGCTATCTGTCCTTAACTCTTGCGAGAGCCGTGAGGAGGGATGGAGGCTGCTGCGGGTCGGTAGTGCGTGCCAGTGGCAGTGGCAGAGGCAGTGACAAAGACTGTCGCAGTGGCGCTTGCTGAGCGGTCATGCCCAGCCCAGCCCGGCCCAGTTCGGCCCAGCCCCAAGGATTGTCGAATAGTGAGATAGACTTGGCTGCTTGGCTAGATATTAATGATTGATTGGAGGTGAAGGGGGGAGGGGATGAAGGGAAGAAGAGGGGGGGAGAGACGGCAGACGGATTGGATGAGGGGTTGAGGGGCAAAGAACCAAAAAAAAAAACTGGGCTTGACAGCGACGGCGGACAGTCGGACGCTGTCGATCAAAACGGCGGCACTATTTAAATCTCGCAACCCCCGTCATCTCCTCTGTCCAGGGACATTCATGTGTGAATAATCTCAAGGAACGACATTTTATTCCATAACCAAAACAAAAGAATCTTCCCACCTCCCAAATACCATCATCATGAGTGGATGCGGTTGTGCTGAATCTGGTTCCTGCGGCTGCGGCTCAGCCTGCACCTGCGACGGATGCCCTGTACGTTGTTGTTCTTTTCCCACTGACTGACTGATTCATTCACACGAATAGTAAAGAGAATATTGGACTAATTCTTCTCTTCTTTACCATGAAATAGCATAAATAAACCGGTCTCGTATGTGAGGTTAATCTCGATCGCTTGAATCTCGACAAAACACTGTTTTTTTTGCTCTGTTTTGATGGATATGTCAAATCATAAAGAATGAATTGTCTTTTTGGCTTTGGTTTTCCATTATCATTGGAAAAGAAAGGGGGCTGTTGAACAGGTTGGAAAGATACTCTCGATAAATAAAGAAATGAAGTAAAAATGATTCGTCGCTACCAATAACTACCTAACTAACTACCTATGCTGTTGTGCTTGTAACTACCTAGGTACGCTTGCATACCTTACGTACCTACCTATAGTATTGTTGTTCCCGTATTTCCACCCTAGGCCATATAATACCCGCCTCGTCCCATCAAAGTTCAAAAGTCATACTCGCTGTAATGCCATTAGACTGAGCCAATGAATGAATTACTCGTCATGCTCTGGAAAGAACGCCAATACTGGGCTGAGAGCGTCTGAATATGCCTTATCTCTGACATCATTCGCAGCTTCAGCGTAACCAAGCTCATCTACATCACAATACTCATCGTCTTGAGGGACTCCTCTCGTATTCCCACCGCTGCCCATCCTAGATGCAGATTCCAGCAAACCAACAATTTCGACCAGTAATCGGCTACTGTAGAGTACTACCGCGAGGGCAGAGAGTGTGGAGCCGTCTCGAAGAAATTGGTCGATGCCCTCGGTATTGCCTTTCCAATTGGCACCACACTGCTGAAATGAAAGCCAGCTGCGCTCTTCCGATTGAAATAAGCGATCATCTACTTTACAGATTTGTTTGACCATGGTCATGGTCCACAGGGACAATAGTATCAGGTCGTAAAAGAGACTAGCGCATCGGCTGAAGGAGTTGAGTCGCATCATTACGATACGGGTGACTAGAATGACGGACGATACGATTGCCACAACAAGACTCGGGTCAACTATGCTAAATATATAGAATGAAGAAGTTAGCATCTTAAACCGTTTCTGTCGCTTGGGGTTTGTTCTATGTGACAAACCTGTTTGACCACGTAGGTTGTAGTGCTTGAACACCAGGACTATAATCAAGAGAGCATGCGGCTCCCTTGGAATCACATTTCCAGCCTAATTCATCTTGATAACTCCATCTAAAACCACCGAGGTGAGGTTTTGCAAAGTGTATAATAGCAGTGATCGTGACGTAAACGTCGGTGACTAACATAATCCTGCGAGCAACCTCTTCTGTGGGAGTCATGATGGTACAGTGTAAAGATGCAATCAACCAAAATGGGTTTGGAATTAGACAGCTAACCTGACCCTCCCAAGTACTTGATAGTCGTGATATACACTTAATTAATATATTTCTCGTTGTTCAGCCGCCAGGGTACATGTAGTATTGTAGAAGCAGGGAAACTTGCTCATACTACCGCAAGGCCGAGGATAGAATCACCGAACTGACCAGGATTCTTCGTAGCCGAAAGGAATGAAGATTCCAATAGAGCACTAGAATGATACCTTAGCATCGAGAAATGACTAGTGAGCAGTCAATGAGAGTATGGTTTCGCATCGTATCGCTCGAGTCCTACCTGATATGAATCCTGGTGCAGGGTAGCAACACGCTTGATGAATCCCCAAATTTAATTCCCTGATTATACGTGCATCTTCCGGTCTTGTTTGGCATGGATTTGTATAACAATTTATTTCATAAACTTGACAAGAAAAATCTAATGGTTAATGATTTAATAGCAACCTAATCCGATACCCATGTGATGAAGATGACTTCTGGGTTAAAGTTGGGGCTGTGGTGTAACTGCCTTAGATTGATGATTAACACACTTCACCAAGACTTGAGGGTAAATGAACATGTTGTTACGACTAACATCCTAAAATACACGAATCGTCGACACATGATACCTCTTGACATGATTTTTTACCTTTGCAACTCTATGTTATTGTAGTAATGGGGTTGATTGCAAGTGAGTTCTAGTATTGGAACGTTAGGTACGTATCTAGGCACCCAGCGTTACCCAGGTGGAGCTGTCGATGGAAGCAATGAGTGCAATGATTGGCGGGGAGGTTTTGTTGTTGGGTGGGTGGATGTTCTGACATCAATCACGTTGCCTCGGCCAGCTTGCCTCTAAGCTTCTGCTTGATGAGTAACATTCAACCTCGCACACACGACAGTGTCATTGTCATTGTTCTTGCTGTCTACGCCTTTGCCTTTCTGTTTATTGCCTCTGTCTCTCAGCTATTTACTCGTATTTTCGAAACCCACTCTCGTCTTCCCCGCGACTGCCTCCAATCGATTCTCTCGGCGAATGCGATGCGAATAAGGCTTGCGTCCCGAGACTGACGACCCTCAGTTGCTGCTCCTACGCAAACGTTCCCGCCAGACCCGACGGCATCATGGATTCCTCTACAGAGCCAACGAATGAGAATGAAACCCTTCTACCTCCTCCGTCCACCGAGGCAATAGCAGCCGTCCCATCAGTTGACGCGCCGCGAAGATGCTTCATATGCTTGACCGACGAGGAGCCAACCGATCCCAAAGGCACCTGGGTTGACCCGTGTCCATGCACCCTCGAAGCACATCAAGACTGCATGCTGTCATGGGTCACCGATTGCGAGCGCTCCAACAAGCCTCTCAGATGCCCCGTCTGCAAGTCCGCCATTCAGGTAGATGGCCCTTGGGACCCGATCGCCTCACTTCACGACGCCATCCAGAAAAAGTTCACCCGCGCCAGCCCCTTTGTCCTACTGACGGGAATGTCGGTGGGGGTTCAATTCAGCCTGCAAATGTATGGTGCTATGGCACTGTGGACTTTTGCGGGCAAGGATGCCTTGCTGCGATTTGCGCTGGGCCCGGACATGGTTCTCGACGGAAGGTCAGCTGGACCAGTGGGTTTTGCAAAGGAGCGGATAATCAATGCCCTGATCCTCATGAACGTGGCTCCAACGTTGCTGATAACGCAGCTGCTTCCGGGCCTGACTAATAGATACTTTGTGCAATCAGCATCAGTTGTAAGTCTGCTCTGGCTCTCCACCCGGCCATCATTTATGGCGAAATGAGCTGACATCTCCCGCCCCTTTAGTATGGCATCTACAGCATGATTCGCAATGACAACTTTTTGGAATGGCCGCCATCCCCAAGGTTGGCAATGGTCGCCTTGCCTATTATTCGCAAGATCTACTATAACCTGTGGAGGGATCTGGTGATGCCCTACGAGATCAAGCTTAACCGGCAAATTATGGGATTGCCAGCGGTTAAACCACAGGAAAATGGCGCCCCAGCCGCGGAAAACAGACAGGAAGGGGAGCGCAATGCTGATGGAGGCTTCATTGGCCTCTTGCAAAACATTCTGGATGTGTTGGACCCGGACGAGGAAGAGCATGGCGCAGGCGCTAATGGTGCTCCGCAGCTGCCCAGAATCCACGAAGAGATGCACATGGCGGCAAACAACCAAGGCAATGAGAATAATTTCATGGTTGAGGTTTTGATAGAAGATTTTGGTGAAGTGCTTGCGGATGCGCCAAACGACCAGCACGCAGATAACCAGGGGCCCCAGGAGCACCAGGAGCAGGATGGTCAAGAGGCCCCCGTTGGCGAAGGAGAACCAGGCAACCTGCACGATGCACCACAACCACCTCCAGCTAGACGCATGGGGCTAGGCGGCCTTCTCTCCAGCGTGTCCAACTCGATCGTAGGAGCTCTCCTGCTGCCGGGCATCTCCTTTGCCATGGGCGAGGCTCTGCGGTTCTTGCTCCCCAAATCATGGACATCTCTACCACCAAGGAACCAGTGGCTGTTTGGGCATCTTTCAGGACGACCAGGCCTTTTGCAGCAGCAATGGGGACGCAGCCTGGTTGGTGGATGTTTATACGTTGTCCTCAATGACGCAATCAGGGTGTACAGCAAGTCGCGCAAAGTTGCGGCCATGCAGAACCGGAGAGTGAGGAACGTGGACAGACCAAGACGAAGGAGAGAGTAGTAGTAGTAAGTAGTAGTAGCGCGTGTTAGTTAGTATAAGAGGTTACGTTACGTGTATGGCACGGCATCATCAACACCGCCACCATCATGAACATCAACAATAAGAGGCATGGAAAGCATGGAAACGGAGTTTAGGGAATAAGGAAGGAATTAGATATAGAACTTTTTTATGTTGTCGGCCAGGAAATGGTTGCTCTGTTCATTACTCTTTGGTCCATTTATACGTGCATATACTATTCAGAAAAAAGGAATCTTCAAAAAAACAAGGCATTATAAACCAATTAGTAATTAGCATACATATCTTACTACTTTTATCGAAGCTACAAGCAACTAACTGGTAAATATCCATTCACTGCTTAATACTTACTAGGCCGGGTGCTGTAAACGACTACCTAGTCGTCGATGTCAATAGAGGCAGTAATGGCAATGGAATATTCTAGCCTAGTGGCGCGGCTCATTTGTCCTGTCCCATTAATTTTTTGGTTAGCGGCCACCTACAGTAGGCTAGCATAGGTACTGTAGGTACTTTCTACTCCAGGGCTGCCTCACTGAACCTGCTGTCACCGCCGCCGCCGCGGGGCCACGTTCTTCGTTCGCTCCTCAAGATTTCCATCCCCCACATCTACCACTACAACTCCATCTCTTCCTCCCACCCCTTCCACTCGCATCTTAGAAAAAAAAAAAAAAAACAGGAGACCGCCAGTCAGGAAACACCATTTCTCGCCACTGCCCACCTAGCCGTATATCACCTCGCGCGCGTGTCGTGAAGCTTTCCCGTAAGCTCGCGCAAAGCCAACTTCCCTTCTCATCTGCTATGGTATGTCTTCCTGAAAACTCCCCCTCCTTGTCCTTGTCCTTGCTGCCCTCCCCCCCGCTTGTGTGTCTGGCAAGAAGGCAAAGCAAGCACCGTCCAGCGATATATATATATATACGGAGGGAGCATAAACAAGAATAAAACGCTATTCAAACAACACACGCCTCAGCTATATATACCACTACACATCTAATTTATTCACTTTTTACCGCAAGTTTTGCTGACCCTGCCTCCTTGTGATGGTTCTCCCAATATACAGGCTGCTCAACAATCCTCCAAGCAGCGCCTGGCGCTCGCTATCTGCGACTTCCTCTCTACCTCCACCAACGACGGCACTCTCACCGCCGATGACAAGGACTCTATCGACGTGGCCATCAACTGCATCGCCGAGTCCTTCAAGGTCGATCCTGCCGACAGCGCCGCCGTCCAAGCCGCCATTGGGCCCCAGAACCTCCTCCAAATCTACAGCGTCTACGAGAAGCTCAAGCCCTCATCGCAATCCTCTTCTGCCTCCTCCAACAACAATGCCGCTGCCACCGCCGCTGCTTCCTCCTCAACATCATCCGCCCCTACTGCTGGTGTGAGCAACGGCGCCAGCAACTCTGAGCCCTCCGACGCCCAGAAGAAAGAAGCCGAGTCCCTCAAGTCCAAGGGCAATGCCGCCATGGCCCAAAAGGACTACGCCTCCGCCATCGATCTCTACACTCAGGCTCTAGCACTACATCCCTCCAACGCCGTTTTCCTCTCCAACCGCGCCGCCGCTCACTCCGCCAACAAGGACCATGCCTCCGCCCGCATCGACGCCGAAGCCGCCGTCTCTATCGACCCATCCTACACCAAGGCCTGGTCCCGCCTTGGCCTTGCTCGCTTCGCCCTCGGTGACCCTAGCGGTGCCATGGAAGCCTACCGCCAGGGCATTGAGCACGAAGGCAACGGCGGCTCTGAGGCCATGAAGAAGGGCTACGAGACCGCCAGACGCCGCGTAGAGGACCTCGAAGCCGAGCAATCCCAAGACAACCTCTCCCGCTCCGGTCCAGGTGGCGGTGCCGGCGGTGGTTTGCCCGACCTTAGCAACCTCGCTTCCATGTTCGGAGGTGGTGGTGCCGGAGGCGGCGGCGGCGGCATGCCCGACCTCGGCTCCATCATGAGCAACCCCATGTTCGCTAGCATGGCCCAGAACCTAATGAGCAATCCCGACATGATGAGCAACCTCATGAGCAACCCTAGACTCCGCGACATGGCCAACCAATTCAGCAGTGGAGGTGGCATGCCCGATCTTGGTGCCTTGATGTCCGACCCTAATATTGCTGAAATGTGAGTTTTCTCGTTGACAAAGATCTCCATTGTCCCCCATCATTTCCCCACACATTTAGGTTCAACATCTTTCTTGCTTAGGATGAGTAGCTAAACATCTGTATGAATAGGGCTCGGAATATGATGGGTGGCGGCGGTGGTGGTGGTGGTGATGGCAATGGTGGTGCTGAAGGTGGGAATGGAGCAGGACGGTAGAAAGACATATTTGACAGAGGAGATGCAGGGAATGTAGCATGCGACTAGCACGTGTAGAGGTATCAAAACTACATCATGATAAAAAGGCGTGAATTATCAATTTAGATATACCTGAATAGTATTTTTGGAATGAACACATGCGAACAAGAAGAAAAAAAAAAAAAAGAAATTCAATCCTGATAAACTACACGGTTGATAAAGTTCCATTCGTGTACGCTATGTATAGTATTGTTACTCCCGCGCCATCAATATGCATACATCACTTCAAAATCATTAAAAAAAATGCAATCGAAAGTAATACTCACTTAGCTCTCGTAATGAGATTACATGTTTCCACCCTAAAACTTTTTGTCTAATGGTTATCATGAGCACGTTAAAAGAAGCCTCCCATCTATCCGATTCATTGGAATGTCCCTCTGATCCCCAGCTGCTGCTCCATATAGTGAAGACTGGTTAAGGGGGCCGGCCATGCAATACATATAGAAACGCAATTATCAAAACTCATTATTCATGTTATTTGGCTTTCTTCTCACGGTGGCTACTAGAGTCCACATTGCTCTGTGAGGATGAAGGCCTGAGTCCGGTTCGGCCACGACGTCCGTGCAGAGTCCCTCCTCTTGGACGCCAAGGCCCTCTAATTTCCTTTACCGGACCCGTGGGAATTGAGTGATTCTCTCCGATGTTGATCGGCGGGTCATTTTCATTCCCAACAAGGGCGCTTGTCAACATCGTTTTAGACTATAATCCGTCAATAACGGAGGAACGTTGTCAGTCTGGCATTCGCGAGTTTCTCTTTTAGAAACGTTTGATGCAGCCACAGGATGGTTATCATTTGCGTCATCTGGAATAGGCGGCATTTGCTTCAGAGCCCGTAGGCCGCGACTGCTTGGCTTGGGGATCAGAGATGGCCCAGAATTGCTCGAGGTCAACGGCGCCGAGACACGACGTCGTCCCTATCTACCCTGTTAGCAAAACACAATCCCTCTTTATGTTGCAAGGAAATAATTCTTACAAAAATAACATCATCTTTCAAAGCAAAAGTAGCATCCCTATTTTCAATGTATTCTGCAGTTTCAAAATTCTGTGATGTATGAGATGGTTCGCTTTTGGACTGTACACGGCGAGAATATCTGGGTTTGAACAAGACCTTCGCCGTTCGAGAGTCCTCTGCTGCCATACTGGGTATTGTAGATAGCTCTGACGATGGCTTGATGATGTCACATTTTGGGATTGTAGCTCGTGATTCATGACCCAGTGAGCACTGGCTGCTGCTGCTGAGTTTTCCAGGCTCTGCAGGCACTTGTTCAAGGTTTGTTGGTAACACTTTATCAGCCGTTATTTTTGAAGCCCTAGAAGCTTCAAGACTGATAGGTGAAGCGATATCTCTTGCTTTTAAATGGATCGTTTCATCGACGATTTTAGGCGACCTGGTGATGAAGAGCGAGTTGGTTGCTACTATGTCGTCGGACCATCGAAGTTTGCCTGGATAGCTTACGGCCGCCTAAGCCTGTGCTGTGGTTCCCGAACTGTTAATTTGTGTGGCCATCTCTACTTCGGTCCTGAGTTGTGTGGTAGTGATTGACCGTGGCGTAAACTCTGGTGCAACGGGATTCAATCGAGATCCCTAGATGGATCCGTCAGTATCCTCTGGAGAGTTCAAACCTATGGCAGAATCTACCTCCTTGGGACACTGATTCGGGGTTGACGTGTCGTCATCATCTTCGGTGGGGGTGTTGTTTTGGGTTTTAGCTGCCACGTCGCCAACATCTGTCGTGGTAGTCTCGGAACAAGAATCATTGGCGAGTGTCTTGGCATCATCGAGTGATTTCACAGAGTCAATGTGATCCTGTGGTCGAAGAAAGACTTGCTTCGACCACAGGTCAGCGTATCTTCCATTGGATACGACAAGCTCGGTATGGGTGCCCTGCTCAATGATCTTGCCTTGTTCAACAACAACAATACGATCTGCATTCATAATGGTAGACAAGCGATGGCTAATGACATGTATCAGTTATTGACTCGTAGCAAATGGGACAGAAAAAAAAAACTCACGCTACAATAAATGTAGTTCGTCCGTGACAAAGTTTCTTGAATGACTGCTGGATCTGCTGCTCCGTGTCCGTATCAACTGCGCTTGTAGCCTCGTCTAAGAGGACAATATCGGGCTGTTTCAAGATAGCTCGAGCGATGGCTACGCGTTGAAGCTCACCACCAGAAAGTTTGCTACTGTAATCAGCTATGGTGTATCTCAGACAAGAAATTTTTATCCACTTACACTCCTCGCTCACCGACTCGCGTGTCATAGCCTACATCATATGAATATCACTGAAGAGCAATTAGGGTAGTACTAAGCTTACCGTTGGTAAAACCCAGGATCTTATCATGTATGCTTGCGGCTCGGCATGCATCGTAAACCTCCTCGTCACTTGCAGTAATCCTGCCGTAGCGCACATTGTTCATAATGGTGTCATCAAACAAGATTGGGTTTTGAGGAACGATTCCAATTCGATCGCGGAGGCTAAGCAGAAATTAGCAATTCCAAGTTGTCTTAACAGTCAAGTGGGAGACTGACCTAAATAGATCTACATCTCGAATATCTTGCCCATCGATCTGAATACTGCCTGAGGTGACATCGTAAAATCGGTCTAGAAGCTTAAGCATAGTTGACTTGCCTGCTCCGGTTGCTCCAACAAAAGCAATTGTGATACCTGCCGGCACATGCAAGTCAACCTGGTCAATAATTTCCTTCTTTTTGTCGTAACTGAAGCAAACTTCTTTGAATTCAACCTCGCCGGATACAAATTTGAGAGGTCTTGCTCCTTTGCGGTTCTCAACAGAAGGCTTAGTTTTCATGACGTCGAGGAGACGCTCCGCATCGATAAAATCATCACTCATGTTCTTGCCTAGTCGAGCAAAGAATTGCAGTGGCGCAGTGAGCTGAGCCCAATACATGAGAAGCATTGCGAATTGTCCAGAAGTGGCCTGCCCGTTATGTATGCGATAGACAGCAAGAAACGCGCTTGCCATGAGTCCAGCTGTTAAAACGATGGTCTGAAAGGCAATCGACACATACCAACTCATGGCGTATTGCTGCTCCTTAAGCCAGCGATTGGTAACGGCATCGGCATGCCTGTTGTCTTCGAAGCCAATCTGATTGAAAGCGCTCACTGTCTGCCAACCAATTAGTCCAGAGTGTCGGATGTAGTACTCCTGATACATGGCGTTGATACGCTTTCGACTGGCTGACTTGGACTCAGCCACAAGGCGGGTTGCAAAAAAGATGAATACGGTGCCCGTAGCTACAGTTATCAATCCCTCATATGGTCCAAATGTGATTGATAAGTAGACTACGGCAACGCACATGTCAACTAGCATGGGCACTGCTTGAAGCAAGATGCTTTCGACGGCATTGGAGACTGCGCTTCCTCCCTGGATGGCCATCAACATATCCGAAGAGCTCTTAGAGTCGTGGAAATCAGCAGAGAGGTGCATCATGTGAGAATAAGAGGCGCGGGTCAAGGCATCTTGAGAGTAGTATTTGACGGGGATCCACAGCCATTGGCGGATCAGTTCGATGCCAGACTCAGAGGCTGCTAAACGAAGAGCAGCAAAAATAATTACTGCAGCCCAGGGACTTCCAGAACCGCCGCTCAACGTGTCCATGATAATTCCAGTTTGTCGTGGAATGAGGAGATGTAGCGCATTCGAGGAGAAAAGACATAAAACAACGGCAGCAGCTCGCAGTTGAAGACCATGATTGCCTATTGGCCAAACATAGGGAAATAAAATCTGGAATATGTTAGTTTCATGATGCTGTAGTATATCTATCCAAGTCTTGCCAAACACCCAAGTTGTTTAGAAAGGCTTCTTCACGGCATGACTTTTGTGTGTTGTAGCTTGTCGATGGCTGAAAGTAGACTAGAAAGGCGAGCGAGAAGAGATAGACGTACCATGAAACCCTTTGTATACTCAAACCAGTTTCCACCTTCCTCGAGCCTTTTTTCCATGCTTTCTCTAGCTTCTCTTTCTCTTCGTTCCCAGCTGTATTCAGGAGTACTTTCGGCATGTTCATCTTGTCCTGTGGTTGAGCCATAGCTTGAGTTTGGGGTATTCTTCGTTTGATCCGTAGGGGATGCAGAATCGTCCTCACTTGGCTTGGGTAGTAGTGGCTGTCTTTCATTATCCACCGCTGGGGGTTCTGATTTAGTCCAGAGACCGAGACATGTCCAAACAACCAAAACGATGAGCGATGCCAACCTCAATGTGAGAAGTGCGTAATGGACAATATCATATGAACCGAGTTTAGCCTTGCCCAATTTGGTACTGTCTAATGCCGCGATGGGAACTTCGAATAACAACGCGAGAAACCATGACCCACGAAATGGATACCAGACAACATCTTCGGACTCAGCAAGTCGTATGAGAAGGATGCCGAAGACAAGTATACACGATAATGGGTTAATTATGGTGTATTCTACTGGCGAAGCCCTCTGAATGACCGACTTGGTACAGACAGCGACAAGTTGGCCAAGATACGTGAGCAAGAAGAAGCTGACAATGAGGGTAACAGATTTTCGACTCGGGCGCTCGGACTGGGCACGTTTGTTCTTCTTGAGAGCCTGAAGCATGCACGTCGCGAGTAGAGATGAGGCGAGAAAATAGATGAAGATAACGGCAGGGTACAAATAGCTGAGAACGACGAGGGCATTGCCCTCTTTGGCCTCGGTAGCCATTTCAAACCGCGGCGGCTAAACCAGCAACTCGTGATCGAATCTGTTGATGAGATACAAAGATTTTAGCGCCACTTGAAACTGGGGTCCAGATCGAGATCGAAGTTGAGATGCAAAGCAAGTTGAAAGGTGAGAATGGCCAATGAACCGAACGTTCAAGGCTGGGTATATCCTCCGATGAAGACGGTCTGCACAATATATTTGCGAGATTTCAGAATAGAGCTGGGCACAGCTAGCTAGAGGGACAGCGACAAATTCGTTAAGTACAGGGCAACAGCTAGCAAGTATTGGCCCGTGGCGACCAGCGGCCCAGAGAGAGAAACAATGGCACCGGGGGAGAGTGGCTCCAGCAAAGACCAGGCGTTGTACACGGCTTTGACTGTGTACCTTCGGAATGAAGCGCTGGCCGATCTATGGTGGGGAGGTGGATGGCGGTTCGGTGTAGGAGGGCGACACCTGCAGCTTGTGTTGATCAAGGCAGCTGAGATGGATTATGGCGGCAAGAAGGCACCACGATGGTAGAAAGGACGGCTGGTGATGATGGCTGACAAACCGACCCGCGGATGAGTTTTGGAGAAGAATCAGAAGAGCCAGAAGAAGAAGGTGAAGATAAGAGGCCAAGGGAAGAGGAGAGGAGAAAGAGAGGAGAGGATAGAAGAGTTGTTGAGCGAGAGAGGCAGAGAAAGAGAAGAGGCAGAGGTAGAGCCTGAGATGGAAAGGGCCAGACACTGAGCTTTGCACTTGCCCTGCTTGCCTCTTCGCCGCGGAGCTGCGGCAGTTTGTCTCTTTCCTAACCAGATGTTTGAGCTATGCCTCAAATCCTTTGTTTTCTGCCCTTACCCACCGTATGGGTATGTCAAGTGCCAGAGGGAGGGTGCGTGGAGATGTTGATATCCACCCTTTCTTCGTCTACCTCTGGAAAACAAGGTATGTAAGATAGGCTTATCACAGTCTCTTGTTTGTTTGGCGGCTGCCTTGCTAGCTCTAGCTCTGGCTCTATGATCCGCGGTTGAGGCTTGACATTCTGGTGCTGGTGCTGGTGTTGGTGCTGGTGTTGGTACTGGTGGTGCTGGTGGTGCTGTTGCTGAAGACTCTTTGCTTCCGAAAGATGGCAAAATATGTTCTACTCTGAGCTCAGCTTGCGTGCATACCTGCGCCGCTCTTGTGCTGAACGAAACAAAAAGGACCATACCGTGGTTTACGCAGCCCCTGTCACGCCGTCTGGAAGAGTTGCAACTAGTCGTGCCTTGTCAAGGTTATTCGTCCGGCCTGCGCCATCAACACACCAGGATGGTTTTTTTTTTTTTGTGGAGGTGCTTGGTGAGGCTACGTAACGAGTACCCGGTTACGCACCCTGCAACTACCTGACAAGAACATCTACTGATTGCACGGCGTCACTACTGCTGGCCCTTAGGTAATCGCATTGCCCACAGGTCGCTGCTACTGCTACCCATCGACTTACCCTTAGGTATCAGGTAGCATCACAGGGCTGGTTCCGCAGCTACTGGCGCAACTAGCAACCAAGGAGGGTTCGTCTCATCCACAGCTTGACCAACGGCGGAGTATACTCCGGGTATTCCACCTGCCCGATGATGTGTTCCTCATACCCTCGAAGCCGCCACCGCCCGCGTCTATCAGGAACCTTTCGCTTTGGGTGCTAGCTGGACTAGCTCGTAGCCGCTGGACCCTGAGCGGTCAGTTTGTCAGCAAGCAGAATTCGTTTGACTGGCTTGATGCAGGGCTGAGGAGCTGCCAGTGCAAGGGGTTGAACTGGTCCGTCCCCAGAAGCAGCCATCCCTGCTAGCCTCGCCATGTGCTGGGTGCTGGGACTGCCATGGCCTCTGCCCCACGACAAGCATTGAGGTTGTGAACGGCACCAGCTGGAGACCGTCCGCGGGCAATGGAAGGACCTGGACCCTGGCGGCCAGTGCTCAGTGCTCACGAGAACAGAACCACTTGAGTACGCCAAGGTGTATCTTCTGGTATTAGGGATGACGGTGTGTCCTTTTTTGTTTTCGTTTTCACTCTAGCGACTGACCGAAGGCTTAGACCTCTTTCTGATACAGGCACCGTCAACCTGTTTCGCTGATTTCATGTCTCCGAAACTTGTTCCGTCTGGTCGGAGTCTACCATGTTCCACACCGTTGTTGCCAATGTCTCGCGGTTACGGTGTAGAGGTGCGTTTGTATTTGTATATGGGACATGGGACTGGAAGGAAAAGCCGATGAGGTCTGCAACAGGTGCATCCCACGGAATGGCCTGCAGTAGTGCCTGACAGGCAGAGGGGTGACCATTTACCTTGTTGATGACACTCATGCTTCGGTGTGTGGTGGGGTTCGCTGACCGTCTTCAACAATTGCTCTGAATATAGATCTTATTTATTTTGCATACTCGATAGAGAACAAGAGGCATCAGCCAGATGAGCACCAAATAGGCAGGTATTGATGATCAAGTCGACGCCACATGAAACCTCAGCGCCGAGATGTACGGGCATGCGCAGAAATTTCGAGCCTCATGTCCAAAAGGCCTATCATCTTTTTTTTTGAACAAACAATGTTTCTGTTCGCTTTTAAGCAACAGGTGGGGTTAGCTGTAAACCACAAGACGCCAACAGCCAGGCCAACGGCACGCTTGGCCCCCAAGCATTTACGATCTTTGATCAAACTCACCCAAGGGTCCATCATTTCCGGAACTGTGTGCTCAGCGACAATCGCTCTGAGCCGTCACTTCGAGTCGTTCGCCTGGCCATCAACAACCTCCTCTGCCACTTACTAGTTAGTGCTTCGCACATCGGTCTCACCGGCGACCTAAGGGCGGCAGCTACATCGTTGGTGCTAACCCAACGTTCCTTAGAGCAGCTCGGACTCCAAGAGTCTGAGGGACAGACAGTAACAAACTAAGTGGTTCTTATGTATGTACGTTTGTTCACAAGAACGTGAGGAACATGGTGGGTCCAGACCAATATTAGAATGGACCGGAACTAGCGCTCGTATAGAGGCTCCAACAAAGAATCATCATGGTTCAAGCAATTTCAAAGAAAGGAAAGCTATAGGTATCCGAACTGCTATGTCATTGCACTGACGACGACGTCTACTGCGGGGTGAGCCCCTGATGGTTGTCCCACGACGGCAACGTCATTTCCATTTTCTCTCCATTACAATGGACAAGGTCAGTCGGCAGTAGACGAATCGCGGATGGCTTCTTGTCGATTTCGGGAGAGTGAATCCAATCGCGGTGCATTGCCTCCGCACGCAAGTGCGCCACGCCTACTATTCCGCTTTGTCCTCTCCACTATCAGACACGGGTGCATATCGACTGCTGCAAAATTGTGTCTACTGCTGCATTCAATTGAAGCTCGACAATCGGGCTGATCAAGATTTCCGGTCCAATAGGATCATCATGTATATTTGGTTGAATGTGAGACGGGTATGTGCCTGCGCGAGATTTCACACCAAGACATGCACCATACCTTGCAGCATGTGAAGAAGCTGTCTCCAATCTGTCTAGGTCAACTTTGATGCTCTAAACTGGTATTAGACACACATATCGAATCGACTTGTAGGCACCCATGTTTGCTACTTCATGGATCCGAAGATGCCTCCGCACCTGGGGGCAAGGCAAGGTGAAAAACAGCAACGTTTTGCTCCCTTTGCGCTAGGAGTCAAACCGCATTGCCATCCGTCGGAATAAGAGAGGGGCCACACCGCTGGATTCTTCATTTAGTTGTCAGAACACGACTCTTGATCGTTGTACGAAAAGACAGGGCCCCGTTCGCTTAAACACTCTCCACCCCAATGGATGTCGTGGTTTGACAAGGAAGACGGGACAAAAAAAGGCAGAAAACTAAATCAACGGCATGTACATGCACAGCTGTCCGAGCGACACATAAACAGGGATCTATCGAAGTTCTACTACAGCAAGCCACATTTTCTGTACTTGCTGAGAAGTAGAAAATGTTCGCCTTCGAAGCACAAGCTGTTCCCCACAGCTAGCTTCTAAGAGCTCTGGTGGGTGGAAAAACCCACTCCACAGAGACATGCATACCGGTCAATGTGATCCCGATGGACTTCGATCGAAGTAGCAATTTTTACGGAATATAGAGAACGAACATGGACAACGATCTCCCAACAATGCCAAGCATCGTTGCCAAAGAAAACTCCCGCAAAACACTCGTTGCCCACTATTCCTTCTCACTTCGCTGCGGCATTAAACTGGTGGACAGGCAAGCCAAAAATCTACGGAGCTAAGACTGCCTTGTGGACCTAGGTAGGTACAAAATGAACATCTCCCGCCCCACATTGTGTGATGTATCTTCAATGAGTTACAATGGCGATTCCTACATATGCATACATCTGCTTTCTCAGAGTGTCAGTCTAGGTAATACGACTAAAACACAAAAAAACCTAGTATGTCTAGGGTATACCATGGACATCTATCGATAAAGACTTTGGCGAGGCTCAACGTGCGTCGAATGGATCTTCATACTAGGTATTCTGGAAACATTGGAAGCATGCAAACAACCGGTGATTCCCACCAGCTTCCCTGTGACAATCTGTCTGCGCCATCACTCTCTGCGATGCGCACAAAGCAGATTAGGCACTGACAATGGGGACTATAGCGATTATCCGGAAATTTTACTCACTGGTGAATTTCTTTGCATTCTAATTATCGTAAAGTCAGGGCCTGAGGAATCCCTATTTCGTTAAGCTATGAATCGGAATCGCAACGTAATCACCATAAAGCTATCGAGGTCTCAATATAGCCATTAAAGCCGAGCGAATCGAATTCCCCTACATAATAGGTATAAATCGAATATTTGTATTTGTATTATGGGACTGTGATCTGGAATACGAAATAGTGCGGCATTCCGGAACAGGCTGCGACACACCCTTTAGCATCCACAACGAGCTTAAAATCTTCTACGAATAAGCTGAATATGACTTCATTCTTGGAGAAGTGTTAGGACCTGATTGAACTTGCGGAGATATATTCTACTGCCGCCACAAGCGGACGGGCATTTACTTGCACTCAGAAGCGCCAACGCCAAGAGTAATAAACCTTGCAGAGGATGCAGACGCAACTGAATGCGGAGCTATGAGACTGAAAAAAATGTACCCGGAATTGTCTAAAATATGCTCTCAAATAAGTTTTCGGGGCTGGGGAGAAATTGTTCGATCATCACAATATCGAAAATTTTCACAGCTGAATACTTTCACTCCAAGAGGCATGATCAATTGCTGGTCAGAGAGCTGCCTTAATCAGCGACACCTAGAATAGGACGATCTAGTATTGTCTCTTTCTTGATTTTGTGATAAATTATCCTGTTTCAGCTTCAAGGCCCAGACTTGATAGAGCGGCGAATGGCACCTCAACGGTCGATAACAAGTACTCCAACACATTATACACATGAGCCGAAAAGAGATGCAAGCAAGCCTGCTAAGACTCGGCTTGGTCACGGGCTTAAAATGCGGGAGTCTCTCCAAGGTCAGGGGAGCTTTGCTCCAGCCTCCTAGGATGCACCCGGCGCGCGCTGGAAGCAACTTTTTTTTAGACGATGTGATGTTGAAAAGACGTACATATGACGGCAAAAAAGCCACAACCGCCTTAATCCTTGGATACGAGAAAGCCTGAAGAGTATTTATGTTCTAGACGCAGGAATTTCTTTCTGCATCACAGCCATTGAGGTAACTTGAACATTTGGACGGATCAAACGAGATAATTATTCTCGTCACCTACCGGTAGAAAGTAACTTGGTAACTAATTATATAGAAGAGTAAATATCAATTTGCAATATGTTGGAAAGAGAGTTATTGTCCATACTATAAGAGCCTTGACACATGGTAGACACACCCAGTCACATTCTTGAGAATGTGGACAAGTTCAGCCGTTGCGTTCATTCACCCCAGGATTGAATGTCACTAAAGGATTAACCGGTTCCAATGAGCGATTGAGCCAAGAACGGGTGGCTTTCAGCCTTCGCGAGAGAAGAGCTATTCTGTAGGTTCATTTGTAGACGGAGTTCGCTAGTGGCACGAACCGCGTGGATTTGCCATCAACGGGGCATGAACACCTTAAAACCTAGGGAACAAACCACAGCGCAGTTTGTTCTTGACAAATGGTACCTCAAATGCGCGGACGATTACAGCACGAAAAATCAATCCTTCATCCATTTCTTCATTCAAATTTTTTTGGTTGTTTTATGGTTTGTCTCTGTGTGTGTTTGGGAAAAGGAAGCAGCTTAGGTATGATATGGGTCTGTGGGAACAGGATAGTCATTCTGCATCAACATCTGTTGGGGCAAAAATGCCGTACTGGTGTTTGGTGTTGTCTGAATATTCGTATTGACTTCTACAGTTGGTGAGACAGTAACAGCCATATTTTGGGCCATAAAATTTGCTGGTATCGAATGTTCGAGTGTATCGTGGCGTTGGAATGACGGGTGGTCGTAGTCGGATCCCGACATGCCCTGCGAATCAACATGGCTGCCAGCGGCTGAGCATGGTTTATCTGCAAAGAATTCTGGCGCATCATATTCAGAAGATACATATGAGTCGGCTAGTTTGGTCACCGATTTCCTTGCCTCACCGGCGATGTATGTCTGAATTAGCTCGCAGCCGCAGTCAGAGTGAAGAAAGAGCTGAGCCTTTAGACTGTATATCTCTTCAGACAGTGAGTTAAGACAGGATGAGAGGTAACGGTGTTCATCCTCCATGAGACGCTCTCGTGATACGAGTTCAGACGTCTCATCTCTTTTGCGCGTACGACACTTAGTTGCCGCAATTCGATTTCGCTCAAGGGGCAGGTGCCGATCAGACCTTGCGGCGGCCGATGGTCCTCTTGTGTCTGAAACCTTACTGCGATCTCCACTATCGAGTGATGCCCGGTGAATGCTATGGGAGATCTCAGGGCCTTGATCCTCTTTCGTGTAATTCGCTTGCGTAGTCGATGCCTTATTTCGAGACTCCGACGATACTTTGCGGGTAGGTCTGTTCATGGAGGAACTATGCCCCTGTCCGCGTTGTCGCCCATTTTGGGTCTTTGCCTTAATTTCATCGGATATAACTTTGGCCGCAGGCTTTGTTGTTTGGGTTTGTGCTGGTTGGCTTTTGTTAGTCCGGCGGAAACCCATGTCGAGCTCTAGTCGCGAAGGTGTGCCAATGGATGTGGAATACCCAGGCCCAGAATAAGAGGTGGAGCGTTGGAGACTCATGTCTTATACTGAAGGAGGCTGTTAGTCGACAAACGCCTTTGACGTGGGAGCCTCGTCATCTACTTTTGTCAGATATTGATATCCAAAATCTGAATTACGATGCCTGCCTCTGTTTTTTTTTTTTTTTTTTTGATCTTTGCTCAGTTGACAGATGAACAGGTACCGCAGATTGGACAATCTCTGATAAGATGCCTTCTGAATCGACACTAGTATTCGGAATAGTGAATGAACAGGGTAAAATGGAAATACCATGGGAAAGTGGAACTTGGGGTCGAGCGAACGATGAATGTCAAGAAGAAATGATAATTAATGGGGACAGGACAGCCGTAAACACTGTGTTGATTATAAGAATGGGAATTGGCCCGGCACCACCAGAATTTTCAGAAATCGATGGCATTTATGATTGCCTACCTTTACTGGCAACATCCTTACACCGTGTGCCGCATATAGTTGGGAAAGGAAGGGAAGCCTACCTCCCATAAGGTGTCTGCATTCTCACATGCTGATTGGAGACAGCTGATTCGGAATCTCAGAGCTATCTTATTGGCTCTCCTGTTCGGAGCAACGTCCAGCGCATTTGATTGGAGTGTGTGTTGAGAGCCCTGCATGACGAACTTCGAACCATCTGCGACGAGTATCATACCGTCTGGAGGGGTGTCATCCATTCTCACCAAAGAGCTTTCGAGCCTGAGAGACAGGGGCTTTTCTTTGCGTCATGCTCGTGCTTTTCAGCCTATTCTCTGCAGAAGATCAGCACTTCATAGCGCAAGGGATGAATTGTATTATTGTGACGAGGCGCAAGTGGTTGGTTGGTCGTGTCGTCGTGGTTCCGGCGCTGGGAGTTTTAGCTCTACCGAACACACACCTTCGTTGGTGACAGTCTGGCATTTGCCCACCCATTCTTTGAAGAGGCTGGGAATGTGAAGTTGTAGTGCATGAGGGGATGACATGCCAAATCACGTAGGATGACATCAGTTTTGCTATTTTCCTGGGAGAATTGGCTGATTCGCGTCCGATCCCGCGCGGCTATACATAATGAATGGGCTATCACAAACTTCACAGATTTAGCCTAGCAGGCGGGTATTCATCACATCCACACCTGTAGAGGAACTTTCTTGGCCACTTAAGATTCCCTACAGTATTCTGCCACCTTGTCACGATCAATCACTATCGATTCTTCAAAGCCTAAGCTGTAAAGCGGATAGCATCGTCTCAGACGGCTTTTCAGAGGCTCGTTCCGTACCCTTTGGCATCAACACAAGCCCCCATCTCAACTAATTCAACGCTACGTCTGCATCGACCATACTTAAATGCCGCTGAATGAGTGCAGCGTTGAACATTCGATCACCGAATCTCGATGATGTTTGAGATCCAGCACTCTTGATATTTTTTAATGCAGGCGTACGCCTCTCTTACCAACGGTCGCCCGGTAGCAGCGGATCAACCGGCATCGATGGAGAGAAGCTGAACAACTCGGAAAACCGTCGAAAAAGCCACCATGCCGATTTAGGTTGCATCGATCGACCGGGAATAGGTTTGTTATATGGAGGAGCGGATGCTGTTAGGGGGGTTGGGGTTCCTGGCACGTCCTTTATTCGATGTCTTCTGCTATGTGAGGCCCATCACAGGCATTTTTATGGTTCTCAAGCCTTTACCATTATAAAAGTTGAGCGGTATCATATCATCGGCTCTTAGTTGAAAAAAAAAAAAAAAGAATAATGTGTTGCCGAACAATGGATGCCGTCATCGTTGCTTAGATGAGGTTAGCCGGATGTCTTGTTGAGATGATGGGAATGGAATTGTTCGGAAAGGGTGGATATACGCTATGTTGATGAATTATCGGGAAGTGCCCATTTGTGTTAAAACCCCATGATGCAGGTTTTGGCTTTTATGTTGGTTTAGCTATCATGCATGTGGCTGCAAGTTCCACCTCAGCTCCATGGTTACGTGCCTTATTTGGGCGTGGTAAGTAGAGACAACATCATGACTCAGAGCTATCTTAGGCGTGCTGTCGAATGACTGTCTATTCCAGGAATCAAGGCAAAACGGAGATTCAATCCCGTCCAGACCAAAGTTGAACTATATTCACCGATTCTGATATTGAAAGGCTGCCACAGTCAAAGAGAGGAAGAGAGAAAGGTTACCAGCCTCGATTTGCATGATGCTTGTTTGACAGAATGTGTAGTTGCTCCCTATTTTTCTTTCAGCTTTTACTTTTCCCTTATTGACTATATGGCAGCAGAGCACTTTCTTTAATTAACTAGGCGAAGACGCGACAGAGAAAAAAAAACGATGTGGATTGATACGACCTCGACGGCTTGATTTGCTTGCTAGCACTGTTGCTTTCATAGACATTGTTTAGTTGGTCGCACCTGAACACAAGATCACCGGTGCAAACCCAACTGCCTTATTTGTCTCACAATCTGTGTTTCTTTCCTGAAAGGGGAATAGCTGAAAACAATCGATTCTCTACGGCTGATAACAATGCACGATGTCTCAAGTGTGTGGCCTTGAGGGATAGCCTTGAGGTAAGTGTGGAGATCTTGCAGTCCGCCTAGTCTCGAATTTTTATTTTGTTTTTCTTAACATTATTTTATTTTTGTGCTTGTGCGAGGTGTCAACGGGCTATCTTGACGAAAGGCTCAACAACTCCGACAAACGGTGATGCCTGTTTTATGGGTGTTTTGACGTGGATGATACACTATTACGCTGTTCGTTATAGATTACGAATATAACTTTCCTGTGTCGAAGATGAGACAGTGAGAATCGTTGATTGCCCAGCAGCGGAGTTTTATCTCTGAAGAGCAAAAGATGAGAATAATTTTACACCGGAATCTCAACGACATGGAAGTAAAACTCTGTCCGTGATGCGTCTAAATATGGATGCCATTACTCTTTTTGGAGATTGGGGAAAATCTACATCAGGCGACCACCCAAGACAAGCAATCCTCTCCGCCGTTGAGAAGGCGTACCTGCTTTTTAAAAAAAAAGGTACCGGTAGTTTCATTGTTCAATCTATTATTGGCGAAGAGGCGATCTAGGGAATGACGAAAAATATCCTATTCTGGATATCTTCGGCGACGCTAACCTGAAAACTTGACCCAATGTCGGCAGAGCCGCCGACTAGAGTTCCACAAGGCCCCAATTCTTTGTCGGCCACGGACCCATTATGCAACACCAGATGCCATATATGGTGATGATGATGATGAGGGGGCAAAGAATATCAATACATGACGTAAAATGGGTCGTGGAGCAATGGCTTTTGGGGGGCAGATGGTCTTGTTCAGAAACTAGAATGGATGTGAGTGGACGAGTACTTAAGGAGCAATGGTGTCCCGGTCGTCAGTGGGAGAAGCATCGTTCAGACAACGAAAGAAAGAAACGACAACGAGGACTTTCAAAGAAATAAGGGTGCTTGATCAGAGACATAAAGCCTGTTATTAGTCCGATTTATATTTGCTATTTCCCCTTCTCTTCATCTAGTATTATTAGTTGACTGAACACCGTCACGGCTATCCAAATATCTTCTCACGTTGACCTTCTTGGCTTTTATCAAAGTTGTTTCCCATCAGCTTCATATCTCTGGATACCGACTCTATCGCGACTGCTTTATAAGTAAAATCTTCAAATCATGGCACCCACAGCTTTGCGTGACCTGGACGAAGTAGCCGGGCAGGATCTAGAGATCTTGTCTGACATGGTGGACGACGTCAACTCCATCAAGTACGACTCCGCATCTAAATTCGATACGGGAAAAGACAAGAATAATTTTCGCCAATACGAAGACGCCTGCGACCGAGTCAAGAACTTCTACAAGGAACAGCATGAGAAACAGACCGTGGCGTACAACCTCGCCGCACGCAACCGCTTCAACAACGCATCCCGTGTGCGCCCCGAGCTGACTATATGGGAGGCAATGGAGAAACTCAACACCTTGATTGACGAATCCGACCCCGATACTTCTCTGTCCCAGATTGAGCATCTACTCCAGTCCGCCGAAGCCATTCGCCGCGATGGCAAGCCCCGCTGGATGCAAGTCACTGGGCTGATACACGATCTGGGCAAACTCATGCTCTTCTTTGACGATCTGGGCACCCAGGGCCAGTGGGACGTAGTCGGCGATACATTCCCCGTTGGGTGTGCATTCGACAAGCGCATTATTTTACCAGAGACCTTTGCAGGCAACCCGGACATCAAGGACGCGGTATACTCAACCCAGCACGGCATATACTCTCCCGGGTGTGGCCTCGACAACGTCATGCTCAGCTGGGGCCACGACGAGTACCTCTACCACGTCATCCGCGACCAGTCCACCTTGCCGGACGAGGCGTTGGCCATGATCCGCTACCATTCTTTCTACCCCTGGCACCGCGAAGGCGCCTACCGCGAGCTTATGTGCGACAAGGACTGGGACATGCTGAAGGCTGTTCAGGCGTTCAACCCGTACGATCTGTACAGCAAAAGCGATGGAGTACCGAGCGTTGAGGAACTAAAGCCGTATTATATGGAGTTGATTGATGAGTTTTTCCCGCAGCGGGTGATTAAGTGGTAGAAGTAGTGGAACGGGGCTGAAGATGAGCATGGATATAGAAAGGCGTTTTAAAGGGGATCTAGCGAGTTTGTGTATGATTTCTAGAATTGAATTGAATTGTGTGAGAAGGTTAAGGATATGGAAAAGCAGCAATGTCGAAACGAGAATACAATGTCTGTTAAAAGATTTGTAGCCTAGATGCTGTCAATGTGGCTTCATATCTGGCGTGACAGGTCTTGCTTGCTCAATCTGAATTTGTGGCCGTTACCTTGCTGGTTTACCTCATCTTGGAGTTGCACAACTACAACGTAACGCAATATAATGGAATAAGCTAGGTGAGTCTTGACACTTTTGCCTCTTCCTAAATACTAACTTCATGCGCTGCCACTCTCATCAGATCACTTGGCTAAAATATTCTGGATCCCCCATCGGCCAGAGTTTCCGGTAGAAGCGAGATGGTGAATAATAGAGTCAAAGGCTACGACGATGAAGTCGGTGTCGTCTGGTGAGGACGTTGGATCTGCGTCTCGTATAAAGAATGGTTTCGTTTGCCGGGCGACTGATACAATACAATGCATTCGTTTGCTTCCTCCCCACCAGCAAAGTTTTGACCCAACTCTTTTTCACCTCTGCAACCTGAACTATACAGACAATTAATGCAACTTTGACCTATTTTTTTTTTTATAAATGCACTTGTCTGTCTCATTTTTTTGTTCTATGACTTGGAAATAAACTTCCCGCCATTTTCAAGCGAGTATATGAAGTCATCCATTCCCCCCTTCCTTTGACTTCTCAACCAGCCTCTCCAGTTTCTTCTTTGGACAACATCACCAAAGAACAAGATATGGGCCTTCAACAACAGTGGATATGGACCCTTTGCTTACGGATGAGGAGATCATCCAGACATTTACTCCGCTTGAGCTACGATTCCACCAATGGTATGAAAAGGACCCATACAGATTCCTTTCTGTTGAAAGAGAAATAGACCATTTGCTAGAGGAGGACTTCCCTGATGTTGAAGACGTGTTCAACAAGTTTGAATCGTTCGCGGTCAAGTGGCTTGAGCGCCCCATCCGGAGAATGCATCACTCTATTTCGCCTAAAGAATTCTACAAACTGGTCAAGTCAATCGACTGCAAGAATCCCGACGAATTCAGCAAAGCCCTCTGGATCATCAATATGCACAACTGCCCGGGTCTTCTTCTCGGAGAAAGCCATTTCGGTGGTGTGTTGACTGGCTACTCTCTGTCGACCGGTGCTCACCTTCTTTATCCAGACATGGGTCCACGCGAGATGAGCAATCCAGATAATCCATCCTTGATTGATCGCGCTGTCATGGCCTTTGACTTGGAGACCGGGCCTGCACTACCACCTCAAAGCCACCCAGGTGACCCCAGGAAGCGCCGCCAAGAAAACCGCAGCTTCGGCGAGGACTCGGTTATCTCGACCCGCAGCGCAGAGAGTGATGACTTCTCAGACAAAGAACCGTTTTGTTTTCTCCAGATAGGCAGCCTTCAATGCTGCACTGGAGAAGACTGGGAGCGTGTCCGTGGCACTGAAGATTTGGAGGAAGTATACGACGCCGACTGGATGGACACTGGCTACGGAGTCATGATCCACCTGAGCCCCCTTGGCTATCCCACTGGCCCCGTCTACGTTGCATTCAATTTCCACCAACCGCGGGAGGGAGCCGTCAAAGAAACTGATGAAATCCCCTTCTGGGAAGAGATTGAGTGGAGAGACAAGTATCTCACGGAGCTACCGCATATCAGGCGCCTTTATCCAGGTTGCTCTCAGCAGTTCTTCGTAGCCAAAATTGCTAATGATCTCGAGGACCTGAAGCAAGGCGTCAAGTTTGATTTTGAAGTTACACGCGCAGACCGTTGCACTAAATTCCGTGCCAAACGTCAAGGCATTCACCAAAAGATCATTCCCAACAACATTGTCGAGGAAGTTAGCGCTGCCGATGTTAAACGGCTGAATGTTGGTGACCATTGATGGCTATGATGATTGAGGGTTATTGGCATCGTGGATGACGAAGGAATTCGACACGGGAAGCAGGCAGTCGGATTTGAGATACTTGAGAAGTTGCTTCATGTAGTCGCAAATATTGACGAAGATGGACTATTTGATGATCCCCTTAATTACTTTCTAGTGTAATATGTGCTTGTGTTGTTCCAGGGCTGAATATCCAGCCTGTTTGCGACATCATGATGGCTTGATAGACTAACATGAGTTGAAAGCCTGGGTCGATGATTTTAAGTGAATGTTTCGCATACTAAAGGGACTCCTCGTCACTCGTCAGAATCGATGCCCAACATACAATGTCATATACCAGTTATCTAAATGGAGAGAGTGCGGCATGGCGATGGCAATGTCCTTGTAAGGTCGCATCGAGATCACGTGGCGCCGAGCTACACCCAGTTGCCACAGTACATCTCAAACGGGCTCCACAGCATCAGTCCATATGTACCTAGGTAGGTAGCAGAGCTGGTCGTTACCTTACCTACCTGATGCCTGAGAGGTATTAGCGGGTGGACCCTCAACAGCCTCGCTACAAAGCTGTCGTCACTGCGAAACCACAAGCCTCTTGCGCCTCGCGGACTTGCTTCCCCAGCACCTGCTTACGCACCAACCATCGAGCCAGCGCTTTCGCACATCAACCGGCGCAGTAATCACATTCATCTCCATGTCAATGCCTAGCTGAGAGCTCTTGCAACCCCGAGGTACCCCGCTGCCAGAAACAACCTTTCTTTGACAATGGCCACGCCGGCTCCCCCAGAGGACCAGGCCCGACTTCTCGAGGATGCCCTGGTGGCAGTGCGGCAGCAGACGTCCCTCATGCGAAAATGCCTCGATACTCCGGGCAAGCTGATGGACGCCTTGAAGTGCTGGTACGTGGATGCCCTCGCTCATGCCGCGAAAGGCGCACAGGTTCATCAGGAGAAACACAAGCTAACATGTTCATCTCGGCGGACAGCTCAACCCTAGTCTCGGAGCTTCGCACCAGCAGTCTTGGCCCCAAACAGTACTACGAACTGTATATGGCTATATTCGATGCTCTGCGCTATCTGTCCGTCCACTTGCGAGAGAACCACCCCGTGAACCACCTGGCCGACCTTTACGAATTGGTTCAGTATGCAGGAAATATCATCCCAAGAATGTACCTCATGGTCACCGTGGGGACGGCTTACATGTCTGTATCTGATGCGCCAGTCAAGGAGTTGATGAAGGACATGATGGACATGAGCCGTGGAGTTCAGCACCCCATTCGTGGCCTGTTCCTCCGATACTACATGTCTGGGCAGGCCAGGGACTTCCTGCCTACAGGAGATGGCGATGGGCCCGAAGGAAACCTGAGCGACTCAATCAACTTCATCTTGACCAACTTTGTTGAAATGAACAAGCTTTGGGTTCGACTTCAACACCAGGGGCATTCAAGAGAGAGGGAGCAAAGGATTCGCGAACGAAAGGAGCTTCAGCTCCTCGTTGGAAGTAATATTGTGCGATTGAGCCAGTTGGTTGATCTTGAAACTTACAAGACGGGAATTCTTGGGCCGCTGTTGGAACAGGTCGTGCAGTGCCGGGATGTCCTGGCTCAGGAGTATCTTCTGGAAGTCATCACCCAAGTATTCCCCGACGAGTTTCATTTGCACACGCTAGACCAGTTCCTAGGTGCAGTATCACGGTTGAACCCTCACGTCAACGTCAAGGCGATTGTAATTGGTCTGATGGACCGGTTATCCGAATATGCGGAACGCGAAAACTCTGGTGAGAGGGGCCCGGATCAGGAGAAGGTTGAGGCTGAGGCGCTGGCAAACCTTTTAGAGAAGGTGAAACTTCTGAAAGAAAACCCCCCAGCGCAGACTGATCAGCCCGAGGCCGGCCCGCAGTCCTCGAATGAGGTGGCCAAATCTGATGACGACAGCAACGACGACAGCAACAACAACATTAACAAACAGCCGGAGGAGGAAGCCTCAGAAGTACTAAGCACAGATGATGGAGATTCTACCACCTTAGCGGATGCTACAGCACCTTCAGTCCCTGAGACAACGGAAGCGGATGAGACGGCGGTTAATGGCCAAGAAGATGGCACCAAGGAGGTGCAGCTATATGAGATATTCTTTTCACAAGTAAAGAATCTAGTAGAGGCTCAGCATCTTCCGATCCAAGACACAATAGCGCTTCTCGTGTCGCTTTGCAATCTAGCACTGAACAACTACCCCGATCGCTTGGATTACGTGGATCAGATCCTAGCGTATGCCACTGCGAAAACCAAAGAGAACATCAACAATGCTGACCTGCACTCTCCTCAGGCTCAGCAGAGCCTCTTGGCACTCCTCCAGGCGCCCCTCAACCGCTACGTCTCCATGTTCACCGCCCTCTCTCTCCCTACATACGTGCCTCTATTTCAAGCTCAGTCGTACCCTACCCGCCGAGCTGTGGCAGGTGGTATTGTTCGCGGAATTCTTAAGGATAACACCAAGATTACGAAGACGGATCAGCTGGAGAATGTGCTTGACGTGATGACTGTGCTCATCAAGGAAGGGACACAGGCACCGCAGGGATACCCCGGAGGAGCCCAACGGCGAGCGGTTGAAACCGATGAGACCATGGAAGAGCAAGGCTGGCTCGCGAGAATGGTTCATTTGCTACAAGCCAAGGATAACGACACACAGTTCAAGCTCTTGCAGCTGACGCGCAAGGCATTCTCCGAGGGTAACGATCGTATCCGGACGACCACCCCGCCGCTTATCACCGCGTCTCTGAGGCTTGCAAGGAAGTTTAAGATGCGAGAGCATTTTGAAGATAACTGGGAGACGCAAAGCAATGCGTTATACAAGTTTATTCATTCTGCCATCAGCACGTTGTATACGCGGGTCAATGGTTCTGGCGTAGCGGAGCTGGCTTTGCGCCTGTTTAGCTCCGCTGGACAGACGGCGGATCTGACAAGTTTCGAAGAAGTGGCTTATGAATTTTATGCGCAAGCCTTTACTGTATACGAAGAGTCCATCTCGGACTCCAAGGCCCAATTCCAGGCCGTCTGTGTCATAGCCAGTTCTCTTCATCAAACTCGCAATTTTGGCAAGGAGAATTACGACACTTTGATCACAAAGTGTGCCCAACACGGAAGCAAATTGCTGCGGAAGCCCGACCAATGCCGTGCAGTTTACCTAGCAAGTCACTTGTGGTGGGCAAATCCGATAGCTCACAATGGCGAGACAGAAGAAACGGAGGTAGGTTTTGTTTAAATCCCACACGCAATGATCCAAGCTATAAGAGCAAAGAAAGGAGAATAAACAAACGCTAATCATGGCCAACACGTAGCTTTACCGCGACGGAAAGCGAGTTCTCGAATGCCTGCAACGCGCACTTCGCGTGGCCGACTCGTGCATGGAGACGGCAACGTCTATCGAGCTCTTTGTCGAGATTCTAGATCGCTACGTCTACTACTTTGACCAGCAGAACGAATCGGTATGTGTGAAGCGCATGACAGCCTCGGTATTTTGCTGGGACAAATTACTGACAGTTACGCCCCCCCTACTAGGTGACCACCAAGTACTTGAATGGTCTGATCGAACTCATTCACTCTAATTTGGCTGGCAATCAGCAAGACTCGGCCTCCATCGAGACCAGTAAGAAACACTTCTACCAGACCCTAGAAAACATCAAGAGCAGACAATATGAGGGAGTAGTGTTGTATCCGAGCTGAAGGGCGCAGTCTTGACGCCAGCGAGATTTATAGTTCCAAAATGGGGAGCAAGGGTTTTTGATGATGATGTAGATATATAATCACCTGGGTGTGTGCGGACGCGGATTGAGTTGAGGGACGGGGTGGTGCAACGATGATGTACTTTTATTCTATTCTAAAATAATTGATATCAGGAAGAAACATTTATGTTTGGTTTTGGCCAGAAAGAGGCAACAAAGAGAATAACACTAGGGTGGTGTGGTTTGGTCTGGTTGTGTTGGCTCGAGATGATGATATACCTAGGTACCTATCAAGCATTGGACTACCTACAAGCAAAGGCTTACAGTAGGGGGGTTATAGCAGTGAAGGTACATAGTTGTTTATCACCTTGGTCACCACTGTTTCACCACCCCTGCCTGTTTCTAATCGATATTCTCGACTGTCAACTTCGTCGTGGCCTTGATACATAGTGTAGTGACTCGAGAGGGGAGGAGGAGGGTTTGTTGGGTTTCTTGATATTTGTTTTCCTAGGTAGGTCACTACTGGATGGATTATTTTACATTGGATGCGTTGATATTTGCTCACTGCACGTACTGGTTGATGGTAGTCCCGACGGTTTTGTTCTCCGGCAGTACCAAAGGTACATACACACGGGCGAATCGGTGCTCCAGAGCTGCGCAAGGGTGAGCTGGTGCAAGATCTCAGCATGTTTCGACAAGTGTTTTAGGGCTATTAGTCAGGCGGGCAGTTCCCAAGGGGAGACGAAGGGGACTTGGTGACTTAAGAGTACTTGCAGGTGGCCTCTCTATCTTGGCGTCCGCTGTTAGTGGCCGTGGCGGTGCTTCCAGATAGCTCCACAGCCAGGCCAAGCCGCCCAGACAGACGTTGGAGGCTGCGGCGTCATCCCCTTACTTTTCGTGGCGGACTTTGTAAATTTGACACACAATCTCAACCCTCTTGGCTGTTGCATGCCATTCTTCCCTTTTCCCGCCGCTCCGTGTGCCGTACCGTATGGTGCATCCCTGCCAGCTGTCCCTTTCCTCGGTCTTGGGATTCTATTCTTCTACAATACCATCAGTCTCTCGACGCTCGTTTAGTCACTTCTTAGAGACGAGACTCGCCCCCCCTCCAATGATCTAGTTCGGCCTGGATGGCCCCCTCGCCAGCAGCGCGTGCTCCCCCCCCGGCCTGCCGCCTATCCATCGACGAGCATCCCAAGCGAATGCGTGCGCAGTACCGCATATCTCACCACCATCACAGCGCTGCCCGTCATGCCTTCAGAGAAGGTGCCGTTTTACGATCCGGTGCCGCCGACGTACGATGAGGCCCTTGCCAGCAGCAGTCGTTACGGCTCAAGGGCGCCGCCTCCGCCTTCAAGAGACCCCATCGACGATCGAAATGCGACCGAGACGGAATCGCGGTCGTTGCTGTCTCGTGCAGACAATGGCGCCCCGGGATCTTCCAGACGGCCCCTTGGGTACCAAGCCCCCACAGTCGAGACTGACGACTCCGACCTGGACAGTATATGGGAGAGCGACAGCGACAGCGATGCCGACGAAACCCGCCAGGTCCGTCGGGAGATGGAGGAGTTGGAGATTGAGGAGCCCAGCCGCGCCCGCGGCACGATATGGGGCAAGAGGATAGGGTTCTCTTTGTCACTGCCACAGTGGAAGTGGTCGTGGCGGCCTAGATTGCCTCGATTGCGCATTGCTCTCCCTTCAAGACCATCCGCAGATGGGGCATCGGCCGAAGGCGCCGCCAATACTAATGATGATGACACCAATAACGAGACGAGAACGCACACAAGAGAATGGACGTGGCCCAAACTTAACAGCACTCTGGTAATACTAACCTTTGCTCGCTTGCTGGCACTGTTCATCGTGCTAGGCTTCCTCTATTTCCTCTTTGCTAGCGGTTTCCTGACTGGGATAACAAACGGCATGGGAAATACTGGGATGCGCTTCGACCCCGAGGACCTTCGGGTGCATGTCCAGAGGACCGTCGATCCTAGACGGATGCGAGCCGCAGTCAAGATATTTTCGAGCTATGCCCACGTTGCTGGCACTGAGGGCGATTATGCCACTGCCATGGACGTTCAAAGCATGTTTACAAAGGCAGGGTTGGAAGGGGTGCAGGTCGATGAATATTACGTGTATCTCAACTATCCCCGCAAGGACGGCCGGGCCGTGCAAATCATGGATAGCAGCGGGGAGAAAGCAGTATGGACTGCTAATCTTGAAGAGGTGGAACGCGGCGGGGAGGCATCAGGGAGACAGCCATACGCATTCCACGGCCATTCCAAGTCTGGCGATGTCAAGGGCCCGTTGATATATGCCAACTACGGGTCAAGGGACGATTACCAGCGATTAAAAGACAAGGGCATCGACACCAAGGGTGCCATTGCTCTCGTACGGTACTACGGCACGCAAACTGACCGAGCGCTAAAAGTTAAGGGAGCTGAGCTGGCTGGGTTTGCTGGCTGCATCATATATAGCGATCCGGCCGACGATGGGTTCTTAAAGGGTGACGTGGCTCCCAAGGGCCGCTTCATGCCTGCAGATGGCGTACAGCGAGGCGCTGTTAGTCTGATGAGCTGGGTAGTGGGAGATGTCTTGACTCCAGGATGGGAGAGCACCAAGGATATGCCCCGTATGAAAGTCAACGAGACACCCGGACTGGTCAAAATTCCCAGTCTTCCCTTGGCCTGGAGAGATGCGCAGATTCTGCTGCAGCATCTCAAGGGCCATGGGGAGAAAGTGCCAGACGAATGGAAGGGCGGCGTTCCCGAAATCGATGAATGGTGGACCGGGGATGCCTCCTCGCCCATTGTTCGTCTGCAAAATGAACAAGATGAGATTGAGAAGCAGCCCATCTGGAACGTCTATGGCAAGATTGTGGGCATGGAACAGTCAGCCAAATCTATTATCCTAGGCAACCACCGCGATGCCTGGGCATTTGGAGCAACTGACCCTCACTCCGGCACCGCCATCATGATCGAAATGGCACGCATCTTCGGCGATCTTGTCGACAGAGGATGGCGGCCACTTCGTACCATTGAGTTTATGTCCTGGGATGCCGAGGAATATAACTTGATTGGTTCCACAGAGTTTGTGGAGAAGAACCTTGACGCCTTGCGCGAAAATGCCTTTGCCTATATTAACTTGGATACCGTCATCTTTGGGAACGAGTTCCGCGCAGCTGGTTCGCCTGTGATGCTGAAGACCTTGATGCACGCACTTGAGAGGGTCTCAGATCAGAATAGAAATGCCACCTTGAAAGAGCTATGGGATCGTCGGGGAGGCAAACTCGAAGGTCTGGGAGCAGGCAGCGACTACGTTGCTTTTCAAGACATTGCTGGGACGAGCTCCTTGGACCTCGAGTTTGCCGGAGACGGGTTCCCATACCATTCTAGTTACGACGACTTCGACTTGATGGACCAGGTCCTTGACCCGGGCTTCGAATACCATGGCCTCTTGGCTCAGGTCGTTGGCCTCTTGTTGCTTGACCTGGCCGACCGGCCAATTTTGCCTTTCGACATGGTCAACTACGGCCGCAGCCTTTCCTCTTGGGTGAATGATCTCGAGAAATGGGCCAATGAAAAAACCAAGCACGACCAGGACAAGAGCAGTAAACCTGTGCTCAAATTTCAGGAGCTCAAGGATGCGGCCCAGATTGTTACGGACAAGGCAGAAGAGTTTCAGAAGTGGGAGATGAACTGGGACCGCCTCATCATCGGGGGCGGCGGATGGGAATCCAACGACTTGGGCATTGACCGGCTAAAGTACAACGACAAATTGGCGCTGTTTGATACGCTCCTCTTAGACTTGGAGCTTGGCGGTGGTGTAAGTCAACATATATATATATTTCTGTTCCGAAGGAAGTAAAAAAAAAAATTATTGTACTAACAAGTGGTTATAGATTCCTAATCGCACGCAATTCCGACATGTCGTCTTTGGTCCTCAACTATGGTCAGGTTACGACGAGGCCTTCTTCCCTGCCATTCGCGACCTCGTGGATGCAAAGGATTGGCCGGAAGTCAATAGGTTTATATCCAAGACGGCCGCTATAATACACAAGGCGGCATCTATTCTGGACATGTCGTGATTTTACTCGGCAGCACATTACACTTTTTTACTATCGCTCTCTCTCTCTCTCTATCACTCATCTGACTACCAGTCATCTACCAACATACACACACATATATATATACATACTCTAAGAGATATTATTTTTTTATTCCCATTTTTATATACTCATTTCCCTTGATTTTTTCACGACTATCAAAGAAGAATACTTTCAAGGATGGAGGAAAGTGTTGTTTTGGGGAGGGGGCTTTTGTTTTGGGCACCCAGAGTGAGAAGCACATCTCACTCTTGCGTTGGTCCTGTCTTGTCTGGCGCGCCCTGTCAGCCTCCTCTTCTTTCTTGCTTTGGAGAGGGCAAGAACCAAAAAGTTGGTCGTGGTGGTTGTGGTGGTAGTGGTGGTGGTGGTGGGTGAGTGGATGTGATGATGTTCCCTGTCTCGAGTATCTATCTGCATGTGATGACTGTGTAAGAGAGGGGGGAGGATGGTCCTTTTTCTGTTTTTTTGAAAAAAGGCATGGCCAGGAGTTTATTGGGTCTTTATTTTATTTTCTTTTATCTCTTGTTTTTTACAGTGTTGGTTCTGTTATATAGGCGGGTTACATATATATCAACGCGCTTTTACCTAGATGTGTTCCCATCGATGTATGTATTGTGTCTGTGATGTCTGTGATGCTTCATCGTTTCTCAAAAGGCTAGAGAGAGCGAGAGAAATGCACTACCTGCTAATGCCAAATCCTCTACTAAATACACAGAACTCCCCATCCATCCAATCTACCTACTCCTTCTTGCCCACCGTCTCCTCATACTCCCTCAGCGGCAACAACCTCCCAATGACATCATACTTCTCACTAAACCTCTCCTCCCAGCCCCTCAAGGCCTCCAGCTCCGCCGGCCCCAGATCCTCCAGCGTGTCCAACGGCCCATCCAAATCCTTGGTCAGCATATCCTCGTCGAAGCTCCCGCACGCAAGACCCCTGCTTGCGTCTCTCCCCGCGAAATTGGCGTACGGTCCCCCCGGGCCGTAGAAGTTGCGGCCTTGAGACACGTCGAAGATGCGGCCCCGCACGGCGAGGTACACGGGGGCGTTGTCCTCCCCGTTGAAAGGGAGGAGCGTGTGCGGGTTGTAGGTGCGGAAGATGGTGGGGGGGGCTGGGTGCGGCAGCACGGGGTATGTGGTTTTGGCGAAGAAGGAGCTGTAGCCTGTGTAGAGGACGATGGCGAGGAGGATGAAGTTGAGGGGCGTGGCGAAGGCGGCACTGGGGGGTTTTGGCTCGTCAGTATGTGAGCTGTAGATGTTTTGATTGTTTGTTTGTTTGGAGAGTGGAATATACCTCGCTGCCTCTTTGGCGGCCTCTTCGGTCATGCGCTGCTCGACGTAGTCCATCTTGGAGAGATACAGAGACAGCTAGCTTGACTGTATAGTAGTGGAATAGCAGCAATGATGGATTTGCTTAGGATCTATCACAAATATATATATATAGACGAGCCTCAAGCCTCACCAAGAGTCAAAGCCACGGCGCACAAGACGAGTATCTGTCGAAATCGCAGCGGCACTTTCAAGATGCTTTGTTGCAAGAAGCTTCCCCACTGTTCGTTATAATATATCAAGCTGGCGTTACATTGCATGTTGGAAGCCATCGGCAAAGACTCGGGTGAATAAATTGAAGGAATGGCTGACATGCCCCCCTCGCCATTCACGGTATCTTCAACAGAGGTGCGCAAAGCGGAAAATAATGGTATTAATTAAAATATTTTGCTTTTAGATCTTATTTAAATTGAAGAAAATGAAACTGCATATTGCTTAAAGCTAATGAAAGTGTATGTCATCGATGAGGAGGCACGCAAAAAAAGAAAAGAACGTGGAGACAGAGGGATTTGAACCCCCGACCGTTCACAGACTGCATGGGAGGATGCAAAGCGAAAATCATACCCCTAGACCATGTCCCCATGTTGAAAATTTAGTGTAGTATTTTTGTATATATACCATCCACTAGCACACTAAAAGCAAGCCCCTCTTATAACAGACTTGAGCGTAATTACCTTCTGCGAATTCATATTTGATATATTTCTTCATTCGATCCTCGAAGTAATATTTAATGCTTATATTTAGTTTTTAAAAGAATTCTATAATTACGAAAGCGAAAAAATGCAAGATGAAGTGACTTAAAGCACACATAACCTAGCACAAGTGCACAAAATTTGTTTTCAAGTAGCGAAGTCATAACCGACACACCTCAATGTGCATTTAGGTCGTTCACTTTGTCTTTTCTATTGTCCTACCTATTCTTACCCGTTATTTATTTACCCGATCATAAAATATCTGTGCAGCTTCCTCCATCAGAGCCTTCACCTTGGCTGAGTCCAGCTTTTCCTTGCGATCAAACGAATACACCCCATTTGTCTCTTGTTCAATGTCCGTCCTATTTACTCTGAATTAGCAAGGACACGAAGCAAATTTAGATGGATGGATGTAATGACACTCACAACTGGGTGTAGACAAATGCACAGCAGTAACCTCCGCTAGTGACCCCTTTGGCTAGCCTTTCGATTCTCTTCAACAAGTCGTCAGGATCACTAGCCGTGGTGTATCCCCAGTCTCGAGATTCATCTCCCTCCTCTTTCTTCGCCGGGGCGATATTCACACCGCCGAACTCAGTGCACATGATGGGTGCGCCGGGTTTGTGGCTTGTGCCCTTGTCAACATCGCCAATCTGTCCGACAAACAGGTCCCTTCCGGCCTTGGGACCAAGAATGGCATCTAGACTGGCGCAGGTCTTTTCAAGTGCTGGGGCGTCGCTATAGTCGTGGAAAGTAGAAAGATCAGTGCAGACGTGTTCCCAACCGCAATTGTCGTTGATACTCCTAGTGGAATCTAGGGACCTGATGGTTCATAAGTATTTTGTTTGTAATAGGGAAGCAGTCTTGGGTTTAAAGGAGTAACAACTTACTTTGTGAGGTAGTAAAGAGCACGAATGTGATTACGCTGATCCACATTATCCTTGAGAGAGGTATAGGCCCAGCTCTCATTCACCGGTGTCCAAGTTACTACTGAAGGGTGGTTAATCGCAAGTTTGACGGCCTCCGTCCACTCCTGGTTGAAACGGTCGACATATTCCCGACTAAATTGGTATGCATTCGCCATCTCTGCCCAGACCAGATATCCCAGTTTGTCAGCCCAGTAGTAGAAGACTGGGTCTTCGACTTTTTGGTGCTTTCGGCAGCCGTTAAATCCCATCTTCTTGGCAAGCTCAATGTCCAGTTTCAGGCTATCACCAGACGGGGCAGTCATGAAGGTATCGGGCCAGTATCCCTGATCGAGGTTCAGTATCTGAAAGTATGGCTTGCCATTGAGCTTCCACAGGCCATCACCATCCGACCAGTCGATGGATCTCATCCCGGTTGTGGTCTTGGCCTCATCCAGGACTTGGCCAGAAGCATCGTAGAGTTTGAGTGTCAGGTCATACAATTGCGGATGCTCTGGAGACCAAAGAGCGACTCCATCGCTGAAGGGCGCATTCTCCAGGAGTGCCTGGGGGATTGACGAAGTCTGTTCCTTAGAAAGACGAGCGCTCGCTTTGAATTTGCTCGAACCTTCTTGGAGCTCTGTTTTAGGGGATTTGGAAGCAACTTGTCCTCCAAATGAAACTTCTGCTTCCACGGAGTAGCCTCGACCGACTCGCAGCCCTAAAACTGAAACTTCAAAATCAATGTCTCCAGTTTTCACATCATTGGATCGAATGACTGTCCCATGGCTACTATCTGCGAGCCTTACTGCCGGAACAGCTTCTAGCCAGACAGATTGCCAGATTCCTCCGGAAGGTGTATAAAAGATGCTCTCGGGCTGAGGTCCCCAGTACTGTTTCCCACGTGGCTGGGTCAAGTCATGAGCAGAGTCGTACACCCGAATAGTGACTCGGTGAGTAGACTGAGCTCCCGAAGTCTCCTCAAGCGCATCCGTTATATCAAGCTCAAACGGGACATGGCCGCCACGATGGCCACCGACATATTGCCCATTCACCCATACAGAGGCCTCATAATCTACAGCACCAAATCTAAGTAGAACCCTGTAGCCCTGTTGCTTTTCGGCCTCGTTACGCAAGTCCACAACATTTCGCTCATACCATAGCACCTCGTGCACACCCCGGTCATTGATTCCAGATGCCGGACATTGGAAGACATAGGGTACTTGGATTTGGCGTTTTTGGTTTACGGCAGAAGTTGGATCTCGCGAAAAGACGTTGCCTTTTAGCAGCTCCTGGGTACCGGCAGCAATACGCTGTGTGATGGAATCGCTTCCGGCTTTGCGTCCATCATCAATGCTACCTTGGGCAGTCTTGAGCGCAATTTCTTTAGGCAATCCAGCTTTCTGCCAGAGGAGCTCTAATCCAACATCATCATCGTCAAACAGAAAGTCCCAAGGGCCGTTCAATGTCGACCAACGCAGCGCAGTGCGCTCAAAATCTGGTCGCGGATAAGGTTGAGCTGCCTGAGTCGTCATTTTGTCTGATGTATGATTAGTCTAGTTACTTTCATTGAGGTGCTATTGCTCAGACTCTAAGATATTGATCTCACACAGCGGCATTCACTTAAACAACTTTGCCTTCAATTGCGAAAAATGTGTAAAGTTAAACTCATCTAAGCACCAGCGTAATACGCGTCAATGAGGGGCAACAAAGCCGGACAGGAAATCAGCTTAGCATCACGTTTCATATGGTATATCATTACCGTAAATATGTTGCTAGACCCAGTGTTTTCTGTGCGATGAGTGCCAATCATGACGTCGCCTCCTGCTCTATTAAGTATGCCCGCTATAAAGCGCTGGTCAGTCATGGTGTTCTTCTAGGGTAGGTGGCTATATAATTCCTGCTATCAAGTAATCGCGCAGATATTAAAGACGGTTATTAAAAGTAAATATTCATATGATGATAGAAAGTATACTATCAAGCTGGTGGCTTCACATCATTGGCGTGGGAAATTGGCTTGCAATGGTTGTTGCATCACATAGTCATCAGTTATTAGAAATAAGGTTAGTGCACAACTTTGAAGGAGACTTATTTTGGGGTTATAATAGTGATAAATCAACAATCGATCTTTTTAACAATCACCAGTATCCAAATTGGGGCGAAATTGACAATGTCTGAAAATAGAACCGCGATCGAGAAAGAATTGGAATTCACAAAGGCACATCCGAGGAGACGGTGAGTGGTAGGACAGGAATATAGAGTGTAACAAGCCTCATCACGGAGACACCGGAATTGTTGTCTGTGGAATAGCCCTCAGAGGCAGATTTTGAAGTCGTCGAAGCCATGGCGAGAATTGAAAGAAGCTATCATTAAACTTTTCTAATATAGCCTGGCAATAGATACAGAGGATTATTAGGTTATTCGTTTTGTATGTTCGAAATATATTTGTGTCTTGGCACATCTATTGAAAGAGTCGTGATAGATGGTTTGGGACCACATAGATATCGTGACACACTACATGATGAGTGCCATAATAGCGAATGATCGAATGACTTCTAAGTTTGAGCTCCCTAACGATGACTGACGGGTATTTTCTGTATTTTTGCTGGGCTTTTTATTGGGCAGGGTGTGCAGATGGATAGGAGCGCTCAATATTTTCACCGTCTGGTGACTTAACTCGAGATCGTGGGTGTACGAGCCCGTAGCCGCGCGAAAGTAGATCCCCATCTCGGGGCACCAGGCAGGTTGGCAAGATTCTCGCTGGCAGCTTGCATCCCATATCACTGAAGCCAGGGTATTTAGTCCTACGCTGAAAATCCCACCTAAAGCGGAGGCCATGTTCAGCTCATCGAGTGATAATGCCGCTGCACGCGGATGATGGTACGAGTAGTGGGCAGGCATGTGTAGAGGTTGAACAGCAAACGGCCGTGATAGAGCTGCGGTTAGCGCGAGATCAGTGATGACAGTGGAGTAAAACCAACGTTACAGTGGCTCTGATCGGCGGGTTGGTAAGCGGCGAGCTCCCTCTGTAGGAAGGCAAAAAGGATTGGGCTTGATGTTTGCAGTACGATGATGGCGGAGCTACGGAAGAAGCCATTGCCAAGCTGTCTTTGAGATGACATTTGCTTGAATTGCTAGCGACGAGCCTTTGGAAGCCCTTTAGGAGCTTGATGTCTTCTTGATTGCGGGCCCTGGTTTTTGTGGTGTCCAAATTGAGCAGAAAGTTACGCCCCTGTGCTGTAATCTGCCGGCGCTAGCTGCGATGGGCCGCCGTGGCGTTACCGCGTGCGATGATGTGTGCGACGACATGCTTTCGTCCAATGGCATATGGTGAGGTGAGATGCGAAAGAGATTTCTTTTCTACGTGTCGTGGAGGAGAAGGGAAAATTGACTATCTGAAGCAATGGGGCACTTGCCTGTTCGATATGCCCATATGCCCTTGCCCCTTCCTCTAGACTTGGGTTAGGCACCTAGGTACGTACTCATGTGGTTATCTCATGCTGTAATCGTGATATTGAACAGGAGGAAGGCGTTGGCATCCGTAAACGGCACTTTCTAACCGCTACAGTACTTAATACGGAGTAAATATGTGTAAATATGTCGAAAAGCTACCTAAGGTACCTTCTGCCTTATCATAGAGGTACGACTGGGTCTAGGTAGGTAGGATGCCTTTTTAGATTACTGCCATCCATGTTTCTCAATACGAATCTATTCTCTCTCGGCGCTGTCGACGTTCCATAAAGCTTCCATCTAAACGAGGAAATCGAGCCCAAAATAAACTGCACCAAGCCAACCCCTCAAAACCGCATCCATCTCGAGGATTTTGAGTGCTGAGGATCCCGATCGGGTCAATTGGGGAAAAGAAAATACGAGGTTGCGGCGACCGTCGATCACCTACAGTTATGGCTGGGCCTGTGTTGCATTGGACCCGCTCCAGGCCCTATTCTTGGGAGCTCTCAGCGTCTAGCGTGTATCTGCTAGCCTTCTGATGGTGCCAGCACTCCTAGGGTACCCCGAGAATCTGACGCTCACCCAGTCCTTCATATCTCTTTCAGCGTCAAAGCAACGGGTCTGCCGGATTGCTACGGTTAAGACAGATCTTGAGTACTGTGGCCTCTTGCGAATCTTGGCTCAATCCAATGGGTACAGAGTACAGGCTGATTCGATGTCGTCCACAAGTCCAACGGTACGACTCCGATTCACCGGTGGCCCCGCGCGGCAGTGGTGACCACTCGCCCTGCCGGCCTTTCTCTGACCCGGACGCTGGGAATACGAGAACTCGTCCTACGTCATGTTCTTGGCCACAATTGCATCTAGCTCGTACATCGTAAAATCCATTCAATCGGGCAGTCGACCATCGCCCATCACAGATCCACCAGGTTTTGAAACGTTAGGGTTAGATGCTCGTCTGCGATCTATAAGAAGGTTGGGAGATCCCCCGCCATGTCTCAACGGCGATCATCATTCTTACCAGCCATCGCAGGACTAAATACTACTCTCAAGCAATTGCCACCACGACCGTTGCCTCAACTTTAATAATACGATCGCCACTGGCTTCTTCGCGTTTACGAATTATTCCAATCTCTCGCCCCAAAACATAACCAACTTCAACTGCCATATACACGATGCACAGCCTTTTGAGCGCCCTATTCCTCGCCGGCTCGGCCCTGGCTCTACCAGCTGCTTCTACTCCCACGCAACACTCCTACCCTCCTCCCCCTCCTCCTCCTCCGCCAGCTGGATGCAACGCCAAGTCAACTCATATCAAGGATTGGACTGTAGAGAACTTTGACTTCCACGCTTCCTACACCTTCTCAACACCAGCTCACCAGATTGCCGACGGCTTTGTCAACTTCACATTGTCCAACCCAGCTGTTGACTACAAAGCAACATGCAGCGCGTCATCCTCTCAACTACAAGACTTCTTTTACGGCACTGTCATTTACAAATGTGATGTTCCGGTAAAGAGCGACGAGGCTACATTTACCTTTTCACGCCCAGACAACAACCTGCGAATCAACCAGACATGGAACTGTGCCGATGCTGGTAGCCGCTTCACTGCTCAAGGAGGAGTCAAGCTGGATCTTGATTGCAAGGACGAAACCTGGAAAAACCCCGACTGGAAGATCGGCCAGATCTACTCTTCACGAACCGTCACTTGCAACAAGGTCACCGTTCCTGCTCCTATTGAGTCCATCAGCGGCGTGCTATAAAAAGAAACTTGCGACGGATAGCCCTGAGGGTTCTGAGACGAAAATTGATATCGCAGTTTAAAAGTCGATACGGGGCATGAATTCCTTATTGGGATACGGTGCATTTGCTAGAAGCACGTTTGAAGTGCATGTAGGAGCTATGGTGTTTGGTTGTTTTCTTTCGGATGGGATCGCATTTTATTCGATCCACGACATTCCTTGGGATGATGGTTATTATATGATTATGATAGACGATAGACCTGGTAGTAAAAGGCAAGTCGCCAGTAATATAGTGCAGAGCACATAGATAATGTTAAATATATAGTACTACAATTTTAACATAATTGCAGCAATCCCTGTTGCTCTATGCCGTTGCAGTTCTGCAGAACCTCCATAGAATGAATACCTCGGCAAGTGATTACCTTCCTAGATGGACAGGGGGCACAGCATACCTATTCGTATTGTACGGAGTATATTATACGCACATTCTCGGACAAGGAACAAGACTCTTGTGATGTTAGCTTTCAATATATTGGCTAGACTATGAATGAAATAAGAATAAAAATTTAGCCACTCCGCCCTTAGCTACACAAGCTGAAGATGAACTGATCATCACTAAAGCTCAACTCTACGAACCAATATTATTTTAACTGGGCAGCGGAGTGCGTATTATTTGGTTATTATACTCGACAAGCATCGACAAGCATCTTGACTCGGAGGCAAGAGAGAAGAAAAACACCGCCCCCAAAAAAAAGCTCACTGAGACTTCTCGGGAATCAAATTTACCTAGTGTGGATACGTGTTGGATATACGGAGACAGCCGAGGAGGACCTACGTATAATGTGAGATCAAAGAGATGGATGTGCAAAAAACGCGGCCCGGAGATGGGGAGGGCGAGGGTCTCCATTACCGGGTATCCCGTAGGCAACCACCGGCTTGGCAGACTTGGGGAGAAGTGCCCATATTCTACGGAATGTGTGTGAGAAAACCGAAGAGTCTTTCGTCTTGTTCTTGTTCTTGTTCTTCTATCTGTGTGCGTTGTGTGATATATATGCTGAATACAACTCCTGTCCTACCTATCTAGGTACCTATGCAGCATTGCAGCAGTGCCAGAGCCGCCTAATGAAATCACGGCGATGGCTTCTACATTCGTGTCCATCCAGGCTGGGCTGGGCTGGGCGCGGGCCTGTTGCTGGGTACGCAAGTACGCATCCATGGCTGTAGAACGTCAAAAAAGAGTTTTCCACTACTGCCTCAGGGGGGGCGGGATTTCGTTTTTACTCAAATTTGCAGCGTCTGCGGCGCTGATTGGAGATGCAGCAGGGAAATGTAGATCGCGTCATCGGCAGAAGCCCACCTAGAAGGCCCAGGGCTTCGATGTCGTGCTCACTAGGGTGTGGGCGGCTTAGCCCACTGTCGGGCCATTGCCACCAACCACTAAGTGTCACCGTGCTGGCTGTGGCTGTGAACCTGGAACAACACCACGACCACCACACCACACTACACCACTAACCAACTACCTACACAACTACACCACACCATACACCACTTGACAGCAACCGCGGCTTGGGAAAACTTCTTCTTTTCTAGCCTTCTAGAACAAGGTCACTCTTGTTTCTCTCTCGTTCTTCCCGGCTCACACCCCTGACACTTTTCAGCCTCAGCTTCTTTTTTCTTTCCTAATGGAGTAAATTCTCTTGGCCGCATACCATCGGGATATATGTACCAGTACACTACTTTGACCTTTTGGTGGTGCGACTCCCGTTGGGCTGACCTGACTGGTCTGCCATTATTCTTTGTTGTTCTTGTTGTCTGTTGAATGGATGGATGTCCCATGTTCTGCTCCCCCCCAGTGACCTGACTCAGTCACGCTCCATCCATATACGTACCTGGACTTGGCTCGCCTTTGACAGAACAAGCACGAGAGCCCTTGCGTTGCTTTAGTTGCAATGGCACCATTTCTCGGCCAGACCCGCTGATGGATGGGCGGATGAGGGAATCTAGCATGGAAGAGGAGGAGGAGGAGGGAAAAAAAAGGTTCTTCTGGTGTGATTCTAGCTTTGCCGTGCTCCCCTGGTTCTTAAATTTTTTTCTTCCTTTCCCTTTTTTGCCTTGCGGGATCCACTCTCTTGTGGTCTTGATTTCTTCGTATAAGTTGTCGGTGATGGAGCGCCTTTGACTTGACTCCCCTTCTCTTTGGTTCATTGTTTAGCTTTGTTCTATAGCATCCACCCCCTCCTTTCCCGAGTTTGAGTAGTCTACCCCTAAAGACTTTGGACTTGGTCGAACTTCCTGTTGCGATCATGTCTACCGACGAGAGGACATTGCCTGCTGGCGAAGATGCCACCAAGTTCAACCCTCCTGATAGCGATGTCGTCTCTATAGAAAATGGAGTTGAAGGTGCGTTCTATCCCTTTCTCAGCTATATCTCTCGATCTCTCTCGAGATAATTTATGCTCATCATGTTTTTGTTTCTTCACAGGCCAATATCAAAGAGCCCGCGATGCCAAACGCCAAATCGGCATCCCATCCGCCTCCATGCTCATCTTCAACCGCATCATCGGCACCGGTATCTTCGCCACCCCCGGCTCCATCCTTGCCCTCAGCGGCAGCGTGGGCCTCTCCCTCTTCCTCTGGGTGGCCGGCAGTCTCATCGCCTGGGCCGGCACCGCCGTCTACATGGAGTTTGGCACCGGGCTGCCCAAGAACGGCGGCGAAAAGAACTACCTCGAATACGTCTACCGCAAGCCGCGCTTCCTCGTCACGGGAATGTATGCCGCCTATGTGATCCTTTTGGGCTGGGCGGCTGGCAACTCGGTCATCTTTGGCGAGTATATCCTCAATGCGTCGAGGACCGAGGTCACGCAGTGGAACCAACGTGGCATTGCTGTTGCGTGTATCACGGCAGCCTTTCTCATCCACGGCACGGCACTGAAATGGGGAATCCGGCTGCAGAACTTCCTTGGTGTCATCAAGATCCTCGTGGTCATCATCATCATCATCTCGCCGCTCTTCAACCTCAAAAAGGTTCGCGAGGTCAACTGCCTCCACAATGCTTTCGAGGGCACCACCGGCAGTGCCTACGGCGTCGTAACCTCCCTCTACAACGTCATCTGGAGCTTCGTCGGCTACAGCAACGCCAACTACGCCCTCAGCGAGACCAAGAACCCGACACGCACCCTCAAGTTCGCTGCCCCTCTTGCCGTCGGCTCCGTTACCATTCTGTACATGCTCGCCAACGTGGCCTATTTCGCTGGCGTCTCTAAGCAAGAAATCCTCGACTCCAAAAGACTGGTTGCTGCCTCCCTATTCCGAAACATGATAAACGACAGGGCCGAGCGCGCCATGTCCGTGTTTGTCGCTCTGTCAGCCTTTGGCAATGTCCTCAGCGTCATCTTCTCCCAGGGCCGTATTGTCCAAGAGCTTGGTCGAGAAGGCGTTCTTCCCTTTTCACGCTTTTAAGCTAGCAATCGCCCCTTTAATGCGCCTTTACCTAGTCTCTTCAAGCACTGGCTGGTGACTGTCATTACCATCCTCGCCCCTCCCGCAGGTGATGCCTATAACTTTGTTCTCAAGTAAGTTTCTTCTCTCACCAAAATTAAACATGCCTATTTTTATTTTTTTGCTCACAACTCTACCACAGCCTCATCTCCTACCCACTGGCCATCATCAACGTCTTTGTCGCTGGCGCTCTCATCCACCTCTACCGAAACCGCGCCGCCTGGAACTGGAACCCACCAATCAAAGCCACCTTCCCCGTCGTCGTCTTCTTCCTCCTCAGCAACATCTACCTCGTTGTCGCTCCCTTTGTACCCCCGGAGGACGGACAGAGTGTATACAACAGCCTCCCTTACTGGATCCACTGCGTCGTTGGATTCGGCGTGCTCTTCGCCGGTGCCGTCTACTGGCTGTTTTGGGCTAAGATCTTGCCCTGGATCGGCCGATACGAGCTCGTGGAGGAGACGGTTGTGGATAGCATTGATGGATGGGAGAGGAAATACTTTACGACAAAGTCGCTGCGCTCATAGAATGCTTTGGAGGCGATAAACGCTGCTGGGTTTTGTCTTTTCTTTTCTGGCTAAAAAGTTCTGTGGATACCCCCGATAGATCGATATGATATCAAGACTCCCCTTAATTTGAAATACTTTACTTACTCGAAATCCAACGCAAATTCCTTATAGGAAGATATTATGTTTCTAAATATACTTGTCAACCAATATACTTACCAACGAGCCACATGTGAAACCCTCTTTGTCATATCAACCTACCGAAAACTACATCCAAGAACGTAAATAACACAACATTATAAGCTCAATCTAATGTACAACATACTAATTCCCTACCAAGTCGCTATCAAATCCACAGTTTGTTTTACAACTATCCATCCTGGCAAGGTAAATCTAAAGCAAAGGTCCACAAACAAAAAACACCAACCCTACGCTACTCGTTATCTATAGATACGTTTTTACAAAAAGAGTAAACATGCTAAAGAGAAAGAAAAAAAAATAGAATAATGAAAGCAGATAAGAAAAAAAAAAGAATAATCAACCATGCCACAAAATGCGCCTGCTAAGTCATTATTCAGCCATCTAGAGTCATCATGATGCCCTTTACGTGGCTTCTTCTGCTGAAGACGGAGTTTGCTGTTCGTGTTGCTCCTGCTGGGTATCCTGTTGGTCGTCAAGTTGCTGGCTTCTTGCTCTGCTGCTGATTTGACGTAGTTTTCGGTTCTTGTTCATATTGACCTTCATGTTGTTCCCTTTGTGCTGTATCAACCACTCGAAATTTAGCATACTGAGCTATTCATCATATATAGAATATAATAGAGAAGAAGGGCGGCAATTTTTTTTTTAAAAATTAGGGGATAGAGACATCAGGGGGTTACTCACCCCAAGCTCTCCTTGAGGATTATTAGCGATGCGGAGTTTCCACCCGTCACCTGCTGACAAAAGCGACTTGACAAGTTGTTTCGATTTCTATGACGAGTTAGTAACGCAAAGAAATCCTCGTAGCAGAAGCTTGAAGGCTGGATTTCAGATAATGCAACTCACCCTCAAGGCATAGCACATAGCCTCTACGCGTTGTGCGAACGAGTCATAAGCCTCCTAGGCTCCGTCGGCGCCGCACCAGTGAGGGATCTGAGTGTTTCCCTGCTGGGACTCTATAGCAGCCTCCTATAATACCGAAAAGGAAAAAAAAATTAGCTACGTATTTCTGTTGCCAAGCTCAGTACCAGGAGGGTAACTCACAAGGAGGTCCCAGCAAAGCCACTCGACCGTTTGATCAGGCAAAAGTCTGCCCAGTATCTTCTTCTGCTGTGTCTCCAGTGGCGGAAGCAATGCTACGAGTTCTTCGGGGCTTGGACGTAAATCATCTACGCATGTATCAGCCGGATTCAGATGGACCTGATTCGGGTCCTGGCCTTCCCTGCCCCGTCTCAAGTTGTCAAGGATACGATTACGGTCCTCTGTCTGCAAAGCTTGCGACCACTCTCTAAAATTCGACCAATCGTTGATGGCATCAAATAGACTCTTTACAAAAGAGATTGTCTCAGACTCGTTCCTTGGAAACGTGCCATCGTTGGCGGGCGATGTGCAATAATCCTTTGGTTTTCGATAGAGGTTTAACAGGCGCTTTAGTTTGTATTGTGCGACATCCGTACGCCGGAAATAGCCTTTGAAGATCCCAGTGGGGGGCTTGTCGCTGTCGTTGCGTATCTCAAAGTCCTCGCTGTTATCTATCTTCATGCAAATCTGGTGCTTGATGAGGCGCTTTTTGGGTGCAGGTGGACTTTCAAGTCCGGCAGTTGATCTCGTACGCTTGAGGGATTGGTCGTAAGGTGAAATCTGCAGTGACGGAACTTGTTCAGTTGAAGGAGATACGTCTGGTGAATAAACTCTTGCCCGTAATCGTGATGGCGTGTGTACGGGCGTATGGACAAGTGGAAATGATAGGTCTTCGCCTGCTCTCAGTTGCTGGACAGGCATGTTTTGCTCTATTAATTGCTGGGGGATCACCATTCCATTGATTGGCTGGAAGGCACTTGATAGCGAGGGACTTGGGAATAGTTGAGAAACCACACGCCCAGACTCAACATATTCTGGCACAGAGCGGTAGAGGGCGGGCTCGTTTTCAACATTTGTGCCCGACACATCAGTAACCCTGCCAGGTGTTAGTCCTTGCGCTGGTAAACGCAGTGTGTTGGCCTCATTTGCTGGCATATGGGTTACTTGAGTCGCAGCGTTTGTTGGGGAAATGCCAGGAGCTGTGTTTGTCTGTGAGTGAAGCTCGTTTCCTGACCAGAAGCCGATACTTTCATCTGGATAGTACATAGGACTCATCATGCTAGGTTGAAGATGGTTATCCATGGGTAAATTGTGGTGAGTGTTTAACTGCCACGCCGGTGGTGGCTCGTGGGGATAATCGATAGATTGATTCCAATCATTCTCAGGATACGAGTCCGGCTCGGAATTGCTAGTTGTATTAAAAGTCAGCGAGAGAGAAATGCTAAAGTACTTCATTTGCTGAACTTGGAAGTTACTCACACAAGATATTGCCCAACAAGACTCAGGGGATTTCCGGGATGCTGAGAAATGCTAGGGATATCCGAAGTCCAGTCTGGCTCCCGGAAGCAATCTATGTCAGCATTAGGACTCAACTGAGGAAACTATACAGAGTTGGAATCATCCTCAATACCCAGAATCTCTCCAAACTCTCCATCGTCCTGTGGAGGCCAACTATTCTTGTAGGGTTCTTGGCTCATACTGCCCCATGCTCCTTGTCAACGCCCGCGATCGATAGGGGGCTGCTGGTGAAAGATATTTATCTTTGAATACCGGTATCCTTTCTCTGAAGAGGTGATTTGGAAAGAATGTTATCCCGTGGGGTTTTCAAATGCTAGTATGTGGCTGTTAATGGTTGGATGGTGCTGATAAAGATGTCGAATCAGAGTTTGAGCTGAGAGCCCGTAGTTTTATACCCGGGACCTTGCCGTTAATAATTAGTGAATCTGAGCCATCTTTTACACAGTCCCATGAACTGGTAAATAGTTGTGGGCGTGAACCTGCATATGACACCGAACTGTTAGCAGCAAACGCAGATGGCGCGCAGACGAGGCGCCTGTCTCTGCAGACCAGTCAGCTACTGCTAATAAATCTGCCATCAAACAGCCTATATGAGGAGAAAGACTGCGTCGATTGTACGTTTCTGGTATGCCACTTTTGCAGACCTGGACAAAAGGCCGTCTGCATATACACTACTGTTTTGCATCAGTTCTGATCGACCTCTTCTTGACATATTTGCGTTATAATTGATTTGAGACGTCATGGTAGCAAAATAATTATTCCTCAATAAACTACTCCAATTTTATGGAGCAAAGTTGATAGGACGTTGGGATGCATTGCAGAAACAAGCCGTTGCGTACCAAGGTCCTCATGTCGTTGCAAACCGATGTAAGCTCAATGTGCCATTCTCTGTCAAATCAACGTTGCTATGTCTTTCCTTCTCCCCCCCTCCAACGATTATCGTCCAGGCAAGCCAGATTATTGGTTTCTCAACGACTCCTAGGTATATCAAATGATATTCTACGGAATAGGCAACTGAGAGCTATTTAGGTAGTTTGCATTGTATACGGTTTTAGATGTAGGGCTGAACTTGGGCTGGAATTTGCCGCTGTGATTACAGTAGGGATTAACGATATTCGGTGAGAAGATGAGATCGACGGGTCTAGTTCCGTGTTTAGTTGTCCCCTCTTACATACAGTATAATCATGTTGACCCGCCGTTCATCAAGGATTGAAGATCCTGTAGGTCAGATCATGCAAACGGCCTGTTAAATCCTTGGAACTACCTTACGAGTCCAACAAGCCCGCGGAGTGATCATCCTATCTGACCACATGCAACGTAACTCATCGCGGCGAAGGAGGCATCCGATCACACAGCAAGCATTGTCTTCTGCTTATAGGAGCGGTGGCCGCCCTCTGGTCTGTTGGGATCTGGAAATTGCAGATATCAGCAAGCGCTGACACCTACGTTAGCCCTGGCTTTCAACGACGTGTTTATGCTATACGTAGTTTTGATTACTCTTGACAATCTGCAATAGAAAAAAAGATTCAGGAGTGCCAATTGGAGTCAACTCAGTTCCCTTTAGAAGGGAAAACGTCTAGAGCGGGTCCCGTCACCAAACCATTCACGACACGGGACGAGACAGACGCAACACGTATTTTTGCCCTCTTGTGAAGAGGAAATGGGGGTCATGGTCTAGAGCGCGCGCGGAAGACGCGGAACCAAACCACGCTTATGGATTGCTTCTCCATTTTGCGCGTCGAGGAAGAACAACTAGACCAACACGGTTTGGCTGACCCTGTCGGTAAAATTGAGCCGAAGTCTGGGGAAGATGCGCCCCCAGAAATAGCTCTTGAGAGTTCTCTTTCTGTCTGTCTTGTTTGCAACCACCATGATCACTGACCAGAGCAGCAGCAGTTGCTCCGGGGATTTCATGGAGATAGGTACTTTCCTTGTCCGTCCGCCTGGTTCATCCTATTTCTCCAACTCTCCCCCTCATCTTGTCAAACCTGTGAGTTGGTTGCTTCGAATCGGTGGCAGCCTCGGTCGGCAGTCGGACAACCTGGAGCCGACAGGTCATGAAGGAAGTAGACAACAGGTTCGCAGCTGGGGAATCTCCTTTAGCGGCTCTCTAGCGCTCATTTATTAGGTAGTGCTCGAACCGCCAAAGAACCTTGAGGGGAAAACCCACACACACTGCAGATCAACAGGGTTGTCTCCATTTCAGTTAGCCGACCGCTTGGTGGCTGGACTGGCCATCTCCTTCGTGCCATGATGTCCTTGCCATCGCACACATTCGGCGGCGGCGGCGGCGGCGCGGCGTCTTCTTGGGCTTCGCTGAACAGATTGCTAGAACGTGGAAGACGCCAACTGAAGGTGTTGGCGCTCTGTGGCTGGCGCCGTCATTGGTCTGTTGGTTCGAGGTTTGCTATTTGGAGTTTTCTCGGAGAAGAGCACATACTATACATTGCTCTGCATATATTGATCGGGAAAATTATTTGTGACATGAATCATGAATGTATCACAGGGACCGACGCAACCCGGCTGGGATCAGAGTCGCATGTACGGAGTAATAAATCTGCCAAAGCCCGCCAACTAAGCAACTCATGATTTGGAGTTTGCCTAATAGTTTTGGTTTGTACGGGGCTGTACGTAACCTTTTAAAACCAGCTCGCATCCCCCTCCTCTCCCTCACGTGGTCTCCCTTGACAATTCTTCCACTCTCCCCAGTCCAGGATCAGGCTCCAATACTACATTATATATACATGAGCACTGACCCTAGCGGGTGCTGGGCTTTGTTCTTCCTTCCTGGAACCTTGCCTCCTGAATTGAAGCTTTCAGCATCTGTCTTTCCAGACATTTTTTGACCTCGTCCTTAACACTTTGCAAGACAGTGCGCCGACCTGCGCAATTGAGCATAATGGGCGTTGAAATTGATAACAAGGCGGAGGAGAACGAGACGCGCCACTCAAAGGACATCAGTGACTCCGATGCCGTGCTAGAAGATGTCCAATGTCCGTCACATACCACAGAACGGCGCCTCATGACCAAGGTCGACTTTCATGTCGTCCCGTTCCTCTGTATTATGTACGTGTTTGCGTTCTTAGGTGAGTAAAGACAAGCTACTCGTATATAGCGACTGATTTTTTTTTCTTTCAAAAATTGGCTAATAAATGTTCTTTAGATCGTGTTAATATCGCTAATGCCAATGTCTTTGGTCTCACCAAGGAGTTAAACCTCGAGGGCGACAAATACAACACTGCACTGGTTATCTTTTTCGTGCCGTATTGCCTTTTCGAGATCCCCTCCAATATCCTCCTCAAAAGGTTTAAGCCGCATGTCTGGCTTTCCGCCAACATGTTCCTCTTCGGCTTCACCATGATGATGCAGGGTCTCGTCCAGAATTACAGTGGCCTGCTAGCCACCCGATTCTTTCTCGGCTTATTCGAGACTGGCATGTTTCCGGGAGGTAAGTCCTATAGACGGTCCTCAATTCCTTGCCTCGATACCCCTGTTATTCTGATCAGATGTGAATAATGTATACTAACTCTTGACTTTTGTTGCAGCCTTCTATCTCATTGGCATGTGGTATAAGCGCTCCGAGTCTCAGCGTCGGTACTCCTTTTTCTTCAACAGCACAACTCTTGCCGGCGCGTTTGGTGGTCTCCTGGCCGCTGCCATTGGCAAGATGGACGGCTTGCGAGGTTATCAGGGATGGCGCTGGATTTTTATTCTCGAAGGCGGCTTGACCGTTTTTGTCAGTTTCTTTTTTTATTTCCTTCTACCTGGCTTCCCCGAGGAAGCCAAATGGTTGAAGGAAGACGAACGAGCTTTTATCACTGGTCGTCTCCGAGCCGACCAAGGACGTGCATCCGGCCTTGAGCATCGCATTACTTTCCGGGACGCATTAAACACCCTGAAGGACTGGAAGGTTATTGTCGGTGGTTTCATGTACTTTGGGCTCATTGTTCCCGCGTATGGCTACGCCTACTTTGCGCCAACCATCATCTCTGGTTTCCACTACACCAAAATTGAGACGCAACTGCGAAGTGTGCCCCCGTGGGCTGCTGCATTTGGCTGGTCATTGTTCATCGCTACTATATCTGACCGTGTACGACACCGATTTGCCTTTGTTATATTCAACCTCTTCGTTACCATAACAGGCTTTGCCATTCTTCTTGCAGTTCACGATAACCGATCCGTCCAATACGGAGCGCTATTTTTGGTAACAAGTGGCGCGTATACTGCAATGCCATTGGCCGTTTGCTGGTTCAACATGAATTTAGGCGGCCACACCAGACGGTCGGTTGGAAGTGCTTGGCAAGTGGGTTTTGGAAATCTTGGTGGCATTGTTGCTGTCTTCATCTTCTTGACCAAGGATGCCCCTAAATTCACTAAAGGCTACAGCGTCTCTTTAGCCTTTACTATGATTTCTATGGTTGCCTCCGTGCTTTACGGTGCTGGATGTTTTACCCAAAACAAACAGCGAAACGAGGCAACAAACCTACCGCAACTCACAGAAGAGGAAAAGGCCGTCGTGGGAGATCAGGCGCCGGATTATCGATATCTATTGTAAATATGTACGCGTTTCAACGGTTATCTACTTATCTTGAATACTAAGCATTTGAATCGGAACACATTCTATAATTTACAATCAATTATATAAATTATTACACTCGTACACACTAAACACACTGGACACACTGAACACTGGGTAATTTCAGCTCCTAAGCTTCTAGTGAGTTCGCGGATCGTTGATATGTCGTCACGTTCCCAATACTTCTCTTAACCGGAATAGGTTCGGAATCAACTAGGTCCCTGATCCGTGAACCAGACTTACAACCATAGACTGCAATACGCTTAGAATACTGGCCGACCCACGTATCCGATGTTCCAGCTGGTAGTCTCGAATGCAGACTAGTCCACGCAGATTAAAATCTGGAAATCCGGGGTGTGAAGAAATGGTGGATCAAAAATTAGTTTGCAACTAATGCTTGAATCGTTTGGTGGAGATACCGTTGGCATGGTTAGAAGCTATCAAAGCTGCAAAGGATTGTTAATGATGATGACGCATAACTGGGGGACTGGTTTCCACTAGTTGGATGTATTTCAGTAATCAGATGATCATCTCAGTCTTTGTACATACACAGATCAATAATCTCCGTAGATTGGTAAGCCTCGGGCTTTTGATGGCTAGGAAAGTCTACGCATATTGTAGCCACATTTTGACTAGGCTGCTAAGGAGGTTGCTAAGGAGGTTGCTCATGTCAATGACAAATTTATCGAATGATATCGTGAGAGCATATCTGAAGCGCGTGGAGAAGTGCCGCTGTTTATTACCGGAGTAGGACTTGGCTGAGTCTCGGCATACGGTTACAGTCGGATATCTTGAAGGTGATATACCAGATAATGCCGAGGCGGAATGGTTAGATCTTGATAATGCTCTAGCAGCGGAAGGAGCGCGCGTGTTTTTTTGGATGATGCTAAGGGGATATCATGCCGATGTGAGTTTAATGAGTCCGGATAAATACGTGGGATTCGTATTGATGTTGGGGTAGAAGATGTTCCACAGAACAAGATGGCCTTGAGAGAATACACATCAGCTAGCGGGTTGGGGATGGCTTAGGTTAAGGACGATGTAGTGAACGATGACTGATGACTGTAATGAAGAATAGCTTCAATTAGTAATAGCTATGGTTTGGCATTAGTCGATGATGGCCATAGTTGAGGATGAATGGTTTGAAGTTTGTTTGTCGGAGAGATTACAACCAAGTCTCGGCGGTAATGGTTCTTTCGATCAAATCCACCATGCTAATATCGACCTCTCATCAACAAGAACGACGGATCCTTAGATATTTTGCCTTAACATGCTCGCGGTTTTGGTGACTATTCCGTTAGAGGCGGCGAGCAGTGATGTTTAGGGGGATGAATTGTCAAACACGGAGACAAGATCTATTATATCTTGACTTGGTATTTGCTTCTCTAACATAGCCTCAGGAAAAACATGGATTACAGCTCGACGACAAATGAGGCCTCTAGGGTCAAGAAAATCAGCTGCGATTCATCTACGGCAAGTAGACGCCTTATACTAGATATCCAACCCGGGAGCGCTTGTCCAATGAAGCTCATTCTAGTACAGACCGCGCATAGTTTATCATTATATAAATTCTCATCAGTGTTGCTCTAGATTATAGTATTTGAGGAACGGTGTTGTTTGTGTTATTCTTATATTAACTACCTAGATATCTAAATATCCAGCTAGAACAGGTTAACAGTACCCTCAGACTCAAACCTGACGGAATTGAGTGACACTTGTGGCTCTGTCAATGAAATAGTACATGGTCATCTGTCTCCTTCAACATTGATAAAGGCGATACTAACACCAGAGTCGTAGAGCATGCATGGTGTCCTGGAATCGCATTAAATTGTTGCTAATATACCTTGCTTAGAGACATGACATATCTTCAGCTGTATTTCCAGTCTTTTTTTTTGTACTGACATTCTACGTATAAAGACAAGTATTCACAGCTATAGCTATCTAGGATCTTCCATTATTCATTGTATTTCTTTGACGTAGTGTAGCCGTTCCTCGTATTCGCCTAGTTATTTTTCAGGTCACTCGCACCCTATCCCCATTATTTAGTACGGTTAACTAACATGCTTGTTTTAGAACGTTGCCCGTGGCTATGCTAAATTGGTTTTCCCCATCGAAACCCTAACCTATATCAAACCATGCTTCCATCCAAATCCAGTAATTCCGCAATAAAACAGTGGGCTACTTTACGTATTGTCGGTCCGACAACTCTATAAGAAAATTGGAAGGATGCGGAGAATCGGGGATACTCAGTATGGAGAATGTAGGTGTCTTGTGACAGAGCAAAGGACAACGTTGACTTGGAAATCTCGTGGCCACCACTAAATCCATTCTTTTCTTAATGCCGTCATAGCAGTTCTTAGGTTATGCTTGTGATGAACTTTAGTGTTGGACTCATTCTGAGGCAATCATTGTCTGCAAAGATATATTTCAAGAAGCCCCTGGGAAGCGAATAATTAATACTTCATACACACCATGTGTTCAACTACCGAGACACTCTTGCTCGAGTCTCTCACCCCACCTGCTCCGGCCGCATCAGCACCTCTCCGGCACTCAACCTCCGCCGCCGACCCCGAATACCACAGTCCTCACCGAATCTCAGATCTAGTACAGCCGTCTGTCCATGATGCCGAGTCCGCTTTCCCTCCCGATACGGCTATTTCTTCAGCCCAGAAATGGAATAACCCACGAATCAACATTCGGCGCATCATATCCTGCTTTTACGTCTTCTTCGTCTACGGCATGAACGACGGCTCACCCGGCGCCATGGTCCCCATCTTCGAAGAGCACTACAAGCTACCGCACTCCATCATCTCCCTCATCTTCCTGAGCCCCATGGTAGGCAACGTAATAGCATCATTTACATCAAATCGCCTGCACATGAGAGCTGGGAGACGAGGCGTTGCCGCCTTGTCGACTGGTGCGTACGCTCTAGCTTACCTGGGCTTGTCGCAGCATCCACCTTTTGGAGTCGTAGTCTGTCTCTTGGTGCTAACGGGGTTTGGGAGCGGGTTGATGAATGGGAGTTGGAATAGCTGGGTGGGTGGGTTGGTGCAGGGGAGTACGCTATTGGGATTCCTTCATGGGTTTTGGGGTGCGGGAGCGACGTTGGCACCCGTTTTGGTGAGCGTTGCTGCTGGTTCTGTTGTGATTGGCGTTTATCGTTGAGTTTTGCTGATGTTTAGTGATTTGCAGATATCAAAGATCGTGACGGCGCCGCATAATTACTGGATCTTTTATTGTAAGTATCTGAATGCTTCTGCTGGTGACGTATGCTGACTGCTTCTCGTGGTAGTTATGATGGTGAGTTAAACGTTTAACTCCTTGAATTGAGTATCTCTTACCATATTGACGTAGTTTGGCCTTACCTTACTCGCTGGTATTGCCATTACCCTCTCTTTCTGGGACGACGTCGGAACGAGATCCCTACGATCTACCTCCCAATTATCCAATGCGAAGGGCTTGACACTCGAAGTCTTGAAAGACAAGGTAACTCCTATAGATTATAAAATAACAATCTTGCAATACTAAACGTCAATTAGGTCACGCTCATGCTTTCCGCATTTATGCTCCTCTACGTCGGCTCCGAAGTAACTATGGGCGGCTGGCTCCTCACTTTTATGATAAACGTGCGGAAGGGCACGCCGTCCGCCTCGTCTCTTGTTGCATCTGGCTTTTGGATTGGCATCACTGTTGGCCGCTTCCTGTTGGGCTGGTTTACTGGATATGTTGGCGAGAAGCCTATGGTGTTTATATACCTAATTATTGCGATCGGCTTAGAGCTTGGGTTCTGGCTGAGTGGGAAGTTCGTCGTGAGTGCCATCATGGCTGCGTTTGTTGGGCTATCTATCGGCATGATTATGCCATCCGTAAGTCTGCATTTTTTCTACAGGATATGTTTCTCTAGTGCTCGTTTATATGCTGACGATAGAGTCCGAAGGGAATCCGAATGATGACAAGACTGCTCCCACCAGAGAAGCACATTGTCTCCGTTGGCTTCGCTACAGCCTTTTCTGTATCTGGGTCAGCGGTGTAAGTCTACCTATAGCAGTTGGCTGTAATAACTCTAACTTGAGCTAGATTCCCCTTTATCGTTGGAGCACTTGCTCAGACTTACGGAGTTCAAGTCCTCCAGCCAGTAATTTTGGTATTGTTCGGCCTCCAGCTTCTGTTGTGGGTGCCTATCTCGAGAAGAAAGTACAAGTCTTAATATTGTAGGTTGGGTGTTATTTGGAATTTGGTACCATAACTGTGTTGCTGGTATAACACCATTTTGTACTGTTGACTGACTCTGGGACACTACCACAGCGTCTATCTTAGGATGATATCTGGTGTATAGGAGTCACTCACGAAGATTGATCATGTGTTTTCCACTGGATATAATTGCATTACTGGCGGAAACCTGCCAAGCGACGGAAACCTGTGATTTCATTTGGGGAAATTATTGAAAAGTGAGTGCACAGCCTTTTCAACTAAATGTCTGAATAGATTTGGTCTTCATGTAGGTGTTTAGGAGGTTCGAAATCATCACAAGGCTGGGGCCGACGGCCATTGCCACCAGAAAATCTTCAAGTTCCCAGATTTGACAAGAATAATTATAGAACTATATAATTAAGATGGCGTTGACGTGTTTAGTTTCCATTTGTATCGTAATGAAGTTTTGCTGGTGTCGTAGACCTAGCTAATATGCGAAAACGAGATAAAGACTAGTTGTATCCTTACCTTCTACTACAATTCTACCATGCCATTAAGCTAGTCTTCATGCATTGTAGACACACCTGTTATATGTATTAGATCCCCATTGTATTGCACGCAGACCTTGAGGCAATCTTGTTCAGAAAAGGGCGAATTCAACATTGGAAAGGCGTTAATGGTGGCTGTTGCTGACTCGTCGTTACATGCAGTTACTCCACACTTGCACCCCTCGTTACGTACTGTCTGCAGCTTAAGGAACCTTCACCCCACCTTCCAAATGCGCCCCTCCAGAAGTAATATCAGCATCCCCAGCAGCACTTTATCCCAAATTGTTCAGAGGATTGATTTCAGACAGTGGATTCAATCATCAATTCACCTTGACTCCGTACAGCTAATTCCGCTAATATGTCAACAATTCGACACGCCAGGCGTGAGGGTAAGCATACTGCGTTTGGGCCTTTCCGCTAGCAAACGACAACACACCATCTAATTCTGCCCTAGACGTCAGCACGATTCTGGCTCTTATTCAAGCCCTCGCCGACTATGAGAAAGAGCCGGATGCCGTCCAGGCAACTGTCAAGACTCTTGAGAAGACGATTGCCTTCGCAGCTCCCGACATAACGAGTCCAACGGCTGCCTCACTTCCAGCGACTGAAGCCACATCCCCATATCGCCCTACACGTTGCCTGCTCGTCTTCAACGAAGAGGGGAAGCCTGCTGGCATGGCACTCTACTTTTACAACTATAGCACTTGGAGGGCGAAACCAGGTATCTACTTGGAAGATCTTTTTGTTCAGCCGACCGAGCGTGGGAAGGGATACGGCAAGCGGCTTCTTGCGCAGCTCGCCAAAGAAGTTGTCGCGATGGACGGTGGGCGACTTGAGTGGTCGGTCCTGAAATGGAACGAACCGAGCATCAAATTCTATAGGAGCATCGGAGCTCAGTCCATGGATGACTGGGTAGGGATGCGTGTGGATGGGCCGGCATTGGACAAGCTGGCTCACATTGTTGATAAGTCATAGACATCTATCTTCCTCCATCATCAATAGAACCTTCATCTAGATGAATCTTTTTGCAGCTTCTGGCCACGTTGATCCACACCATCAAATATCTCAAGCTGATCTTGATTGGGGTGAGGTAGTTGTGGCTGGACACGCCCCCATTTAAACGAGTATCGAAGCGTATTTGGATCCTGAGACATGGTTGGCGTGAGCTGCCATGTGCGATTGTAGATGCGTCTGAACCATCTTTCAGGCAGTTCACGCTCGCGGTCTGATACACCGTAGGGGCTGTCATCCTTTTGGCCGCTTCGGCGTTGTTGTTTGAGGGCCTTTGGCTTCTCTACAATGGCCGCAGGTTTAGAAGCATACTCTTCCCAGTTCCAGGCCTCCGTGGTTGATTCTTCGGTTGCTGTGGGGGATTTAACATGAACACGCCTCTCTGGTATCACCCAAGCGCTATTGCCTTGGGCACCGCGACTCAATTGCTCCAACATGTCCCATTCACCCTTACCAAGAGGAGGCATAATCTTATCGGCATTGCGGCGCCACCAATGTGCTCTCTTGGCTCGGATCAGCGACTCTGCGGGAGGCTTGCCCCAAATGTTTTCTTTCGGAACAAACTGGTCGGGGTCGATACTTTTCACACCAGTTCCGGGCCAACTGGCGGTGCCTTTGGTGTCCTTTTGCTGTTGCCGCTGGGAGTGCAGTATTTGCAAGATCTTGGGCTGGTCCCATTTTTCGAAGAATGCAGGCGTTGTCTTCTTGGCAACTTGGGGTGGAGAAAATTGACCATCCTTGTCGGTTTTGTCTTCTTCTGTGGTATTCAACAATGTCTCTAGAGCCGCAGAATCGTTTGGTCCCTGAGGGACAACGAATTGTGCCATGAGCTCCCGTCTCCTAGTTCCCGATCGTCCGAAACCCTTGGAGATTAGTCTTTCCATGGCGGCTTTGTCACCACAGTTAGCGGCGCGCAGGGTTCGCAGCGAAGTGACTGCTCTTGCGATGTGGGCTTTGGTTAGTGAACCATGTTCACGATGTCGGTGGAAGCGATCTTGGACTGTTTCCGCAATGATGGCTCGGAAGGCCGGTGGAAGGTAAGAACATTCCCTCAGAAGGTGGCGGTAGAGCTGGACTGGAGAAGGAGATGACGGGATAGGATATGCAGGTGCGGGCATTTTAGATGAAGACGATGAACTGAGACGAGTCTTAGACTCTGATTAAAGAAGTGGATAGCTTGGGTGCAGGTCCATGAGAAAGTCAGGAAGGCTTCGATGGATGGACAAAGCTGTTTGATGGATAAATATCGGTAGATTTGTCTGGTGCGTATGTACGGAGTACATGCACGAGCATTAGGTAATTCGAATCATCATTTGCAGGAAAGCACTCAGGTACCTGCCTGGTATGTAGGATGCTCAAACTGTGTACATCTAACTGTTCCTCTCTATGCCTTAGAAGAAAAGCAATATATCTACTTACTTTCCATCTCAAATTTACGGATCAACTACACATCAGACATTATCGTGCATCTCCAGCAGCTCACAGCCACTAGAAGTATTCGCTAGACGGCCGGGTTGAAACAATGCCCTCAGCCCCCCCCACCAAATTATAGCAGCTCATCTCAACAATAGACGAGGCAGCCAACTAAACCCGCCCCAAAATAGGGCCGGGCTTCCAATTCAGTCGCGGTGCGCGACACGCCCTGACACGAAATCACGAAACCGACACGTCTGGGTCTGATCAATTAACTGAGGTGCGACATTCCACGCGACTCCATCGCTGCACATTGCATCGCATTATTACTGACATGCGGCGCAAGTGTGATGTACATACAGGAGAGAGAGCCTCATGCGACTTGACTGCGCAATGCCCTGTTCTGCTCCTCTCTTCACCCCACTTATACCTGTCATTGTCTGAATCCGTAGACTATCACGGACTTGTTCGTTCGTTGTTTTGTTTTATATGGGAAACAAATACCCTAGTCTCTATATCTATCTCATTTGACTGAATAACTCAACACCATCCATAAAGGAAATAGCAACGCCGCTGCTGAGCTCTCACACATACTACAAAAAAAGATCATATCCACGGTCTCTCAGCCTGCGGCCTTTGTTGGCTTTGGTTTCAAACTCATTATAATTCGTGCAAGCCTGCATAGCGGAGACCCGTTGTCGTCGAAACCACCCCTCCTCCCTCGGCCACAGCTGGTTGGTACAGGCTTCTGGCATTTTCGCAGCGACTCAGTCTGGCCGCCTTAATACCCTGCAAGCAGCCCACGCACGCCAGCCGACACCTCATTTCGCTTGAGACCCCAGACCTCAAACCTTCCGACTGACGATTCTTTTTCGCCCAAGAAACCACCAAACCAAAAAATAGAAGAAGAGGCAGTGCTTGGAAAATACCACTATCACGACGTGACAGGCGCATGCTTTTTGGATTCAAACACTACTAGTCTGGGCCCATAATCGTTATCCAGAGGCTCGGCCACCACCACTATTCGACGTGCATCCTGTGCGACAGCCTCTGGCTGCCAACGGGCCGCATATCCCTTCCACTCCTCCTTCACCAACCCTTTGCTAGACGTTGATACCGTCTTTCGCAATGCCGTCCGCCTCACAGTCATCACAGCAATCTTTCACAATGAGCCAGCAGTCGCAAATGGGGCGTTCTGCCTCCTTTAACCGGGGCTACAATGGCAGCGTGGATGGGCCACAGATCTATTCGGTAAGGTCCTCTGGATGCATGCTTTGTCGAGCCCCAGCACAGCACGACATAGCATAGTACGGCTTTGTCCATAACACACAGCTGCTAACAGTTGCCCCAAACAGGCCTCATATTCTGGAGTCGACGTGTACGAAATGGAAGTCAACAATGTCGCCGTAATGCGCCGGCGACACGATTCGTGGCTAAATGCTACCCAAATCCTCAAAGTCGCCGGTGTGGACAAGGGAAAGCGTACCAAGATTCTTGAAAAGGAAATTCAGACGGGCGAACACGAAAAGGTCCAAGGAGGCTATGGAAAGTACCAAGGAACTTGGATCAAGTTTGAACGAGGCGTCGAGGTTTGCCGCCAATATGGCGTTGAGGAACTGTTGAGGCCACTTTTAACATATGACATGGGACAAGATGGCGGTATTGCAGGTCGGGGAGATTTCAATACTCCCACAAAGGAGCAAGCTATGGCCGCGCAGAGGAAGCGAATGTATAATTCCAGCGTGGACGGGCGACCCAATGGCTTGTCTGGTACCTTTTTCAAAAACATTTCAAGCACAGCATCCCACGCCGTCGCCGCCATCAGCAAGGCCCGATTCGGCTCACCAGGTCCTCGAAATCGCAGCGGCTCGTCAAGAGCACCCAGCTTCAGCCGACAGCCTTCTATGCAGAACGGAGACGAGTTTCCTGGCAACTCTCAGCAGAGCTACGCCTCAGAATACACTAACCCAGCAGTTGACTCAGCGTATTCCACCCAGCAGAATGGCGGCCCTGTCGTACCCGATAACGAGCCTCCACGGAAACGCCCAAGGGTGACCATGACTCCGGCCGACAGTTTCAACGGCTATGGACAGAACATGGATGTGTATGCGTCAGTTTTTCCTGGATCTCCTACCGAGCCCAACGAGTCTTTCATGTACACGCAAAGCGCCATCAACGACCGCGACGTCGAAGAGGGTACTGGCCCGTTACCACCTCTCCCTTACGAGATGTCTCCCGATATCGAGATGAAACGCAGCATGCTTATGGGCCTCTTCATGGATTCGACGACAGAAGACCTCTCCCATGACATGCTCCAGACATTTACGCCGATGGAACTTGACATGCCTATTGACCCCCAGAGCCATACCGCTCTGCATTGGGCCGCCACTCTTGCCCGAATGCCTCTTCTCCGCACTCTCATAGCCACCGGCGCCTCACCCCGAAGGGTCAACGCCTCTGGTGAAACTGCTCTAATGCGCGCTTGTCTTGTAACAAACTCGATGGATCAAGGCTCTTTCCCAGACTTGCTAGAAGTCTTAGGGGGTACGATCGAGTTCCGGGACCACAAGGGACGAACAGTCTTGCATCACATTGCCGTCACCAGTGCCGTCAAGGGACGAAACGCAGCCAGCCGCTATTATCTCGAGAGTTTGCTCGAGTGGGTCGTACGACAAGGCAGTCTGCCCAACAGCCAGGCCACTCAGCTCAATGGCAACGGTCCCAACAGTTCACAATCCATTCCCAAAATGGGAATTGCGCGATTCATGTCTGAAATCGTCAACGCTCAGGACAGCTCTGGAGACACTGCCCTCAATATCGCCAGCAGAATCGGCAATCGAAGCATAATATCACAGCTCTTGGAAGTTGGAGCTGACCCCGATATTGCGAACCGCGTCGGTCTGCGACCTCTAGATTTCGGTATTGGTGGTGAGAACAACGATGATAAGCAAAACGGAGACACTACCACCGATAAAAACGGCGTTACCGGATCCAATCAACGGAGTAGAGAAAGCAGTGACGAGATTGTAGAATGTAAGCCTCATACGTGCCCCCTAAATACTCCCATCTTTTTGGCTAATATCTGAATAGCCATAACACATCTTCTCAACGAAACTGGTACGACGTTCCAGCAAGAGATGAAGGCCAAACAATCCTCCTTGGATAGCCTTCACTCCACCATCCGCACCAACTCTTCTCAAGTCGGCGAAGCCCGCCGAAACATTGAGCAATTAACCGCCGCCTTGAAAAAGCAGCAGCTAGCCCGTCAAAAGGTCGCCAATCTCCAACATGCCCGAGAAGACGACCAGTTCCGCATCATGAACGAGCAGTCCAATGCCGCTCAATCAAACCCTTCGTCATCATGGGAGACTGAGCTCGCTGCCATGCTAGAGGCAGCTGAGGAGGCTTCCGCGTCTGGTGGCTTCGCGAGCGAAGGAATGCTGCCATCGGCGAGTATCCTCCGAGCTCGCGTCCGCGCCATTGAGAGCCGTCGAGATGTAACACGAAAAATGGTGCAAGCTCTGAAGGGCCGCAGCCGCGACGTCGAGGTTAAATACCGTCGGGTTGTGGCGCTTTGCACTGGCGTTCCTGAGGGCCAAGTCGACGCCGTCGTGGATGGCCTCCTCAAAGCTGTGGAGAGCGAGAAAGAGGAGCTCGAGATTGGGAGAGTAAGAAGGTTTCTAGGAGGTGTCGAAGGCGTGGTGCATTAGTGAATGCCCTTACGCAACTTCTTCCTCTTTCCATCCTTCTTCCCATTCTTACCCCTTATTAATCGTCTTCTCATACCCCCTGTATATAAAGAATCCGCAGCATGGATATTATAGCGATTGGGACCTCTGTTTTGTTTCTCATAATTATGTCTCTCAAGGAGACAAGACTTTTTTACGATGGGTTATTTGTAATTTGTTAATCTCCTGTATTCTTGAAGGTGTAAAACCTGGCAGCATGGTTCTATCTGTATGGAAAGGCTCTTTTTGTTTTGGCCAATAGTCGGCTTTAGGAGAAGGAGGGGGCGTTTCGGAGGTGCTTGGGGCACTTGATGGATATTCATTCATTGTGCTTTTGGTTGTTTGCTTCTTGAGAGTTGATGGTTTTTTTTGTTTGTCGTTTGACAGAGTAATCGCATGCATCATCTGGTTTAGGCGGAAGAAGAGGGTTTGGCATATGAAAGGGGGGGAAGGGGGGTGTTGGTTTTACTAGTATATATCAAGATATCCGTCTTTGACAAATGGCATATTATTGGTTCTTATTATGCTTAATATCCGTAGCTAATACGACATTCATATCGGACGAATTCATAACTATGAACAGTAGACTGGACAAACTGACTACGTAAAGAATTATTTAATCATGCTCGCGATATATTAGAAAATGCCAGGCTAAATTCATGCCCATGATACAGCTGTTACTCGCTCAATATATCTAATACCAATAGTCCTTGATACAGCCAAAACTTGCCCACCATCCACCCATCAACGCCATGCAATGCAAACAGATAAAATGCCAAAAAATGAGGCCTAAACCAGAACGATCTTTTTGCCTGTCCTGTCCTGTCCAACATCCAACAATTCCCCCAATCAGCTAGGAGCACCACCATTACGATAAGCCACCTCCCACTTATGCTCATTATCACCAATCTTTTTCTTTAGCTCCTCAATTTCACCTTCAAGTTCATCCACATTCCTAGATAGGGCGCCCACTTCCTCAAAACGCCTCGCCCCAGACGCCGTTCTAACCATTTCTTTAACCATGAACCTCTGCTCTTCCAGCACGGCCAGTCGTTCCTTTAGGTCCTTTTCCTCCGTCTCTAGCTGGCTCACTACTGTGCTTCCCTCGCTTGCTGCTTGAGAGGCTGTTTCCGACGACTCGGCTAGTTCAGAGTGCCGCAAACTGGATGTAGATTGATTCCGCACAGATATATACTGTGAATGTGAGGAGGATGTGGAGGGCGTAGATCGACTGCGGAGCATCTGAGGAAGACTCTTCAATGGCAACATGTTTATGTGTAGAAACGTATTGGCATACGCATAGACGGCATCTTGCAGTCTCTGCTGTGTTGGACTGTTTGTCTTAAGATCGCGCATTCGCTTCGCTGCGGTTCCGTATTTCGTAAAGCTGTCTATTAGACGCCGTCTTATCTTGCTTGCTTCCTTGATCTGAATGTGACTAGGCGGCGGCTTGTTCAAGTCAACTTCGCCATTCTCCTTTACATCGGGCTGCAAGGCTACTAGAACTCGATGAAAGCTTGGCAGGAGCTGTTGTATTCCTCTCTCAAACTGCCGTAGCGTTTCGTAGGCACGTTGGTCTGGTGGCTTATATTGGAGAGACGCGGCAAAGTCTCGATGAGAAAATATAGTGTGGTTGCACTCCTTACACATTCTGATATCCAGATTTAAATGTCCATTACCAGAAGGTGGTTTCTCGGTTGGTGTTTTGGTTGCTATTCGAGGTTAGCTTCAAGGACATCTAACCAGGGGGCCAAGAAAGATCGTACGCCCAGCAATACTCAGGCTCACTTCAGAGGAGCAACTGGTTTGGGTATCAGCACAAACTACCCGGCCACAGATTCGACAATGATGGCGTCTAAACGTCCATGAACCAAATTCTTGTTGGCAGAACGGGCATTGTAACACTTTTTCATCTTCCTCCCAGGTTACAACTGATTGCTCGATGAGTTTTCTTGAGTTCTTCTGGCCCGTTAATGATGACACAGGCGCCAGCAATGAGCCATTTGAAGCAGTCAATGATTCTGGTGGATTCGCCAGCAGCTTTGTCAACTTCGTCAACCGTTTCTCCAGTCGTGAAACCTCCAGGTTCTGGCGTTCAACTCGGGTTTTCCTAAGTTCCGTAAACATGTTCGTGTGATCTATTGCCGTCCCAGTATGATCGTTGTAGCCTTCTCTTGACTTGTAACACGTCTCGCATACTCTTGCCCAGTGCCCTCGAACAGCCTCATGGTTTGCACTCCTGCTCAACTTCATTTGGTACATTGTGTGCTCCTCGCAAAAAAGGCGCCCACACTTTCGGCAATTTATGCTGCCATTTATTGGCCCGAGTCCTTTTCCGCAGGTAGGGTCTGTGCAAAAGTCATGGGTTGTAGTGCGCTGCCAGTGGTTTCTTGTAATAAATTCTTCGGGGTCCACGGGAATGTCGATAGGTAGCTTGCTCCCATTGCTTGTTGGTTGGACTGGAGCTTGACTCGAGTCGTTCGATTCAAAAACATCCATTCCCCTTAGTTTCATGTTGATTAAAGATAGAGGCTGAAAGCGCTTGGCTTTGAGGACCTGTTTGTCGAACCACGTTTTGACCTCGTTCTGTTCCTCTGCAGGGAGTTCCTGATGTGTGTCATCGATATGCCGATTCAACTGCAGCAATGTGACCTGCTAATTGTCAGCATGTGATCTAAATCAAGTCTTTCTTTTCTGCTTCTCGATCTCGTCGCGACAGACCATTTCCTCGTTACATATTGGGCAGACCAAGCTCGAAGCGTCAGCACCGCCACCCTTTGGCTGCTCTCCAACACTTATGCTCGACCCTATATCTTGACTAAGATCAGCCAAACTTCCACTCGCAGGCGGCGACATGGACGAAGAGCCTATCGAGACGGTGCTCTCGGAGGGGGCAAAGGGACTGGAGGCTCGAGGGGCAATCGGAGGGGTTGGGCCAAGGCCCTTCCCACTGCCTAGAATCCTGCCTCCGCCAAGCCTACGACCCGACATGGCGACAGGTCGGTAAATGTGAGCGCCTGGTGATGGGGAGTTTGAAGAGAGTTAAAAGTAAAACCCGAGGTGACGAGACGACCGTAGGAGGTCGAGCTGCGCCTCGAACTGCATCGAGGGCGAGTTGGCTGAAGGAGGCAAGGCTGGCTGGCAGGTTGCGTAGTGCAAGCCGCCAACCAACAAGGCACCTGCAGCCTTTCCCCACCATTGATCCAGTGATTCGGTCGCACCCAATCCCCTGCCGCTGCGACACCCCGAGGTCCCGCATTAGCGCAGCAGTGGACGCTGGAAGAGCGCGCTGTGCACTCCTGTGTCTCGCCTGTCAGATGGCCGCTATAGCAGCACTGGAGCTCTTCAGGGCTCCAGGGCTGGAGGCTAGCACCACTGACGCGGGCCGTACCCCCTGCAGCCACTGCTAACCCACCCAACCAACAAGTGCCATGCCATTGTTTTGTTATCGACGCCTTATCGGACCTTGTAATTATTCATCTAGAGAGGCCATTACTCTCCCAAGCCAGAAATGTCGCGTGGGCGCCTGACTCGTCTCCTTTACAATCACTTTCATTAACCCGTCGTCTTTTGATCATGGGGAAAAGTTTCCCAGAAGTACAGCCTGGTGGCAGCTTGATTCTAGCATGGCGTGTAAAAGAGAAGAATGTTCTCGTTGTCGGCGGCGGCGAGGTCTGATTCATGCCCCGTCCAAGTCGCCCCGATCATGGCCTTTGACTCAACTAATAGAGAAAAACTAGGTCGCAGCAGGTCGGATACTCAACTGTCTAAATGCCGATGCCAAAGTTACCGTCGTATGCCCAGCCTCTGGCCTGAATGAAGAAGTCAAGTTCCGAATCTCACAGAATCAAATCACACACGTCGACCGGCTATTCGAACCCTCAGACCTCGATAAGGCAGACATGGTGTTGGTGGCCATCGACGACCCTGCGGCGTCTACAGTCGTCTGGAAGCTATGCAAGGAGAAGAGGATACCAGCAAATATCGCCGACGTGCCCCCCGAATGCGATTTCTACTTCGGTAGTGTCCACCGGGATGGACCGCTTCAGGTCATGGTTAGCACCAACGGCAAGGGCCCAAGGTTGGCAGCTTCACTACGACGATATATTGCAAAACAGTTGCCGCGTAATGTGGGAAATGCCATAGAATCCATTGGGGAGCTGAGGACGCGTTTGCGGAAGGTTGCCCCCAGCCAAGAGGACGGACAAAAACGGATGCGATGGTGAGCACTCACAATATGGCCAGAAGCCACCACCTCGATTATCTGGGCTAACATCTCGGTTAGGATGTCAAAAGTCAGCGACACATACAAGTGGGAAGAGATGGGCGAGATGACGGCAGAAGACATGGAAAATCTCCTGCTCTTCTATCCTGCGAACAAAGTTCCCTGCATGGACATCATCAAGTCCCTAAGAGGCGGTAACGACATCCAGGAGCTCGACATCTTTGATGGTTCTTTCGGCTTCAGTGTTGGTTCCTAAGAACAGCATATGTGGTGTTTAATTGGCGTTTTTTTCTCTCGCATTATTGCGGATTTATGTGGTTTTCTTTGGTTAATTCATGATCTTCAAGTCTTCGCTATTTTAGAGTCATGGTGTGTTCCACTACCACCATATACACAGGGTTTGCATCAAGCGCCCAAGTTTTTGATTAGATTGGTCTTCTTGATTGTATATTACCTATGTTGTTACAGAAGGATGCGAAGCTACAGCCTGTCAATTTAGACATCGGTTTTGGTGCTGCGATGGATTAACATCAGTAGTAATGACGCTCACTATATCTCCATCACAATTACGTCCAAATGCAGTCACCGCGGAAGTGAAATACGAGACACTCGCCGTCTGACTCAATGCCGAACATTGCACCATCAAAACTCATTCCCACCTATAAGTATCAGAAAAATCGTTTTTTTCTTTTCCAACTCAATTTGATCCCGTATTAGAGACATTTACGAAGCCAGCAAAGATATGCCGGCCCCAATTGTCTTGGTTGTTGGCTGTGGAATCGCTGGCCCTGTCCTTGCGATTCTGCTAAAGCGCAAAGGCTACCGACCGCTTGTTTTTGAAAAGGTCCGGGAATTGGGCAATGCCGGATCATCCTTAATGTTGATGTCCAATGGGTAAGTTGGGTTTTGTTCCATATAAATGACATTGCGCTGGATTTTTGGGCCGGAATGCGTTGTCCAGATCCACGTCGCTAACCAGCAGGGTTTAATTAGTCTGAAGGTGCTCGATCTTGTTGGGCTCGCAGACGCTATCAAATCGGAGTCTTTGCCCCTAACAACATTGTGGGATGCAACAGCCACAGGCGAATTGCTGGGCCAGTCCGAACTGCCCAGTACTTTTGCGGAGAAATATCAGCAGCCCGCTGTCGGAATTAAAAGAACGAGTCTGAATCTCATGCTAAAGAGAACGTTGCTTGAATTGAATATTGAACTTCGAGAAGGATGGGCACTTGTTGACATCAAGGAGGATGAACGTTCTGTGACGGCCCAATTCAGCAATGGCGAGTCGGTCACTGGGGCCTTTCTCATCGGTTGCGATGGCATCAAGTCTGCAAGCCGAAGTGCTATGCTCAAGAATAAGGGAATTTCAGAAGATGCACCAGTATATACGGGACTAACTCAGGTATGTAATCGCCAACCATGACAAGAGAGCCAACTGACCTAGTAAGACGGCTGGACTATCAGTGGCGTCTGAGGCTCTTCGCAGCCCTATTGCCCTTCGCAACTGGTATGGAGATGGCGTCCATATTGTTGGGTATCCAGTTTCACCAACAACAATATCCTGGGCCGTAACCCAACGTGAAACCCAGGAAAGAGAAGAAACGTGGCGTCCATATCAACCAGATGAGTTGCCCATTCAGCGAGAAGGACTTCGCGAACTACTTAAGGGATGGACTAGCGATGTTTTGGAAATGGTCACGTCGTCGGAAAGAATCATTAAGTATGGTCTCTTTGACCGCGGAGAACTCAGCCCTAGTCAATGGTATTCCAAGCGATGTGTATTGGTAGGCGATGCTGCCCACCCAACGAGCCCTCATCTTGGTCAAGGAGCCAACCAAGCGCTGTAAGTGAGCCCCTATTTTATTCTAACATAGGTATGCAAATCTCTAACCATTCAATTTTCCAGAGAGGACTGTTATCATCTCATCACGGCCTTGCCTTCTATCCCATCTGACAGCGACAAGGCTTTTGAATCTCTCGAAAACAACATAGCTGAGGTCATCTTCAAGCCGTTCGCTGAGAAGCGTCAGCCTCGAACATCCTTTCTAGTGAAAGGGGCTCGAGCGCAGGGTGAAATGAGAGTTGCTACTGGTCAAGAAGCATGCGAAAAGCGAAACCAAGTTGTCACCGAAAATTACGGAAGCAATGTTTCGGCATTAGTTGCTAAATATCATTCTCTCTTGTCGAATCCTTTCTAGAGCTTATCTGGAGACGAATAATTTCCGTGATGCAGCTCAGGAAGCAGCACATGCCCTTCTTTCGTTCTTTAGCAAACTTCTGGTACGTTCTAGTTTCTTGTGTAATAGAGCAGACCTCACTAGTCTAAAATGCCACTGTTATGTAGACATCTATAGAATTGTTCCTCACTAGTTTCAACAATTGTTTCTTTTCCTTGTTAATGCATTCAGAATAGGTAGAACAAATGCACCTTTGGCCGTAACCAAGATTTTCGTCTAGATGTTCCATGACAATTTACGATTCGATCCCTTCTACAACCGCACCAATAGTGGAATAATTCAATGTACCAAGCCCTAAAACCATTGAAATCACATAGAAGCGGAAAGTCTTCACAATTAGACATCAAGTTGGCCTAGAGTCAATTGATTCATTTTGAATAGACAACAGAATGTGCCATGACGATAATCCTACAAAAAGTATCTTGCCAGATGCGTGAGCTCCTCCCAGCGAACTAGATCCATCGATCCCTCGGTGCCCATTTTCCCTTAGTCCCCATCTTTACTCATGTCTCAGTAAGATAAGAATGTGAAGTTTCCACAATCACTTCGGCACTTTAATACCGTCAATCAGATCTACCGTCAATTTCGATTCTCACAAATTCGGCCCTGAGGCTTAGGCGGCCAGGATGCTTCTCCCACCATCGCAAGTCACTCTCTGTCGGATGCGAATCTTCATAACGCCATGCACTAGTTTAATGAGCTTTGGGCTCATGAAATCACGAGCATCTGGGTTCTAACCACTGCTCGGTGATTCTAGTGAACAGTTCTCAGCTGTCACATCTTCCCCCTTTGTTGAGTCTTTACGGACCCCTATAACAGCACTAGGGCTGAACAGAAGTGCTTCGCCCCGACGGAGAGCGACTATCTGGCTGAATAGTTCAGCAGAAAGATCATTTCTGGTTAGCTGTAAAACACCACCAACTTCACTAGCACCAGCATTAGTATCATCATTACCATCATTGATACTAGACCTTTGTGTGGCCTGGGCGAGAATCGACGCTCCTGCTAGATGCATCGTCAGACTCTTCAGCCAGCCTGGCGATGTGAAGCGATGAACAATTGTAACGGAGCACAAATCCAGAAGCTTGGGGGATATCGTTGGCTCCTGGGTCGAGATGATAACACGAGCGCCGAGATGGCGCTGTAGCCGAATATTGGCAAGGAGCGACTCGGTAAGTGTCTGGGATTCTGGCGTATCCGTCATGTATTTGTGAGCTTCGTCGAGGGCTACAACTCGGCCAATGTCTGAACTCTGCTCGAGGAAGAGGCTTAGGCAGATGTTGAAGAGCGAACAGGCCAATTCCGAGGTCACACAGGGGCATGATAGGTCAACAATAGTGAGCTGTCCGGCCTGTCATTTCCTTATTTAGTATACTTTAGTGCAAGTTATCAATGGGAGACGAACTTGCGGAGTCCAGTCATAATTCAGATTCTCATAGCTTCCAAAATTCCGCGAGTTCGCCAGAGAGAGCTGCCCCTTCACCATGAAACTTTCAAGGTTGTCAAGGCGCTGCTGAAGTGGCCCCAACTGCCCCTTCTCTAGGCTCTCACTCAAGACTCGACGCCTAAACTCTTGATAATTAAAGGTCGTTCCATTAATTTGCTGTTGGATGCGTAGATCACGCAGGACACGGATGACTGTATGTAAATATAGCGGCATGCCGCCTTGCACTGAGCTTACGGCCATAAGATCCAACATTCGTTTAGTATTCAAATCGCTCTGATTGATTTGGAGGACCTCAACACAAACGTTGGGGAGGTTTTGATAAATTCTCTACACAGGTGTTATCGGGATGAAAGCGTTGATTTTGGTCGCTGTGTTCTAGACGTACCTTGATTTGCTCTATATTTGTCGGCGGGCAAAGGACTCTCACACTCACACCATTACCAGAGGAAAGATACGCTGCTTCACACGGTGATCCACCGGTATCTGAAACCCATGGATCGTAATGAAACATCAGTCCTGTAAGTGGACGGGGCAAAACATTTGCACCTGACGGACTCAGGAAGTTTTCTAAGATGCAGCTGAGGGTGTGGCTTTTGCCAGACCCTTGGCTCCCGCAGATGAACACACTTGATGGTGCGACGGTATTGAAGAAGACTCTTGGATCTTTATTAGTGGTGTTGTTTTCCGTCTGGCTTTCTTCGATGATGAGCCCCCCTAGAAGTCCATATTGGGTAAAGGGGGTTTGGTGAGCTTCTGTTTCTAAAGAATCACCATACTGACGGACAGGCTCAGTGAAAATAGGTGTTGCAGAAAGCTCATCTAGATCTTCGTCCTCCGCCTCCAATGAGAGAAGTTGCAGGTGGGTTTCCAGCTCTGATTCTTCGAGTGGGTTTCCTGAGAGATCCTCACTTGAGTCACTATCCGAGGACATATCGCCAGAAGAACTCATGTTAGCATCAAGGGTTCTCGTTCATGAATGTTGGTGGTGGTTTTTGCCTCGCAAATGGGGATGTAAGTCCGAGTTTAGAAAGTGCAAGGAAATGAATATCTCAGTTAGGGAGAAACAAGCGTCACCAATCTGTTTGAGTCTAATGATGTGTTAAGTAACTGGCTGCACTTAAATTTCCTTCTATGTATAGATGCGGTATGGCTTATCCTGTGGAGATAAGGATCGATTGCCAGGTGAATCTAAGCCGAGTTACTTTTGTTTTTTGCATAAAGCATGTTCACTTGTATTTTATTCACTTATGTTGGTAACTTGCATGAAAGGTGCAGATCTGAATAGTGCACAAGATGAGAGACTAGCCTGTCATTCCATCTGCCAGAAGTCCCCTTCTTAAATTGGGGGTTTTTTTTTTTTTTTTTTTTTTTTTTGGAGAAAAAAAAAAGGGCTTTGAAATACCCTTTTTAAACTTATCTTTTTGAATTTCTTCTTAATGTTTTTTCAATCTATTATTATAAGGATTAAGGCAGTCTGTTGGCTGCACAGAATGAGAGTTGAAGTCCAGGACCTTGACCATGAGTGACGTGCCGGGGCTTAGGACTTGATGTTCACTGGTTGTCAATACTTTCTCATGTTTGTTCATGTTGTTTACCTTATATTAAGTCCAAACATCGCTCGTTGGATATTCGGATACCTTCATTGCTTTATACCGCCTCTGGGGCAGAAATAACGAAGTTTGGGTATGCTGTAAATCAAGGATCAATTTGTATATTATATCTCTTCTTCTCCATTGGCTTTTTTACGTCCAACAACTCCAACATGTTGTAGGGAGGCTATGAAACCAAATGAATTATGGTTCATCACGTTTATAGTTTTATTAATGACATTACAATATATAGAGGCATAAGACAATCTAAAAATCAACAAGGTCCTATGTTGTTGCTCATAGAGTAGTGGTGCTGCAGGAAGACGGCGAATAATGAGGGGCTAGTTGTCCTACACGTCATCGGAGAACATGACTTATCTATAGGGAACAGCTTAAAGCAGTTTCTTTTATTCTCCCAACTTCGTTAATCATTCAAAATATAAAATTTGCGCTTTCCCCCTATATCCGACCAACCAAAGAACTGCATCATGCCGAATGTCGATACTTCAATTCACGCAGCGCCAAGCGGAGCTGCGGCTGATCTTGCAGCTCGCCATGCCGAAGAGCATCCTCTCAAGCTGTATGGGGGATGGTTCTGCCCCTTTGTCCAACGAGCCTGGATCACGTTAGAGGAGAAGAAGATTCCGCATCAGTATGTGGAGATTAACCCTTACAACAAGGAGCCGGAATTTCTCAAGTTGAATCCTCGTGGTCTGGTGCCGACATTGGCTGTGCCCTTTGACACTGCTGGGAAACAGCAAAAACCACTATTTGAGAGCTCAATCATCGTCGAGTATCTCGAGGATGCATATTCCGATGAAACAAAGTACGGCCCAAAACTACTTCCAACTGAACCCTACCAGAAGGCTAGAGCTCGTTTGTGGATCGATCATATCAGCACCCAAATCATCCCGGCATTCTACAAGTTCTTGCAGCACACTCCAGACAAGACCTATAGCATTGATCAGGCCAGGGAGGAATTACACAATCACATTAAAAGCCTGATAGTGCAAATGGATTCTGAAGGCCCGTGGTTTTTAGGCAAGACCATCAGCCTCGTGGATATTAGTCTAGCACCATGGGCAAAGCGGCTCTTCCTGCTGGATCACTACAAACCCGGAGGGCTTCAGATACCAGAGCATGGAGGCGAGAATGGTATATGGTCAAGGTGGAGCATTTGGCTAAAGGCCATCAACGAGCGACAAAGTGTGACGGATACTTGGAGTGATAATAAGAGATTCATCGACGTTTATAAGCGATATGCAGATGATACGACAAACTCGCTAGTTGGAAAGGCTACGAGAGAAGGAAAGAGCCTTCCTTGATTTATAAGTGCTTAATTTGTAATATTGCATTCTGTTATTTGACTTGAGTGGTCTGAAATCCGATGTTCGTGGTGTCTTGTGCAGGGTAGTTGGTTTTACTGTAAAGTGTGTTCGTAGCACAAGCACTGTACTAACTGCTGTGATTCTTCCACTAAATCACAGTGCATGTAAAACAACCGCACTGTATTTGATGATTCCGTGATCTTTGCTGTCGATTCGCGCACGGCAACCATATATATATTCTTCTGACATCCCGACTGGTGTTACCGCCACCATGTCCGACCAAGCACCGTCACGATTCACGCCACAGAACAAAACAACAAACGAAAGACTATCCACACACACAGTCGGCCTCGTCGCCCTATCAGACTTCCGCAAGCGACGCGCCGAGGTCCTCGAGCAGCAGGAGCGCGAAGCCCGCGAAGTTGCGCTCTCAGGCACGTCAAGACCGGACCGCTCACTGACAGGCACTCCTGACAACGCTGGTAGTGATTCCGCCAACGGTTCTGGCGCACCAAGACCAGTGAAGAAGAAGCCGAAGAAGAAACCAGCGGGCAAGAAGCTTCTTTCCTTTGGCGATGATGATGACGACGACAACGAAGATGAGAGCGAAGTACCGAGCGACAAAGATGGCGCAGCCGCGGGAAAGAACAAGAAGGCTACGTTTAGAGCGAACGCATCTCTTGGAGTCGTGCCCAAGGCGGTGACGAAAGTTGCTCTGCGCAAAGAGGCCGCCGAGCGAGAAGCCCTGCGGCGCGAGTTTGTGGCGTTGCAGGAAGCTGTAAAGGCCACCGAGATTGCGATCCCGTTTGTTTTCTACGATGGTGCCAATACTCCTGGTGGGACAGTACGGATGAAGAAGGGCGACTTTGTGTGGGTGTTTTTGGACAAGAGCCGCAAGGTCGGTGCCGAGCTTGGTGTTGGCGAGCAGGCAAATGCAACACGAACGTGGGCGAGGGTTGGTGTTGATGATCTGATGCTCGTCCGCGGGACAGTCATTATCCCACATGTAAGTACTTGTATTGGTGCTTGGTCTATCTAAAGCTCTAGCATTCTAACTGTCTATTTCTAGCACTATGACTTTTATTATTTCGTCGTCAACCAGAGCATAGGGCCTGGTGGCAAGCGCCTCTTCAACTACAGCGCCGAAATCTCCACCAAGCCCGACTTGACGATCTCACCACCGGCTGCCAGCTCGGCCTCTGACCCTTCGCCCACCGGCGTTCTCATAACGTCCGAGTCCAAGGCGGCAGCGAAAGCCGCGGCTACCAGAGCTCTGCCTGACCTGGACACTCTGGAGGGGGCTGACGAGGACCCGACCATGACAAAAGTTGTAGATCGGAGGTGGTATGAGCGGCATAAGCACATATATCCCGCCAGCACTTGGCAACAGTTTGACGCGGAGCTGGATTACTCGAGCCAGATTCGAAAAGATACCGGCGGTAATACTTTTTTCTTTTCGAAGTGAAGGCCATGCGGTATCCTTTGTGCGCAGAATAATAGCTTATTTCAGGCGGTGTTTTTTTTTTCTTTCGCTTTCGGTGGTGCACGGCCATGTTTGCTTTTTTGCCTGGGTGAAAAATTTGGGCTCATGAGCTGTATTTGTGTTGTTCATCAACTGAGCAGATGCCAGAGAGCATAGCAGGCTCCGCCGAGAATAAGCCAGCCTGGCCAAAAAAGAATGAGAATCATGGCGTTGCCGCAGCCAAGAATAAAGACGGCAAACTCGTAAAAGAGGCGAGAGCGAATTCTTTGGACCTTGTTAGAGTCCCAGATGCCGATAATCATACTGCTGGACATGGCGACGGCGTTATGAAGAAGCGACTGCGAAGTGACAAAGACGTGAAAAGCAATGTGTTTTTTGCTGGAAATAAAGGCCGTAATGAGGAATGCATAGGTAATGAGGTGAGCTTTCAAGCAGGAAATTAGGGCGAAGAGTGAGTTGTTGAAGTGTTGATTTAGTTGAAGAGGGAGAGCAAAGATTACATGTGAAGCAGTGGTTTGGTAGTACCAGCCGATGAGAGGCGAGTGGGGGCCGGCGGATGCAACAGTCGGCTCCACTCGGGATGCAGCGAACAGAGCTACTGCTGCCTTGTCCATGGCGTAGTTTGTGAGGTACTATTAGGTGGTTTGGCAAAATGGTATGTTACCTCTGGTAGTGGTGTAGTTTTAGTTGTTTAGTGTTGGATATGTGTTGCAAGGGCCGTGCGATAATATGATGACGATGAAAACAACAACGACAAGAGGAGCCGACTGCTAGTAAAACATTACTGAAGCATCGTGGCATTCATCAAGCACAACAAAAAGCAAGAAAAAAAGAAAGAAAAAAAGAAAGAAAAAAAGAAAGAAAAAAAGAAAGAAAAGGCAATATCGCTAATTAGCCGTGTCAAGACCTCTCACGTCTACTTATAAGAATGATAACGCCCTCCAACACTTCACATACTGTTCCAGAACGGGAAAAGGTTCTCGCATCTTATCTAGAGTCGTTGCAACTGTGTCTCTCTGAACTCCTCAGCCAAGTTTGAACTATACTGGCCAACCAGCTCATTACAATCACGCATATGCCTCATCTACAAGTCCGTGAGCAATGGTCTACTTACAACAAACTGCGTCCTATTAGTTCCACCACATTCCGCGTCTGCCGCACTTTACTCGCTTAGCTATGGGGCGGCGGCAGACTCGCTCTCTGCTATCTACTACGAAGTATCACCAAAACCAAAACCCCTCAACTTGATTCTCGGGGGGCAGGCAGGATGGAAGGGAGGGAGGGATGATCCCGGAGCGACGACAGCTCTAATGAAGGTCGCTAAATTGGTGCTAACATGCAGAGCGGTTTTTTTTTTGGTGTGCCGCCATACATGGATATGAAAAGCCGCAAGGAAACGCAATGCAGCCACGTGGGAGTCTGATTCGCCAGTTTAAAAGAATGAAACAAACTGAACGTCAGCCTTATATGGGGTCTTTGGGGAGAGGAATGGACGGGAGTGCTTTCATGGTAGGTATTGGTGATAACATACATACACTACATATGTAGATATGTAAAGTGAAGGTATGGCCAGCTGACCAACGACTAATAATAAGCGAGCCAAAAAAAACATGCATGCCTGCATACATGCAGATAAAGATCATGCGTCGCTTCGCTTTGCTAATTAAAAGGCGGGGTGCTTTGGTTCGTTCTCCTCAGACTATAGAAAGCGAATTCGATTTCGTACTGCATAGGGAGGGATGCGCAAATATGACGCCGTATTGAGTATACCGAAAGGCTTTATACATAGATGCATACAAAAGTGTGGTGTGAAGGTAATCAATCGTCGTTACTATTTGGCACAACACACAGGATAGCCAAGCCATCAGGTCAACAATGACAGCCACGCGCGATTGATGATGTAAAAACCAATTATAAAAAAAAAAAAAAAAAAGGATTTACAGCCCGTTGTGGCCCCCACGTGGTTTAGTCGTCTGCCTCGTTCGTTCATTCGTTTTGAGACCGGCTCCGTTCCCCCCGCAGGTGAAGACGATAAATAAGCGGGCGAGTCTTCCGGCGGATCGGAGGACCTTGTTATTGTGTTGTTATTGTGTTGTGTTATTCATTAGACAAGCAAGGTCGTCAATGATGGATGCCTCAACAAGCATTTCTGATTAAAAACATGAAGGTTACTTGCAAAGAGAAATGATCTTATTTGCAACCAGAAGAGAACATGGTTGTTCAGCTGTTTCAAGAAAGAAAAAAACATGGCGAGGGATCCCTTGCGGATGATGCTCCGGTAGTTTCCGGAGAAGTTAGTGCCGCATCTCGAATCTAAACGGCTGAGATTGAAAAAGCCATCGGCTTGAGATCCGGTGTGAAACGGCGGCTTTGTTATAACCAGGATCCCAGGGCTTCTGGCGTTGGGCTGAGCTTCAGAGCATGTACTCCGTAAAGTTGGCCACCAAGCATACATGTAGTCTTCAACTATCTATCATTTTCATTGCGTCGCGTGTCCTCTTTACAAGATGAAGGGGAATAATCAAACCGAGTCTCACACGTCTCCTAAAAGACCGTTCCTCCACCATCCACCAGAATATCCGCTCCATTCGTATACGACCCAGCCCTGCTCAGCAGCATCACCACCACGCCAGCCACCTCCTCCGGCACGCCCATCCTCCCAAACGGATTCCTCTCATACCACATCTCCCTCGCGGCCGCAAGCCCTTCTCCCTCGTTCAGCACCGTGTCCATGTACCCCGGGCTGATGCTGTTGACCGTGATGCCGTACCGTGCCCACTCTGCCGCCAGCGAGCTCTTGAGCATCAGCAAGGCTCCCTTGCTGGCGTTGTACGCCGCCTGCGGCTGTGGGAAGTTGACCCTGTGCGCTGATATGGACGCCGTGAAGATGATGCGTCCCCCCCGGCCCTGAGAGACCATCTGGCGCGCCGCGGCTTGCGCGCACACGAATGCGCCTGTGGTGTTGACGTCCAGGATCTTGCGCCATTGGCTTACCGGCATATCCAGCGCGTGGTCGCAGCCTACAATGCCAGCAAAGCAGACCAGCATGTCAACAGAGCCGAGCACCTCCACCGTCTCCGTAACTGTCCTGCCCACGACCTCTTCATCCGTGACATCTACTTCCCGGACGTGAATCCCCGCCTGGGGGAACTCCTTCCGCAGTGCTTCAACAGCTTCCTGCGATGCCTCTACGTTGAGGTCAAAGATCATGAGGCCTGAAAGCCCGTGCTGAAGCATTGCCCGGGAGACCACCATGCCGATGGCGCCGGTGCCGCCAGTGACGATGGCATTGCCGGCGAGGCTGAACCGGCCGAGGGCGGAGTCGCGAGGGTGGGAGTGGAGAGAGTCGATGACAGCCGCGTGTTTGTCATCTTTGCCTTGGGCGAGCGTCATTTGCGGGAGCACCCGCTTTGCCAGAGCGCTACGTTCATTGGCGTGAGATTCACTTGACATGATGGTGATTTAACGCCGGGGTTCGTAAAGAGAGATGATTGTTTTATTTTATTTTTATATCGTGATAGTTGCGTGTGAGATGCTTTTTATGCTTATTTTCTTGCGGCTAAATCACTTTGCAGGGAGGAGAAGTAGAAGAAGATGTTATGTAAAAACATCGTCGATCGGCCTCGTGATGCATGTATATATGCATATGTATCAGATTGCTGGAAACAACATGTGCTGACACACCTCCTTACTGCCTAGGGAGCCATCTTCTTATAGAGAAACTCTATATATTCTCAAAAAGGCAGCTCGACGATGCCTAAAGTTGAAGATGACTTGACTGACAGTAGTTATGGCACTTCAGGCATAGCCCCGCAGTCTCAGCTCATCATGGAGTGGCGTCCAGATTAGCCGGCCAGCGGATGGAGGATGCCTCCTCCAGGCACCCTCGATTCATTCATCGAGCCACGTTTCAATCGTATTAAGAAGTAATTGTGAATATAAAAAGCCAAGCAGTTCTGAGTATCACTTTACTCTATATCGCCAAGATATATATCTTCCCACCAAGTCATTTCTAACATTTTGAATCATCATGCTGCGTAAGTGTTCCCAACTGCACAGATCAATGACACACAATCAACCCTAACCTCAATGTCAATCTTACAGAAATAAGTCGCTGGCTCATTGCTAGAAAGGAGTATTCCGGAATCATATCCGGTCTCGACGCCGCGGGGAAAACAACCTTTCTATACCAGTTACGGCTGGGAGAAACCGTGAAAACCATTCCTACCATAGGCTTCAACGTCGAGAACATCAAACACAAAGATGCCACTCTCACTCTATGGGATGTTGGAGGTAGCTAATAGTAAAAGACTCTTGTAATGCCCACGTCATGAAGTCTAATTCGGTTATAGGCTGTGACAGAAATCGATTACTACTTCGACATTACGTGTCTCCAGATAAATTCTTCATTTTTATCCACGACTGCGCAGATACACCAAGACTGGATGAATCCCTTGATGAGTTTCGGAGAAATCTCAAAGACATGTCTGATGTGGGATCGCGGTTTATGTGGGTGTTATTCAGTAAGCAGGACTTACTGCCACTTCAAAAGAGAGATCAGATTGTTGAGGATTTGCGTCGCAACTTTGAGAACGAGGCTGCCAAGTTTACGGCCTGCACCGTTATATTCCTGGATATTCCGGGATTTAGTGCCACGGATACAGACCTTGTTAATTCCGTCTTGCCATTCATGTACAAAACGCTATCGAGCGATGGAAAGATCGTGCCAAAACCAGAAGCAGCAAAACGAAACAGCCATTCTAATCAGGGGCCACAACCATCTCTCAGCAAAGACGAATTAATAGAGCGCATAAAACTAAGCCTCAAAGATGCGTCAAGTGTGGTGGCCTTTGGAGAGAGTTTCGAAGCAGGTGATTTGCCGGCCTGGGACCACTTCACTCATCTTAGGGCAGGATATTTTGTTCTCCTAGATTGCTTCGCCAACAAACCTAATATGCTGGCCTGTGCGGACGTCTTTCTTAGCCACCTACAGCGATTAAGAGCATCTAACCCGGAGCGCTTTCGCAACACCACACACAAGTAGGTGATGATGGTGCCCCCATGCAAGGAAGAACCAAAGCCAAAGCTAATTCCTGCACAGAACCATGACTATATTCTGGCTAGTTCAGCTCCATGTCGCCTCACTTAGATACCAAGCCCAGAACTATTCCGAGGGACTTCCCTCCCATGAAGATTTCGGTCGTGTGCTACTTCATAAGCCGGATCTAATGAACGCTGGGCTTTGGAAAGAGTACTACTCCAAGGATATCTTGTTTACACCCGAAGCACGAGAGAACTGGGTTCACCCAGATATCAAGCCACTCCCTACCTTTATCAAATCTGTGGCAAGAGTTTCCACAGCCCATGCATTACAAGGCGAGAATATATTTCTTTCCACAGCGTTAGCCGCCATACAAGAAACACTCACAACGAATGGACGACGCGGAGAGATTATCAAAAATGCCCTCAATAACCTTCAATCCAAAATCGTGCAGCTACGAACCCAAAACGACAGGATCCTACCTTACTCGGAAACGCAGGCATATTTCTGGATCCAATTCACTCACGCGTCTCTATCGCCTCTTGTCACCGGGACAACCACCGAGAAAGCAGAGCTAGATCCTTCTGCCACTGATGCCATGAGATTGATCAAGTCTCTTGGCCTATCGGAATTTAAAGTCATGTTCAAGATATCGGGGCAGGAATGGAGGGAATACTACTCGCCGACAGTGTGGGTGAGTGTGGCTGCGAGGATGGAGTTTAAGAATCCGGATTTGAGGGCGTTGCCTGATGTTATTGCTGCTGCGGAGTAGATGGAGTGATGGATTACGGTAGAGATAGAAATAGATTTGTTTTTGTTTACAAAATAAAATAAAATTCGAATTGCACGCATAGGTTGGCAGTTTATAAGTATAAAACATGGGCGACTACCTATATACACATCGCTATGACCACTCAGAGTGTATGATTTGGAGACCACCAACGCAATCATATAAGTGTAGACATGCTTATCTCGATCTTTCCTTACTTTGATTATCAAAATGGCTTCAACACCTCATGTCTTGTTCAATCATGTATGCTCGCAAGTTCAGCTACTGTCCAAGTCTCGCTGACCCCCACTCAATCAACACCAAACTTCATCTCACAGCGGTATTTCGCCTATTTGCTTCACTCACCTCTACTACGTCCTCTTTCTCACTTACATCCAAGATCCTCATCTTTCCTCATAACCCCCCTAATTCAGCCCATCCCAAAAAAAAACCTCCCCAGAAATGGCCGTAACCAACAGCAACCAAGTCCACCACGACGCCCAGCTCATCTACAACTACCACCGCACGCAAATGCCCCTCCAACCCGCCTCCGCCATCTTCTGCCTCTGCAGCCTCGACACCCGCATCGCCGCCCACGCTGCCCAGCTCTACCTCGACGGTCTGGCCCCTTACCTCATCTACTCAGGCGACTCTGGCATCCTCACAAAGGGCCTCTTCTCCGCGCCGGAAGCAGAGGTCTTTGCCTCGATTGCGCGCGCCATGGGCGTTCCGGACGACAAGATCATCGTGGAGCCTCGGGCGAAGAACACGGGCGAAAATGTGCGCTTCACGCATGCGCTGCTGCAGGAGAGGGGGCTTTTCTTTGATTCGTTGATTTTGGTGCAGAAGCCGTATATGGAGAGGAGGACGTATGCGACGTTCAAGAAGCAGTGGCCGGATGAGACGACGGCGTTTACTGTCACGTCGCCGGGCTTGAGCTTTGATGAATACCCTGATGCGGATAACCCAGAGGATCTGGTGACCAGCATTATGGTTGGCGATCTGGTGAGGATTCGGGAGTATCCCGCCAAGGGGTTTCAGATTCCCCAGGAGATTCCGCAGCCAGTCTGGGAGGCGGGTCAGAGGCTCATTGCGGCGGGTTATGACAAGCATCTGCCGTGAGGAGGGAATATGAAATCTATTGAAGGGTTTAGGTAGTAGCTATCTGATGTATGTATATAAGTATGAAGTATCGGGATGGGATGAAGCATATACGTTCATGGACTATAGAATGGGCACCGGTATTAGATCGGCTTTTTAAAAGAGCGCATGTCAAGAGGGTATACCGAGGCAGCCATGACTCTTGACAACCGTAAATACACATTCATCCGTAGCAAATAGATATTCCTTTTAAGTAAAGTCAAGTTAACCCTTTGACCCTTCTAGCGCCGTCTCTGACGCCGCTTTCAAGAACCCTCGGAAACTCTCAAAGGCAGTCTCATCATGCCCCTCCAGCCATCGTGCCTCGACCGAAGCATGGTCTCTCGCAACGAGAATCGCAACCTTGAAGCCAAACATGCAGGGCTGTTCCTCCATAGCCGTCTTTGAATCCTTCTTATCTTCTTCCATGTTCAATTCTCTTTGTTTTCTCCGTCGCCACGCCCGGCTCCATACTTTATCAGCGGCCCTGCCTACACCTTCTAGTTGCTCTTTATTCCAGTTCCATGATATCAGCTCTAGAGTCGCTATGGAACTACTCAAGTCGTCTGCAAACTTGCCGATCTGTTTCGGTATAGGCAGTTTTGCAGCAACAAACTCCGTGATTGCTGGGAGTATATTCTTCGATAACGCTGCTTTGGTTCCTCTCGCCACATCCTGCGAAGGCCGTAAAGGCCCAAAACTCCAAGCGATAGCCCAACGTCGCGTCTTGTTCCCCTGTAAGAACTCCGTGACGGCGTAATTATCGATTTTGTGCTCCCTCAGTTTCTCGATGATGTGGGTTAGGCTTGCAAGAAATCCCACCATGGCGGTATACCACTGGACTCGCTCACGCAAGACGAGAGACTCGTTCAAAATTCGGCCGATGAAGCCGACTTCTCCACCCTCTGTCACCATCTCGACCTCAGCGCCAGTACAAGCTGAAAATGGTGGCCGAGATTTCTGTTTTGCGCTTTTGACCATTTCTTCTTTCGATTCGTAAAATGGGGGGTTAGTCATCGAAAAGTCGATGGAATCAACATTTAAATCATCCAACGGCACGAGGGCTTCGTCTGCCTTGCGTCCGACGACGTTAATTCTGCCCTCAAGATCGTTCAGCTTCACGTTTTTCTTTGCCCATGTAAGATTCTTGTCATCAATATCTAGTTGTACTCAGTCGCATGCCCTAAAATGATGTGTGGTCAACAGATAGTCCCAAACGTACCTGTTGCGATGAAAGACCATGGTCTCTGGGCGCACCCAAGCAACGGATAAATGCAGCTTGCACCAGAACCAATATCTAACCCAACAACCTTTCGACCTGGTTCCTCGTACGAACTTGTGTCTAGTAAGGTTTTTAACCACAGGATGTAATTGTGTCTATTCGCAACCTGCAATGGGGTTAGCAACAGTGAAATCAGGGTTGGTGGAGTGCTTGAACCCACTGGTGGACAGAGACGATCTTCAGGGAGCTCAACGTTCAGACCAAAATCCAGCTTCAGCAGCGTTTTTGTCAACTGCATGATTGCCTTTGGATCGTTGAAATCCAATTCGCGTCCCTTGATCCTACATTTGGCCTCAGCATCAGTTCACTTAATTAAGCAAGGAGATGTTATGTCTACATATTGGAAAAATCAGGATCAGCTTGGGCAATCTCTTTAAAGTCTGGTGACTTTGTGTATAACTCGCGAAAGTAGCGATCCTTCGTCTCCATTTCTGATCCAGCTGGTGATGTTGTTGCACCAAGCCCGTATGGCCGTTTTGTTTTACCATTCGAGGCATCAGGATTGGCTCCTGGGGTAACTTGACTTTCTCGACCCATTCCGCAGCTAACAACTCAGAATTCAAAAGAATGGTGAGTCTACTTCTTGACAATCATATAATTTTAGCGAAAACTGCAGTCCGCCGTGTGTAAACGCAGTAATTTCTGTCACAGCGTCTGACTTTTCAAGATAGTCATGAGCTTCCGTCATGATGTCATGAAGAATGAGGGAGATTGTCTAAACTTAAGATGCTAATTGATATGCTATATTCAGAGTTGTTTACGGTTTATGCAAAAGATTCGTTACAATCATGTACCTTTAGTAGGATATATATCATCGCATGAGTTCCATCGTCAAACACATTAATACCAGATGCAGTAGCCAGGCTGCCTTGACATTTTAAAGAAGCTCACCACAGCATCACTCTCCACCTCCACCCTTCCAAAAGCTTCACATCTTTCTCATCCAGCTCCGAATCGCCATACTCGAGCCTGGCAGCCAGCTTCCTCAGCCGCTTCTGGATCGTCTTGGCCACACGCAACGTCACCTCGTTTTGAAACACATACAAAATTGCGAAAACAAAGAATGCAATGCTGGCAAAATGGTGGTGGCCCAAAACACTATCCTTAATGCGAGAAAGAAGACCTTTAGATCGGCGGAATGCGTACTCGGTATTGTTTGCCGAGATCCTAGACTCTGAATCAGAACCCCGACGAAACAACTTTCTCACAGCCGGAATGAAACTCGCGCTGATCTTGCATTAGCGATATGGAGTCATGAATTTTGAAGAGCAGTCAAAGCTTCAACTCACAGAAACCCTCCAAAAAGCCACCTGCGCCACCGGTGGTTTTTGGCCACCTTCACAATTCTACGGACTTCTTCTTGAAGAGCAGACAGGTCATTGAGCAAAATGCCAGTCTGGTTTCGGATCTGCCACTCCAGATCCACAGCCCCCTGGCCATAGCCAAAGCTCTGCCTCTGGCGCTGAAGAGTCATGAGCTGCTGCAGGTTATGCTGACAATTAGACTTGACGCCGTGAACATCGAGCGGCAGCTGAGGGGCATAGGGCGCCATCTGCGGCGGCCGTGGAGGCGGGAAGTCGTTTGGCTGGGGATATTCATTGACTCGCTGCGCCTGGTTGGGTCTGGGCGGGAAATCGCTGGCCTGAGGAAAGTCGGTGGGCCGCTGATACTCATTGGCCTTTGCCGGGAAGTCATTTGCCTTGGCCAGATCGTTGGCTTTCGGCAGCTCAACCATGCTTGATGCATGATCCGGTATTTGAGACTCGGGGCCCAGTCTGAGAGCCAAGGCTGGTGCCGAGGTAGTGGCTAATGAGGTCGATGGCGGGTTCGTGGTGATGGCATATCGATTGCTTTTCGGTGAGTCGATGGGCTCCGGATCCAAGGATTTCAGTGGCGCTGGTGGGTGATCTATGGTTGCCATGGTTGCAGTTCACGCGGGATATAGCAAGTAGATATAAAAGAGGAAGTGTCACAATATGTTAGGCTCCAAAGTCATTCAGTGACGGCCCTCTTGAGTCTCATCGAATTGGAGGTGGCTGGTAAATCAGCTGGCCTCAAGCAGGCAATAAATGCGAAGGCGGTTAAGAGTGGGTCTGCAAGCGCACCGCTCCTATGCGATCAATTGGTTGCTTAAGGCATCTGAAATTCAACTAGCAAAAAATATCTCCTTATCGAATAACACTCTGCCACCGCCTTTCACTCCCAGCCCATTAACGGCGTAGGCAAAGCCGGAAATGGATTGATTTCGATCCCACTCAGACTAAATATCACCAAACTGTGCCAGGTTTGTTGGCTCCCGCGGATTCTCCAGAGCAAAATGCATCCGATCCAACGCCCTCCCGTGACCTTCTACATGACGTTCAATGCGAATTCTGTTCAGAATAGTCGATCGCAACTGGCCATCCAAACGCCTCCAGATCCGATGCAACCTGTTGAGATACGCCTGCTTGTGACCCCGAAAGACTCGAGCCAGGGAGTAGAAAAGCTCGATCATCTCTTCCTGCATCTCCCTTCTCTGTAGCTCTGGAAACACTAGCTCAAAAGAAGGCAGCAAGTGCTCAAACAAGAAGTTCGAGCACCTCAGGTAATTGTCATGGTCGAGAATGTCACACATGTCACATAGCGTTACCCTCCACTCCTCGAGAAACCTGCGCTTTCCCGGTTCAGATACTGCCATCTCAAACACCCGTTGCTGTTCGTCGAATAGATCCAATCGCCCAGTCTGTCCAAAGAGCCTCAGCAGGTTCAGCAGCTCACCGAAGCTTTCCTGCAAGGTGCCTCTCTGGTAGCCCCGGATGTCTTGCACAAACTCGTGTTGTGTCCCGGCATTGTGAGCGTCGATGAAGAGTCTGATCCTTGGTATGTGCGTGTATATGGTCTCCTGTCTAATGGAGTACATTCGAGCCGTATCGCAACGGTCGATGTTCACCCAGATATTAACCCGAGCAGGCATGGTTTTTCTTGCACAATTATTTGCTTAGAGTTAAGATATGGTTCAAATCCCTTCTGGTTATTCTGATACAGTTCGATAGCAACTCACTTGAAAGTGTGCGTCTAAATAGAGCGGCTCCCCTCAACTCCAACAGTCGGCAGAAGCGATATTTGTAGCCATTCTGCGTCTGTGATTTACAGATTCCGAATCCTCTCTTCATTATTACGATGAATGGATGATGATACTATGGAGGTTGGTTTTTTATTTGAATATGTGATCAAGGGCTCTGATTTGGTGTATGGATTGTGGTCGTGAATGGTTCAAACGTGCAGACATCAGGTCAGTTTTAAGCTGCCGAATAGTCAAATTACTTTGGGGCTCATTTTCAACATGAATCAACTGAGAGGGTTAAGAACAATTTATAACGATTCACAGCATCTGAGTTTATAGGTAACTTAATAGTCAACTGAGCTTTGAGCACTACTCATCGATCTGAACTACCCTGCAGCGGTTCACCATCCAAGCCCGTTGCGCCGAGAAGCTTCAGGTGTATACTCGAACAGTGCAGTTTATCAAAATTTCGTTCTTGAAGAGGAGAAGACTGCATATCAATGAATTTTAATGTCATGGCATCGACTAGCTAGTCCAAATTGGCGCTCCATAAGGGATGAAGATAAACAGCCTTACCTCATTTAGGGACATAGTGGTTCTATGTAATGAAACGGCTAATTCCTGTCGTACTAAATGAGTAGTAGATCTCTGCTGCTCTGTTCGTATAGCCATTTTTTTTTTTTTTTTTTTAAAAACTAAACTTTTAATCATACCAAAACTACATCTTCATGCAACGACGAGATTACATGTAACACTTAAACCATACATCAAAGAAAGGTGTCTAAATTAGTTGGCTACCTCTTTGAAAGCTGAACGCGGGGCTGAATCCACCCCAGCCAGGCAATCCCCCACTATCCATAGATGACTCTAACCATTGCCCTTCTCCTCCAGGCAATGAAATGCAATGATTTAGAGGTCCCCACTCCCGATCGCAAAACTGTCTAAGCTGGCGCCACAACCCCCCAATACAGATAGAGTCGCAATATCCGCATCCTTTCCGATTGGGCAGGTCCGTTGCTACTTTAGTTTTCGTCACTCGAAACGATGGTTCGGGATGTTTGCTTAAAAGCCGCCACAGGGCTGTGCAGCCTCCCTCCTCGCATGCTCTTGAGGGAGGGGACTTTAATTCAATCCAGTTGATTAGCTGCCTAGTAATATACTGCAGCCTAACCAAGGTAGGGACAGCCTACGCAGCTCGTTTGCCTATAAGAATGCCTAATGAGCTCAGCTCTATAGCGAAACGGGCTTTGGCTTCAAACTGGATATTTAAATGGTCTTTGTTGCCTCATCGTCGAGTGCCCGTTCCCTTTGTGTATTCTTGAACCCATCCCCTCCAATTAGTATCAAGAGAATCCTGTGATCCTCAATTCCCATAGTGCAACACATTGTCAGCGCAGTAGCAGTTTATAGTCGACAAATGCTCTTGTGATCTGACGCACTTCATCTCAGTTCCCCTTTGCTGCATCATTTTGAACGATAATCATGGGTGCCGCAAGCCCGCCCAGTGACGTGGATCCCATCCACAAATTCGAATACAAAGTCCGAGACCTCAACACCGTCTCAGTGACACTTTTCCCTACCAGAGCCCAAGTCTGGCGAGAAATCAAAGGCATCGAACTCAAGGTAAGTCACCACCAACCCAGGCTCACCACAGCCCAAGCCCAGTCAGTTCCTAACTAACATGTTCCCCTCCAGCACGGCACAAATGAAATCACCGTCGTGGGTATAAGCCCTACCGTTGACTCAGACTCCATCAAGATCGAGGGCAACGGCTCCGCCACAATCACCGACATCGCCGTCGAACTCCTCCCCAACCGCGAAATCTTTGAGGAGATCTACCCAGATTCTGACGCCGACTCGGACAGTGACGAAGACGATGAATCCTCCGACGATGAAAAGCCAGAGCATTACAACTTGACAAGCGCAAAAGACGCCCTCACGCAGCTGGAGGACGAGCTTGAGCTCGCAAAGGAAGACATTGCTAGCGCGCTACGCCGTCTGCAGATTCTAGATGACTACGGCAAGACGCTCGACCGCAAGCGCAATGTCGTCATTCATGAGAGCCTAGAGGTGTACAAGGAGCAGCGCTCCAAGGCCTTTGAGGACCACATGGCGGGAAACAAACGACAGCGAGATCTTCACAAGCAAATTGAGAAGGCTGCCAAAAAGGTGTCCAAATTAGAGAGAGAAGAATACAGGCAGATGCTCAAAGACAATAAGGAGAAGGCAAAAGCCAAGAAAGAAAAGGCGAAAGATAGGCTCAAAAAGGAGCGCCGCAAAGAGGAGGCCCGCAAGGAGAAACAGCGCATCCGTGCCGAGAGAGAAAAGTTCTGGCCCAAGTTGTGCTACAGCGCCAAAATCACGCTCGAGGCCGCGGCCTTTACGCCCATGTCGTCCCGGCGGGCGTCCATGGCTAGCGACGTCGACTTTTCAAAGGCCTCTGTCTCCGAGGTCGAAGGCAAGGACAACGGGCCCATCGAATGCGATCTCGTGCTTTCGTACGTAACGTCATCGGCGTTCTGGTCCCCCAACTATGACCTCCAGCTCTCCACCACCAACGCCTCTGCATCTCTCTACTTCGACGCCATGCTCAAGAACTTCACATCCGAGACCTGGAGCAACTGCAAAGTTACACTCTCTACGTCACAGGCGACCTTTTCCGGCCTGGAAGATGCGATCCCAACCCTACTACCCTGGCGCATCAAGCTCGCCTCCAAGAACACGGGCATCTATGAGAACGATATTCTTCGCAGCTACGAAGAGCGTCAGGCCTGGATGGCGAACCAGGCTCAGCAACGAGCGCCACAGCAGAATCAAAAACAGTGGTCAGAGATGTTTGGTGCTGCTGAGAGAAACATCTATTCTTCTACTGTGACAAGGAAAAAGCGTACTGTGGTTCCGGCATATCAATCCGACAGCCGCAGAAGTGCCATCCCGCCGCCGCCACCACCACCACTCCAGCAGCCAATCACTGCCGTACCTCCAGCTCCCACAAGGTCAGGAGCTTTGTTTGGCTCGGCGGCACCTAGACCAGCTCCGGGGGGTTTGTTTGGCTCTGCCGCCCCCCAGCAGAGCTCTAATGCCTGGGTCGGCGGCGCCAGGATTGCCGCCGCACCAGCGCAATATAGCATGGCCGAGGAATCAGAAGCAGAAGACGGATTGGAGGATGACGAGGAGCAGCCGGATCTGGATTTCCAGGAATCTCTCATGGAAGAAACCGGCTTGACTACCACCTACGATCTCCCGGGTCTAAAGACTCTTGCTACTAAGTCCGCAGGCTCCAAGCAGCGTGTTGCGCGCATCGCCTTCTCCAACGTCTTCTTCAGCCACACCGTCGTGGCCAAGTACAAGCCCGTCGCCTATCTTAAGGCGAAGCTCAAGAACAACAGCAAGCTGACCCTCCTCAAAGGCACTGCCGGGCTGACGCTCGACGGCACCTTCATGGGAAAGACGAGCCTGCCACGCTGCAGCGCTGGCGAAACCTTCAGCCTGAGTCTAGGTGTAGACCCTGCAATCAAGGTCTCGTACCCCAAACCAGACGTCCGACGCGCAACGACAGGTCTCTTCAGCAAGGACAACAGCTCCACCTACGTCCGCACCATTACCCTGCACAACACCCGCGTATCAGCCGGCAGGGCCGTCAACCTCCTCGTGCTGGACCAGATCCCCGTCTCGGAAGATGAGCGTCTCCGCGTGGAACTCGTGGATCCGCGCGGCTTGGTTGTCGAGGGGTCCGGTGCTGCAGCGGGTGTGCCTGGAAGAGAGACCAGAGAAGATAGGGACTGGGGCAAAGCAAGCGCGAAGCTCAAGAAGGGCGGCGAGGTCAACTGGGATGTGAGCCTGGATGCCGGCAAGGCAGTCAAACTCTCGCTTGAGTATGCTGTTGCTATTCCCGGTGGGGACTTTGCGCTGCAGGTGTAAATTATTGGATTGGATTGTCTTTTTTTTTTTTTGGTATTGGTTAACCTAAGGAATGTCAAAGTTTGTGTGATTAAGTGGATGAAAAAGAATTTACGGATATTGAATGAAGTTAAGGGGGGGATACTACCGTCTTCAGGTCGGCTGCGACTGAATATCTAAGAGAAACAGATGATTGGGTAAAGGATTTTGTGTGAACCATTCCATTAGTTACAAGCCACTATTATGTAGTCGATAAGAGGGCACTTTAAGGAAAGAAACTCGTTGCGTTGATTTTTTAAGTGTTCTAGGTAGTTAACATATTCAACACCGTTTTGCGCGGTCTAGGCCGCAATGTCTTACTCGTAGGGTAGGTAGGGGGAGTGAGTAATCCTGGCGGAGGAGAGAAGTAGAACCAGCGTGCGACGATTTTATGTAGTTGCATGTTGTTCAGTTAGAGCAAGTACACGAAGCCTACTGCCTATTGATCCCTGAGTCCGAATTTAAGCTTAATAAGGCTTCGAATAAATATATACTCCATTAAATTACAGTGGTGCTGTCACTGTGGTGGGTATGTAAATGTGTAGCTGAATGGACTGCTTGCTAGCATCCGAGATCTGCTCCCTGTAGAAAGGTCTCTCTGTACTTTATTACCTATTCCTGTTTGATAATTCTGCAGTCTAGATCAAATAATGAAAACAGACATGTTTGCACTATTTGTGTTTGCTTTTATTATTTCTGCTCTTCATGACCCCTACTATAGAATAGCTTGCACCTACTCGCCAAGATTCGTTCAGAGCCATCGGAGACGTCTCGGCGGTTTGAAGGTGGACCTCGGGAGTATCTAGTGGCATTTTGGGCCGGGGCTCATCACGTGACGCGTGTTCAACCTCGGAGCCGGAATCTAGGAATGCCGATTTAAGGGCCGCCAGCACGGTATCCACTGTGGGGATGTTTCTATTGTCTCAAATTTCATCGACGCAATCCATCAGCATCCGTAACACAAAATGGGCCTAGACTAGATTCTGCCGATACCCGCGACGCAAATATCGGCTGTTCCGAATGTCTCACGGTAATAGACCAGAACGAAAATCGTGGGCAGAATCTCTGGGCTGGCTGACCATCATGTCACCCAGGTTGTGAGAAACACAAGAAGATGCGACGAAGGAAGCGTTTTGCGAGGGACGGGTTTGTCCTGCGGCAATTTTTTGCTCAGCCGCGTGGAACTCCGGTGGCCCGTAGCAAGAGACCGGAAGAAACGGGCCTTGGAAGTCACCAGTGTCCCAATTGACGAGCCTTAAGGCTCCCTAAAACCCCGGTTGTGATTACAGGCGCTGATATGCCATGGTCCGTGTTGAAACAAGTGGCGAAACTTCGATGGAGAAGCTGACTTCACGTTCTTGGTGATAATCCATCAAGCCGACACATTTGTGTCAGTGAATAAAGACGCATCAGTACGTATGCGACTGTACAGGCACACAAAGCTGTAGCAGCATCTATCCGTCTGTTTACAATGTGGGACGATTTCTGAGCCCGACGGCCGGGAATGATCTGACGTAGGGAGATGTCATATGAGGAATTCGTGTGATACCAATGCTGAGTTAACGGCTGGGGCTCCAGTGGGGTTTGTATCTGCCTTATGCCAAGGGGACGTAGGATATGGTATCCAAGTTCTTTCCTATCAAGCGTAGCCTCCCCGCGAAATGTGCTCTTGGTATTGTTTCTGTCCCGCCGCCCGGAATCCATGTTGGGGGAGGTGTCTTTCGTTATTGGTCGCTGCCAATTGTACGACAAAATACAATTAATAATCTGTGCCATACTATTCTAGATGGAGGACGGCTCAGAAATTGATGGCAAATAGAGGCATTAGCTACGAGTAGAGAGGACACAGAACCACTGAGATGCATCCCATTAGTGAAGTTAGACGTGCTATGAAGCCGAGATGAAGACGGGACGATATGGCAAATGTCATCCGTTCGTGTCGGATCACGAAGCTCTCCCGCGTGCTCTCATGCGTGACTTTTCCACCTTTGTGGAACGAAAACGGGACCGATCCCTCATCACGGAGGTACAAAGTATCGGAGTAGACCGGGGGCCCACCATGTGCGTCGTGGGGTGCTATTTTCGGGGCAGGAGGGTCACTGTTGGCCTCTGGTTGGACTCCTAAGTTTCTACGCCCCGTCCTAGTGGCCTTAGACGGCCGGAAAGGCCTCTCTGAGAGCTGCAGGACGGAGGTAGCGTAGCAAGGCAGGCTGGGGGAATGCGGACGTTGTTGGGCGCGGGTCGACCGGTGTGTTTCGGGACGATCAACGGATGAGTGCTGACGCCAAGCGAGATGGGGTTTTGTCCATCCTCATGTGCAGGCGCGTTGCTGCGAGGCGCATCTCGTTCTCGAGCAGCGTGTCCCAAGAGAAGGGATGTCGGTTCAGTGATGGGGACCAAACATTAGTTTGTGATGGTGTCTCTCTTCGCCTCTCCTCTTCCTCGTGATAGGATGATGAATGATGATGATGAGGATGATGAGGGGTGGAGGGATTAATCCTGGGGTGGTGGATATGCGAGTCCCTGTTGGTTACAATTGAGTGCTTACGTCCTCCCAGCTTCCGCCAACACCAAGTTGCAGTAGGTAGAGATGGATGGCGTGCGAAGCCCACAGCACGCAGAGCAGAATACAGCACAGCACAGCACAGCACAGCACCACGAGGATACAGGTACCCGGGCGGCGTGCTTGGGTCCTTCCGGCGCTGGCAGAGCCTGCTCCGTGGAAGCTAGGGTAGTGCCTGCCTCGCCAGTGCCCACCCCCACCGAGATATTGCTTTTTTCGCACTGGCGCGCCGGCGGACGGCCTTCCGGAATCAAGGATGGTCGACCGCCCATTTCGCGCGTAGGCGTCAACGGGAGCCTGGCACTCGCTGCCTACAGGACCCTCCTTCGCCATGTCTCTGCCACTGTCAGGCCCGAAGACGCGCTGCAGTCACAGCACATTGCTGCGCGGGATTCTGGGTGGGAGGCCGAGTCACCGGCGCCACGGTTGTAACCCTCCTGCATCGCTTCCATGTCTGTGTAGGTAGGTATGGATGGGGGTCCTGAGCCTCTTGAAATCGACATTGCTCTCCCCATGGCCGATTTTTCAGTCACTCTGGAGCGCGTTGGGATTTTCTAAAGTGTCTGCAGAAGCGGGAGGGTGAGGCCCTGAGATTGCACCGGCCCCACTGACAGCGCCGACTGCGGGATATGGACTTTTTTTTAATCTGGAGAGGGGGGGAGAGAGCATAGAGGAGGGGGTTTCGTGGCTGCCCACCATCATGGCCGCCCGTTGGCAGACACGCCCCTAGCACAACCGACTGATGCTCGCGACCTCGTACAAGCTGGCGCCTGTTGAAACCTGACGCCACTTGCTGGCAGTTGATGGTGTGACTCGATGAAGCGCACATGTAGGTAGCACTGTTACGGAATGTGTACGCGATCAGATGTGCGAGGTTGCAAGTCGTCAGATCTGGCGTTGCAATTTGGCGGCGAGCAGCCGAAGCAACGACGACGGCAGAGGGTGCAGCAGCAGCAGCAGAGAGAGCCCTGGAGCCTTACGGAGCTGCTGGCTAGCTGGACGCTGACGTCGAGCTCGGCTGTCTAAGCCCAATTATAGCGGCCGTGAGATGGTGTTCCAGCTCCCCCTGTCGGTGCCGGCACGGCGGCTGTAGCCATGACGCCGCGTCAGTCAGCCCATCTGCTGGCAATGCTGGAAAGGGAATTGGCGGCACACCCTGTCGGGAAGTGGCTCCAGCACAGTCAATCGATTTGGAGGTGATGGATGGCATGGTTCTCTGCGCCTAGTGGTTGAGCGTGGAAGCGGGCTGAAGTGTAAGCCTCTCTCCCTGTTTGGCCACAGCCAAAAAAAAAAAAAAAAAAAAAAAATTTGAAAGGGTGGGATGAAAGACAAGACAGAAAAATAAAAGGCCCAGGGCGCGAAAAGCAGAAGGTGACGTGCGTTTTCGGGTTACACGCGTGGGAAACAGAGCCAACCGCGTTTCAGCGTTTCGCACCCATCTCTCTCTTACGTCTGTACCTATCTCCAGGTGGGTGATATGTACTTTATGTACCCGTACCAGCTGTTGGCCGGTGTGGGCAACCAAACTATGAGCGCCGGCTGGTGAGAACACCACCATCGTGCGGAGAACGAGGCCGGATACATAATTTATAAATGGCGAAAGAGGAGAGAGACGAAACCAAAATAAAAAAAGGAAGAAGCACGGGTATTTGCCAATAATAGAAACAGGAGCAGCGAGCTGAGCTGTTGGTGAAATGCGAGTTTGAGAGTGACTCGTCTGGACATCTGGCGAAACATCATGCCACCTTTTGGCAACCGGAATCAAGTTGACTCAATTTTCTGTTATTAGGGGATAAAGGCCATCATATCTACCTAGGTACCTACTTATAGTTGGCTCAGGGAGGGATGGAATGGCCCGAGAAGTACTCTCTGCGTACGGTGATAAAGGTCCGGCATCATTATTCGCCGCGGTCTCTAGGACAGACACTGGGCATCTACTCCCGTCCGTCAGTGAGTCTTGATGAGTGGTATTGATAGACTGCTTGATAAATGGATGGATGAATGGATAAATGGATGATTTTCTATGTTCCAGGGCATCCTCGTCATCATTATCCTCACCATCTCTGGATCGCTGGTTGACCTGGGGAGGAGGCGCCCGCTCTCACTCACTCTCTCACCACCCACCACCAGGACCACTGCCACTGCCACTGGCAAATAAAACGTCCACTCACTTGAAAAAAAAATTAACAAAAATCTCGGGCTGGCCAGCAGCTCCCTGTGGGTGGAGCCCAATGGCCCGGCAGGACAAGGCCTCAAGCCGATCCGCCCGTGGGGCCTCAGAACCTATGGCCGCTGGCCGTCTCTCCGCTGAGGCACCTTGGTTGTCGACACGCCCCCCGCTTTCTCCCCCAAATGCCCTCGTCGCGCCGCCCCGTCCTTCTCCTGTTTCTTCCTCTCTCTCTCCCCATCGCCATACCTTCTCCCCTTTGCCTCTCAGCCATCCCAAACCCGCCAACGGCTATCGTCCCTCTGCGGACTCCCATCTGTTGTGCCTTCAGCATCGCTACCGTTGATTGTCATTTTTGCCCCTCCTCTTTTGCTGTATTTCCCCCTCGTTCGAGGCGACCGTGGCAAAGGAGCCCTCCATCGCGCGCGTGTACCGCCTCACCCGGGGCTTACGGTGTCGCGACCTCCGGCTCTCCTCTCACTTTTCTCCTTCTTCTGCCCATTTGGCAGCATCAACGAGCCTCCACCACCACCTGCTCCGGACCTTGACAGAGGCATCTCTGTGACAGCTACGTGTTGCGGCCTCATCGCTTCCCCTTCCCAGCCTTCAGCTCTTGGCCACTGTTGCAGCATGTCTTCCGGCGTCGTGCGCTCCACTGCGCTCAGGGCCGGCGGTGCCTGTGTGCGCTGCCGCAAGGGCAAGACCAAGTGCGTCTACGAGAACGGCCGCGCACCTTGCAAAAACTGTGCTAAGGGCATGCACGAATGCTATCTGCCATCGGAGAGCATGGCTCATCATCACGGCCAAAGCCCAGCTCGCCATTCTGCTGCTCATCGTCCTGCTCGCGAGACGTTACCGGCCTCCGGCGCCGGTGCCTCAGACACCAGACAACCCGTTGTGGGCTCTGGCGGAGCACGACATATTCAGGCCACCGCCGAAAAGTGAGTGCCAACGGTTTTTTTGGTCCCCTGTGTTATTTTCCTCTGCACTGCAGCCTGCTCTCTTTCTTTCGCTCTTGTCCATTCATTCCTTTGTCGCCGTACGCCTCAAAGCGAAAGATCCCCTCTTCCGTCGCCGCTTCGGTTATTGCTCTGGCTTTGGTCAGATTGCTGCCTTGCAAATCTGCCATTCATTTCCTATTGCACCCTCGGCACATCCATCCCCCAGCCCCGACTCTGCCCTTGTTCGGCACTCCCCCAACAGCTTTACCTCCGAGTGGCCCGGCCGTCCTCTAGCTCCCTTTTGCCCTTTGTCCCTCACATGCACCGAGCTCTCCTGATTTTTCCTGCTTGTCCCCCGCCCATCCCCGAGTTATTGGACGGCCCTAAATTTTCGATGTTTCCCCTCCTCACCGATTTCCCGATTTTGTCATTGGTTTCTGCCTCATTTTGCGGACAGTGATTTGCCGCCCCCCCTTTTTTTTCTGCTTTGATTTGGCCTGTTGGGCTGAAGCCGCCGGAACCCGAACGGACCTGCTAACCTGTTTGCTGCCTCAGGCTTACACCGGAGCTCATTGCCGAGTGTGAACGAGTCGTCTCCAAGACGTTCCCAGCGTGCGTGGCTTTCCACAAGCCGTCGTTTGTGCAACAGCTCAAGAACGGATCTCTCGAATCTAGCCTGGTGTATGGCCTATTGACTTGTGCTGCTCGGTACGTTTGTTTCTTTTTCTTTCTTTTCCTTTGTGTCGTTTCCCCCTTTCTTTGTGCATTGCCATGGCTATGTGCCGAGATGCGGCATCGCTCACTGTCGATGCTACCCGCCGGTCGCGCGCGCGTTCTGGATCCGCTGGGGGTAAGACATAGGCGATGGGCCACCAATATGCAGCTATCCCGGATGTGGCTGGCTCCCTGACAACCTGAGCCGCCCGGCCTCATTTCTCTGGTGTTTTGCGTTGTGCGTCACTGTATTTCCGAACTGTTCAAGCTGACAGAGTGCTGCTTTAGGAGCTCAACCAATCTCATCCGCCGTTATGGCACTCCCACGGCAGCTGCCGAGACCTTTGCCGCCAAGGCCATGGGTTTGATCAGCCAGAATCTGGATCACCCTAACCTTGCCGACATCCAGGCTCTCTGTCTGGTCATTATCCATGAATGGGGCACTCGTAATGCGGTTCGTGCCTACATCTACCTTGGCCAAGCCACCCGCATGCTGCAGATGTACCGCATTCTTAACAGCCACCACACCTCTGACAATGCCGACCAATTTCTGCGCGACGAATCGTTCCGTCGGACGCTGTGGCTGATTTACATCCTTGATTGCCTTCTTACCAGTACTCCGGGTCGCTACCCTGCCCTGGCGCTGCAAGACACTGCTGATGTGCCGCTCCCTTGCTCAGACATCAACTTTGCCTTCGGCAATGCAGTTTATGTCAAGACGCTCATTCAGCAACTTAACCGCGCCACTCTTTCTCCCAGCCAGACCCCCAATGGCGACATTGGCGAGTTTGGATACATCGTCTTGGCTTCCACCATCTGGCGAGATGTTGTAGGCATGCTCACTCATCCTAACTTCCGAGAGGAGGACTGTGCCGACCTGGTGATGAAGATTGAGGGCCTGAGAGCGTCTTTGCCCATGCAGTTTGTTGACAAGCCAGGTCAAATCAACCTTCACATGACCATGGGCTCTGGCTACACTTTTGCAATGCTGCACTGCCTCCTTCACTGTGCTACCATCTTTGTCCATCGCCGACGGCTGCTGCAAGACGTGACTGCCCCTGGCTTCAACCTAGAGTCCTTCCGCATGAGTCCACGGTGCCATGACACTGTCGATCGTCTCTTTACCTCGTGTCACGGCACCATCTCCCTCCTGACGGCTGTTGAGGCCGGATCTGAGAAGGACCATGCCCCGTGCTTCCCCATCTTCATGCTGTTCTCAGCCTTTACTGCTAGTGCAACTGTTGCCTATCTTTCACTCAAGGGCCTCACCCCTCCCAATGCTGTCGAGACAGCTGCGCACATCGTCAAGGACGGCTTGCGTTTCATGCACGATGGCACTGAAAACTGGCCGCTCATGACCAGCTGGCTTAGACACCTGACCGTCATGCAGCGCGTCCTCAATAACGATGCGGCCGCTATCTTGGGAGGCCCCCCAAGACACGGATCCAATTCTCATGGCCCGCCCAGTGGCATCAAGGACGAGATTTCGTCTAACGCAGACACCAATCCAGATGCCATGGAGTATGACCAGCAACAAACAAGCGGCGCTCTGGTGAACCAGCATGCTGCTGCAACACGCTCCGTATCTGGATCTATCCGTGGTGAAAGTGAGCCCCCTATTGCCATTCCGCGTCGTCCAGGAGTTACCACTATTAATGGTGGCTCAGGTGGCCTCTCTACTCCTGGCACTGGATCACCGCCGTCTGCTGGCGCTCCCCAGGCAGCGATGCATATCCATGATATCAAGCAACAGAGCCCTGAGATGACACCCAATGGCCACATTCAGGGACAAGATGGTCAGACTACGAGTCAGGACATGACAGCTCCTGAGCTGTGCCAGGCCTTTGAGCGCCAGCTGCTTGACCTAGACGACCTCGCTGCCTTTATGGGTGGAGGGGTTTGACTATATGCTGGCTTGACCAATCTGGTCAAGCTAATAGAAAACTCACGTCTTCTTCGAATGAAGAACAAAGCAAACATTTGGATGTAATTGCACATTGGGCGACTGACTTGAACGCTCTCATATGAACACCCCACGGGCCAAACTATGGGCCCAACATAGGAATACCATGATACGGAATAGGGAGGATAGGATTTTTTTTTAAGAGGGAATAGCGTAATAATATGGGCTTCGTGTAGGATTATTGAGCGACATGGGAACTTTTCCGATACCCGGGACTAGGAGGAGGCGTTGAAGGCAATGTAGGCACTGGGAACAGGCCTCGATTCATGAGATTACGCCGTTGCGTTTTTTTCCCCCTGACTCTTTGGTATTGATTCGCAGCAATTCAATAAGTTTGATTTGTGTTCTCGTAAAAAATATCTGATGTGTTCTACCGCCTGTGTGATGTCTAAGTGTAGCCTGTGAAATTGATGCTTTCATTTATCGAACAATTCTGGTCTCACGAAAATGTCCCAAGATTAGGTTGTAGGCGGTCGATCCTTTACCTCCTCTTCCACCCTAGCAAGTACTGGTATTCGCAACCTCCTGTCACAATGTATGCCTGCCTGTGGCTGTAGCTCTATCTCTATCCTCCCAAAACTTACCAGTCAATCATTGAGATCTTGATGAGACGTAGCTGCCCTAGAGCAAGGAGCCTTATTCGGTTGAAAACTGATTTTTCTCATGGCTGGTTTCGTTGAAACGAATAAAATGAGATGAAATAAATATAAATTAAAGAATGGGAAGATAGTAAAATATGGGGATGTTTTTTTTCTTTCACACTCAGGGGCCGCTTTAATATACTGCTTATATTATATGGTGGCGCATTGTTCTGTGTAAGTTGATTTTATATATATATGTAAGGAAATAGACAATCTCGATCTACCGCCTTGGGTCGAGAATAGAACTTCTTTTTGCAGGGGGGAGGTGATTGTTGTTGGAAATTTGATGAAAATTGACTGAACATTTGTGAAAGTTGCGGTGTGAATGTATTTGGTATATGGGCATGTGCATGTGCATGTGCGTATGGTGTTTCATAGCAGCTGAGTGTTTCGTTTGTTCGTCTTGGCGGGCTATGTATTTAAAAAAAAGGAGTCGAATGTGAAGGGAATCCATCCAGTGAGAGACGATCCTGACTGCTGTGGTTTTCGCAAAGCTCAATTGGCTAGGAGCGTTATTAGGGGCCTTTTCTCAGCACATCCATCGGGGCCTTTTCTCAGCGGCGGGATGTAACATGTTGCTGGTGGGGGAGACTGTAGGTGACAGAAAAGACCAGACCAGCTTTACATGTAGATTCACCGTTCTTCGCAGTGGAGCTGTTTCTGGTGATTGTTACAGCCCCGCATGCATGTATGTACCGATCAGATCCGAAGTACTCTTGGAATGGGGTCTCTAGACACTGGGTTGGGCGGATGATGGATGGATAGATGGATGGCTTCATGCCGGCCAGATGATGCAAGGCTGGCTGGGCCCTCTTTGTATCCCTTGCGTGCTGTCAGTAGTAAATGTACTTGAAGGTAAATTTGATAGCGTCCCCAAAAAATGATGGCGCAAAAATAACCGAAAACGTCAACATGACAATTCTCTCCCCTCTTTCCAACTATTTCAACTTCTTTCCTGGACTGAATGTATTATGAGGCAGGGAGGCAAAGAGTGACATGACATTGCTTACTTGTTTAGCAGCCTCTTGAATTCTCATTTCATCATGGAGAGCCATCTTGACGTTGGGTTGGGAAACCCAGAGTTGCTACTTTTCGAGAATGTCCATCACATTGGCGTCCGGCCGCACTGCGGCATCTGTGGGAGCGCGTTCGAGATAGCTGAGCCTGTGGTTTTACGTGAGTACATACAAAGATATAAATTCCTTGGGTGTTTACGCTCACTCTTATGATTTATTATCTTTCTTGGCTTTCTGCAGGACGCTGATCCTTTTTTTTCCAGTTCTGGGAAACAAGGACTCGACTGGCTTTAGCCGCTCTATTGGTCCTTACCCGTTTCCCGACTTTGGGCATTATGCTCGCGACGCAACTCCGATGTTCCTCTGCCGGAAACAGGGCTGTGATCGCTGTGCCACCTCAAAGGAAGAGGCCTCAACCGTGCACTCAGATTGTCTTGCTTTTCTCTCTGAGCGGTGCGGCCCAGACAGCCATTTGGACCACCTGTGGGTTGCTACGGCGTGGCGGTCACCATGGCGCCATTCACCTAGCTTTCACCTCGAAGAAACCACCATCAAGCCAAATGTGCCGGTGCTCCGTAGACTAGGCATCCTAGGGAAGATGGCTATGCCTCCGGAGATCCTGCAGATTATTTATGAGTCCTCGGCAAGTAGTCTGGTATGGCGGTATTCCAGAGTGACGGAGCTGGCGAGACGACTACCAGACTCTTCGCAAACACGACTCGTATCGATTCCCTTGAGTAAGATCTCAGGCTGGACCCGTGGCTCGAAGCGAGTATCTATGGAGCCTTCACGTCGAAGACCGGTAATGCGCATAACGATTGATTCCTGGGGAATTGGAGAGATTGAGAAACTGGCAGAGCATCCACGTTTTGGCAGGTGGCGCAGCGACAATCTCATATTTGTCGTTCTGGACCCAAACGGGATGGAGGGTATCACTGCACATTTCAGGGTAAGGAACCCCTTCTTGAATCAAGTAACAAGCAGTAAAGGAGACAGAAGTGCTAATGGATTTTTTCTTTCTCCACAGTTTGGTCGTTTGCGCTTGGAGCTACCTAAAAATTGCCTTGGACTCAAGAATTGGGATACGCCAACGCCTCCAAATGTTGGACTATGTCGATTTTATCCAACCCATGTGGCCAGCTCAACCCAATACAGAACAATCGACCTTGGAGAAACGACGGGACTCACTTTTTTCTTCAGATACGGCAAAATATGTGCCGTGCACGCGCATACGCAAGAGGCCCCTAATGCAGAGTCGACGTATCAATGCCTGTCACGCCGAGGACAACGGTCAGTTACTTGGGTATACGTTCCCATTTCTAGTAGGGACCAGATTTCCGCCATAGGTGCGCGGATGTGTGTTCCTGAAGGCGGCTTCACCGGAAGCTTCTGCTTATCTGTGAGTGGTAATAATGGTTCCATATGTAATTACCGACATCTAACCTGTACAGTTCCGAATGAAATTGAGTGGAGATGTGCCAGTAGGTCATTCTCCTTGCAGCCAAGCAAAGGATATGGTACTGAGCAAGTCACCTCCATCTACAATCATTTACAACCTTCTCGAGATGGGAACTGTTTCTGCCATTGGCACTTACGGCTCAGAACAAGAGGACTTCGCGAAAGCGTCGTTTCGCCAACCTCCCATTGACCAGTTGCCACTTTACAATGCTTGTTACTCAATTGCCACATTGTCGAATGTTATTCGGATTCACATCTTTTCTGAAAAATTGAATGGTTTCTGTAGAGGTATCTTGCTAGAGTACGAAAATGGGGGCCAACGGGCACTTGGACAGTGTCGAATAGGGGTTGACACTAGTAAGACTTACGACAAGCCAGCTCACTTATGCTTCCGTCGCCAGGCATATTTCCGACCCGGAAACTCCGTTCTGCAGAAGCTGCAAGCGACATATGTCGGGAGTGAGATTGGATCAGAACATGAACACCGCGATAAGGGCTGGACTTGTTGTGACATGGACGGAGAGTTGGAGTTTTGGTTTTCGCCTGAAGAAACCATGCTGACATTATTGCCAAAAGAAGTTGCGGTGGCTTGAACAAGCCCATAGCCAGCCACCGGAGACATATTTTCAGCTCGGGCTGTGAATTTCGCCTTCATCTATTGCGTATTTGTCGACTTGATCTTAATGAAGCTAATAGGTAGATATCAACGGAGAGGTATATCCTGCATCCGAAAACCCACTTGTCGTTATGGGGCTTATTATCAGTGACGCGGCATCTACATGTATTGGTTTTTTGACAGATTTTCAAATTTCACTCAACGCCACGGTAGAACTGGGCCATCAAGAGCTATGCCGTATTGCTCACCGTTTCCTGCTCATCCCTAGGTTCTCGTACAATATTTCTTCAGCATATGGCTCGCATGAGAAATGCATGGGATTATTTCTTGAAATTCCATCATGGGAAGAAGATTGAGTCTAAGTAGGAATCAATCAAAACTAAAATTGCACGCGGCTCGAGAGCTAGGATCTAGCTCTGATGAGGCTGATTATTTTCTCTTACCCAAGACCTTCAGTTGGCAGAGCTGATTGTGACACATGGATGTAAGACACAGCCTCCCAAAGTTATCAAGTTGCACGTCGACAAGTAAAGGCTTCCGATTATTTCCTTGAGATAAAAGCCACACGAGTAATATGAGGAAGATGAACTTTTCTATACTTATTTGCAGTGACAAATCCATCGAATTGATGAAGATCGGTCCGTCCTGTTTCATGTCTCCTGATCCCGGGGATTGGGGTAGCATGGGGAAAGGAGGGTTTGTTGGGGGAGGTAATAATAGATGTAGGTGTTCTTAGGGGTCCAGCACCATTGGAGCTGAGATTTTAGATTCCATTCGTTGATTTTAATTTATGCCATGCCATCGGGAACAGTCGGGAATGGAAAGCTGGTTGTTGTACCATGTTAAGACCCAGTATATTCGTGATCTCCCCCCCGCAGATTTAAACTTTTGGAGAAAATAACATGTTGTTTGCTGGAGAAGGGACCTAACAGACAGTGGGAGCGTATTGAAGCTGGGGTAGATAGATATGAATCTTCAATGCGGGGATGCATCGAATCAGGGCTGCGTTTCCATTGGCTGTTTAGGCTGAACGGAGTTGCCGAAGAGATATTCTGTAGGACTCTGGAAGAAACCGGAGAGGTAAGATTATCATGGTATGCAGAACAAATTGGAGCAGGTGCCATAAGGACGAGAAACAACCGGCTCTAAGCTAGAAGCAGAGCTGGGGAAATGATATTAGAGGAGAGGAATTCGGAGGTGATGGGTGCCGGATGTGGGGTTAAGTTGGGGCAAAAAGAGGCTTCCGAAAAGCGCCCGCAGCCGTTTGTGCACTGTTTTAGCACCCACCTCCGTTGGAGATTGCGGGGCTAGATCTCGGTGCGACGGGTTCCTAGATAAGCACCACATGTAATTAGGGTGGCATAAATCAGGTATGCATCCTTTGTAAGAGAATCAAGGAAACCCTGTTCGATGGACTAACTAGTATTGCCCCAACATGCTGATGAATGAATGATGGTGATGTGTGTGGTGAATGTTCCACTGATCGATGCAACTCTGCTTGAATATTAGCCAAGAATTGTAGCTAAAGGATATCATGAAGGAGGGCATTGGAAGTGAATTGTTAGAATATATTTCGTGGCTGAAACTAACATTCGTTATGTCTCCATTCCACACCGACGACGTCTTGTTGTCTCGGGCAATTGGTTGTTGTGCTGCATCCCATGGATTCACCGGCGAGAGCTGAGTTTCACTGTCGCGTGGCCTATGAGTTGCTGTCGAGTAGTATATCCTTTGCAGCCGAGAGATGGATGGCTTGCATCCCTTGATTTTCCGAGTAATAGTTCATGCGGTGCCAACCACAATCTCCATGGAGATGGCTTAGAGGAATACCTGTTTGCGGAAATGTCAATTTGGGTGGAACCCTCCATGATCCGACGACTGGGTGTTCGTTGAGTGGACGGATCCCGGCTATAAACCAGAAATATTGATCGGGAGGGATGCTGTTCCTTTCCAGACACCTTAATTTTCGGGATGGGCTGAGTATTTCGTTTTCGCATTGCTGCATGGGTGATCATCATCCATCATCACCATCACCGTCATTCATCCATGCCATCTACCTGCATAACAGAATTGGGGTCAGACTTTATCGTTGGCCCTTGTCCAGCATCAGCCTCATTGGAGTAAAGATGGACGAAGAAATCGGGCATGTCTTCGTGTCCTTTGGGCGAATGGATGCGGTATGAAAGTTGACACTGTCCCGTACATAAGCCCAACAACCAACAGCCTGGCCATGACGAACCAGAAGAAGTTGGAATTGTAAGCTCAAAGATGCTTATTCGTAGGTACCGTTGCCCCTGTAAGCGGGGATAGATATAAACACTATGGTTGGTTCATGCAGGCCAAGAGGGTGTGTTGAACGGCAAATTTTTGCCGAGAACAACGCCAAGCCTTCCATGGATGGCGTAGTGTTCCTTCCTTCACTGGGGAAGCTGCAAGGATTTTGGAGTGTAAACGGAGAAGTGGGGGAAGCAACCAACGCATGTTTGGAGAAGTTGGCGCTGTTTTTTACAGCAAGAGGGAAGCTACGATGGTGGCAAGCTGACTGAGGGAAAAAATAATATTGCCTAACTAGGTAAGTACGATGTTGGACTAATGGCATGGCCCGTTAATTGTATCTGTCTGTATGTGGACGGATATATATATACACCGAACTATTTATCGAATGACATTCAGCGGGCGCGACATAGCGTGATATTAACAGAACCGCTTCTGGGTGGTCCGTTTAAAAAAAAAACGGAATCGCAATTACAAAAATATCTAAGGTATGAGGGGTTCTTGCACCGTGCAATGCTTTTTTTCTAGCAATATGGAGAACTGCGCGGGTGTTAGTTCCTCCCTTGAATGATGGCTGGCAACAAAAGACGCTGTTGGTTGGAGAGAGGCTCTAGCAGAGAAACAACACTGTTTTAGGGGCGCCGCCTATGATGTCAGCCAGGGTAGATCTCAGCAAGACCTAACTATCACGATTCAAGTTACCTACAGTAGTTAGGAAGTCCCAGAGAGACGTCAGACTGCCTCTTCCACGACACTGGGCCAAGACGTTCATATGTCGCAAAGATCTTCGCTTTGGTGTTCTATGCATGGAATGCTACCACGTGCCGCCTCGCTGTATGAATGGTTGCTTCAAGTATCTATTTGATCTGTTGACTTGGATCTCTGTCTCTTCTGCCTGACCGCCTGATGTCTGTATGTGCCACCTCTTTGCAGGTTAGGTTTTTCTGTCTTCCTGGTGTCATCATCGTCTGATGTGCTGGCAACCACTCACCATGAGGTGTACTGTGTGTCTTGACATTTGTTGGTATGCGTAAGCTGCAAGAACGGAGAAGTAAAGCCAGCATTCGCGATCTGGGGTAATTTTTTCTGAAAATTTTCCCCGTGGGGTCTAATATCATTTTCGATAGCACGAGGAGACGACCGGGGTGGAAAGGCGCAAATTGTTCTTTGTCAGTCATATTGAGATATTATGCCCGGGGGATCATCCATCCCAAGCGCCATGCCCCTCGATGATGGATCCCTCCCTGCATCACGGTGCGTGCTGAACCCGGGGCCCCAACCTTGTTGGCAGAATTAGGTACGGAAATAGCCCGTGCTTCCTGCTTTTCCCACAGCTTGACGAAGACTCTCCGGCTTGTGAGAAGGGGGGAAATACCCACAGTCTGTTGGTCAATCTGAGTACGAGGGTATCTGGATCTGAGTTCCTCCGCACCCGTCGCTCTCCGACCACTCGCAGCCCGCGCTGCTCCACCTTGGATGAGGAGCATCTCACGCAGAGGGACGAACCAGGCTAGTATTGGAGAATAGACTAATGAGGTTATTTGTGAGCAAAAATGACCTCTCTCTGGGGACCTGACAAGTGGCCGGGGTGGCAAGCCGGTCTACGGTGGTCAACGCACAGCGCCTGGTAATCCTCGAGCGGTTTGTGGCGTTAGTCGTTGTAGCCATGCACTTTTCGCTGGGTCCTCGTCTATCCTCTGCAGCCTGCTGGGGGTGTCGCCGCCTCTGGAAGGGAAATAACCTTCGTGTGGATGAGGGCACTAACCTGTTAGCCGTTCATCTAACTTGGAGAGCTCCCGCACTTTCAAACATACATATAGTATCAGGGTTCCCCGACCTCGTTATCCCTTCAACACCCCTTCTTGTGCCACCTCCACCTCTCCCTTTATCGCCTGTCGCATTCATATTTATTACCTTTCTTCCTCCCCTCGCAACATCCTCCTAGGACCAACCAGCACTTCTCAGACGGTATTGCCTAATCCTTACAGTTTCCCTGCTCACCAACCTCGCTGTCCAGAGCTGCTACTGTTATACCGCCGCCATCATGGTGGGCAACACCGAGGACACATGGACGCCCGAAAGCTATGAGGGCATGTCCCCCCGCCAGTACTTGGCAACGCGCTTCACGTCTCTCAAGCCGCCTATGCTCAATCTACCCAATCCGTGGAAGCTTGTGCGCATGCTCAACGCGCAGCAATGGTCCTTCTTTGCTATCGCCTTCTTCGCCTGGACATGGGATGCCTTCGATTTCTTCAGCGTCTCCTTGACGGTTTCTGATCTCGCCAAGGAGTTTGACAAGAGCAACACGGACATCACCTGGGGCATCACCTTGGTGCTCATGTTCCGTTCCGTTGGCTCCATTCTCTTCGGTATCGCGGCCGACCGTTACGGTCGCAAGTGGCCTTTCATTGTGAACAATTTCTTGTTTATCGTTTTGGAATTGGTAAGGGAAAATACCCATTTTTCGAGACATGTCTTAGACTCACTTGCCTTGCGTTATTACCCCCATCTGAAGGCGACGTCCATTTCATCTCGGAGGCTTTTTGCCATACCTAACCACAAAATTCACCGACGTGGAGCCTAGTCTAGCTTAAGCGGGATGATGCTTTTGCGTTGAAAAAACGTCTGCCGACCTTGCTCGGTTGTTGTTAGCCTTGCTGGGGGCCGGTGGCAGCGGGGTGTCATCCGGCCGGCTTGGCTAAGAAGGGCGTGGCTGTCAGAACCCCCACCAACTTGCAATGCCGATGCACGGCATTTCAAATCTTGTCGGGACTCAGCCGCACAAGTTTTCACACATCTTTTAACGCACTTTCTTTTTGTGTTCACCATCACATAGCTTTGATCAGATTGCGTCAATTTAACGAGGACAAACGCTAACATGACCCAAACTGCAGGGCACTGGCTTTTGCAACACCTACAGGCAGTTCCTCGCCTGCCGCGCTTTGTTCGGAATAGCCATGGGTGGTCTCTATGGAAATGCTACAGCCACTGCTCTTGAGGACTGCCCTGAAGCTGCTCGCGGTATCATGAGTGGTATCCTTCAGCAAGGTGTAAGTCGGGTCTTCTTGAGAATCCAGGCCCAAAGCAAATATTACTTCTGATGGACTTTTGGCTAATAATTCCGACGCTTCTAGTACGCATTCGGATACCTCCTAGCTGCTGCTTTTGCGCGAGGTCTCGTCAACACCACCTCTCACGGATGGCGCCCCCTTTACTGGTTCGGAGCTGGTCCACCAGTCTTGTTCATCCTTTTCCGTCTCGTGATGCCAGAGACCAACACCTACCGTGAGCGCGAGCGCATGCGCATTGAAACTGGCCAGAACAGAACCAATGATGACTCGGTTAGCAAGGTCTTCCTCACAGAAGGCAAAGTTGCGCTCAAGCGCCACTGGCTCCTGTTGGTCTATCTTGTTTTGCTCATGGCTGGATTCAACTTTATGAGCCACGGTAGCCAAGACTTGTACCCCACCATGCTCCAGAACCAATTGAGGTTCAGCGCGGACAAGATTACTGTCACACAAGTTGTAGCCAATCTCGGAGCCATGGCTGGTGGCACATTCGTCGGTTTTATCAGCCAGTCTGTTGGTCGTCGAATCAGCATTATCGTTTGCTGCGTTGTCGGCGGCGGCTTGCTGTATCCATACACCTTTGTCCATGATACGTCCGTCATGGCCGCTGCCTTCTTCCAACAATTTTGTGTTCAGGGCGCTTGGGGTGTCATCCCCATCCACCTCATGGAGCTGTCACCTGGTGCATTCCGAACCTTTGTCGTCGGCACGTCCTACCAGTTGGGTAACCTGGCGTCTTCAGCATCCTCAACCATCGAGTCACGCCTCGGTGAACGCTTCCCTCTGCCCCCTACCGCTACTGGTGTAAAGCGATACGACTACGGCAAAGTTATTTGTATCTTCATGGGCTGTGTCTACGCCTACACGATTCTTTTGACCTTCCTCGGACCCGAACAGCTTCGTAAGAGCTTCGATGTTGTTCTCGATGAGGACGCTCGCGAGGTTGCTGGCTGGGACACCGCAGAGAAGAAGGCTACCGATGCACAATTCGAGGAGGACGAAGGCCACCCACGAGAATCCGCTGCGGAGAATCGTACCATTGAGCAAGTCTAAGGGTTTGGATTATACGAGTCATTATTGAATATCATGAGACTTTGGGTTTTTTTTTTTGGATTTGACTCGTGCTTTGTTTGCGGTCCGCTGCTAACATAGTTTGGATGTATGATGTCGAGACTGGATACTTGATGGACCTGCATGTGTGAAATTACATGAATAACGATGAATTTTTACTATGGAGTCTGTGACTAGAATTGGCTTTTTCAATAGGGAGTAAATCTGCTAAAATCTCCATGATATGAGATTACCTATGAGTATACTTCCCACTATTTGATTCATGTTTATTTAAGAATGACTGCTTTGCCTTACTTGATCGAGACAAATGGTGTAGATGTTCGCAGTGGGATCTCACTCGATAGGTTGGCCTAGAAATACAGGGATAACTCGCCTGACGGATAGCTAAATGAATAATAATGGTGAACTAGGAACTTGCATTTCGGCATTAATAATACCCATCAGAGCATGGTACAATCATGAGGTGTAAAAAAAGTCATCTAGCATTTCATTCATGTCTTAAAAATATTCCTCTTGGTAGACCTTAAAAAAAAAGGTTTCATCGCATATTAGACATCAAATAGACAAAACGCCTTGACCTTTCTTTGAACCAGAAGAATTGCAACCAAAATTTCCGACCGTTCCTCTCACAGATGTGAGACTAGCCCCCCATATCATACTCCGCAGAGTCTAGAACATGATGAAGAAAAACAAAAGGGCCGCCCTCTCCATTTATTTTTACTTTATGTTATCTGTGTCTGTGTATGTGGGTAGCCGTTTACTCCTCGCCACGCCAGCTGCCGCGAGAAGAGCTGCGGTTGTGATGGTGGTGGTGGTGGCCTTCACCGCTGCCGAGATACTGGTTGTTGCCGTACTCTTCCTTCTCCTTGTGCTTCCTATAACATCACACCCGTTAGCATACTGGATTGCAGTGGAAACACTTCTAAAGAACTGGTCACAGAGACGAGCAGTAATTTCAGTAGAAAAAAAAGAGGGGCCGAGGGCAAAACATACTTGAAGGCGTGCTCAATAATGTTAGCACCAATGGCGCCAGCTGCAGCAGCGCCAATAGTACCTAGCATTCCGCCGCCAGTCTTCTTGGCAGCAAAAGCTGCAGCACCACCGCCGATCAATGTAGCCCCGAGGCCACGCTCGCCGTCAGGACCGACCTCACCCTCAGGGCCGCCGGCGTACTGGCCAGCGGCGCCGGGCTGGCCATACTGTTGTTGCTGCTGCTCGTAGCCTGGCTGGCCATATTGCGGCTGGCTGCCGTAACCGGGCTGCGGGGAGTGACCACGGTTATCGTAGCCGGGCTGCTGGTAACCACCCTGAGGTGCGGGGCTCTGGTTGTACTGGTGTTGCTGAGGGTAGCCTTGGTTGTATTGGGGCTGGCCGCCGTACTGCTGCTGTGGGAATGTTTGTTAAAAAAAAGATGATGCGTTAATGAGTTTGTATAAGGGCATTTTTGAGACAAACCTGCTGAGGGTAGCCGCCTTGCTGCTGTCCGTAACCACCATGCTGCTGCTGCTGCTGATCTCCATATTGCGGCTGCTGGCCACCATACTGAGGCTGCTGAGGGTAGCCACCAGAGCCGCCGCCGCCGCCGCCGTAAAACTCTTGAGCAGACATTATGGAATTTGGTGTCGGGAGTTTGTGGGATCTTTAGGTATCCAAATGGCGATGAGGCGAAGAAAACCGTCGATTGGAGTTCTCGATGAAGTGAGATGAAGGAGGAAGATGGAAGGGCCGTAGCAAAGGTTATTTATGATGGAAGGGTGGACTCGGGAAATACAAAGTCTCCATGCCCCTCCTTCATCGTATCAGCTGCGAGACCCTAGAAGCGTGTGGATGATGTGTGTAGCAGCAGCGGCGGTCATTCACTGTGCGTGCTGTGCCTGAGAATGAGGCGCAGTCACTGCGGCTTTGGGGTCCCTTGTTTGGCGGCGAACGGTACAGCCAAGAAGCGCTGGAGGCCGGCCACTGGAGACCACTGTCGCGCGCGCGGCGCTATGCCGTGCTGTGCTAGGATCCGAAGGTATGGATGGATCGAATGGATGTCATTGGTTTCTTTACAGCCCCGCGCTATAAACGGCATGTCCGGCACAGACAGACGTAGCTTTCCCATCAATGACGATTGGCTTTCAAGACGGGCGGCGGCAAGTCACGATGAAAGTCATGCTAACAGACGATGTTATGTTCCCAGCGGGGTCGTTCTAAATTGTTGGGTGCCAAGAAACAATGCAGTTTAGTGAGCTGCATTCTGTAATCAGCAGTTAATTCAAATGGACCAACATGAGGCGACTGCCATGATCACGGCTGGGCCCATAAATCAGTCACGAAGAGGGGCAGCAGTCGCTCCTCTCCTCCAAACAGAAGGCTCTGGAAACCGCCCTTCATCAGCGTTGTCGCCTTCACTCAGCCACACTTTGAATCCGGCCATGCGTTTCCTTCTCGTCCCCGATATGAGCGAACCCGAGGAGCAGCGGCGGCTACGCATCAGGTCAAATCAGCCGACCGGATGATGTATTCCACAGGCTTTGTTTGAGATTCCACGGCCCCTGACCGATGATGTGTCTGGTGGCTGGTGGCAGGCGTAGCGCGCCAAGGCTGATTTTTGGCCCGGTGATGGATGTCCACAGCAAACCAACACGTAATTTGAGCTCTGCCGCCTTTTGAGCTGGACGGAGTATAGTAGAAGCGCCTCGAAGGACACAAGACGGAAATGAGAAGCCCGACATCCACACCCACGATGCCCAGCTTTTTTGAGGCTTGCGTGCCCCGTTATCATCAAAGAGGTAGAGTAAGCACATCGTGACGGAGTCTCTTATAATCTTATCGACGTAACAGTAACTTCGCACTTGCAGCTGCTAGCCTCCACTTCGAGAGAGATGAAGACTGACATTTGTCACTTCTGCATCTTCTAGCATAGTCATGCTCCCCCTGTGCTGACATTGCATTGCGTTTTAGTGAGATTTTATTGACTGGGTAGGCAAGGCGGTAATAAATATGCAACCATCTACGACTCCATCTCTGGCCAAAACGCTTGTTCCCCAGCAAGCAATTCCCGCCATTTCACCAAAGCTCTTTGCACCAGCTCCGACTCACTAGCTGAATTCGCATGAGTTACTTCAAGCACAGCATCGTCGATGATATTTCCTAGATTTTCCACCGCCTCTCTAAACACGCTGCTGCTCCAGTTTGGTATGAATTCTTTCCGCAATGCTCCGCCATCAGCGTCCAAGGTGCCACCGTGCGCAACTGGCTGCAGTTTGGCAGCAGCACCAGACCAGGCGTCCAAGTAGCACTTCTCCGTGCCCCAGAATATAATGGCGGCTTCGAGCCACGGTATGGAACTGGTGGGATCTTGTGAGCCGCCAGGTGCCACACTCTCGAACAGGGCTTCAAAACGCCGCAGGCCTTCCAGTTTGTCATGGAGGCGCAAGTCCAGGCCATACTTCTCGGCCGTCTCTATGAAGAAAACTTCCTCGCGACGTATAGCTACCAGGAAATCGACCATTGAGTTGAAAAATCTGACACTCAGATCCGTGGGCCATAGCCTGGCAGAGGCTGGGGGTTCCTCTGGTAGTTCATAAAAACTTAGAAGTCGACCGAGGCCGCGGATGTAGGCATGAATATAAACACGGTCGTTGGCAAGCCATTGACCAAGAACCTTCTTCGAAACCTGTCCGCTGGCCGCCCCGGCAAGAAAGGCGGACTGGGTCGCCGCCTTGTAGGCGTCGGGATCGGAGGCGAGGAGAGTTTGCGTGAGAGAAAATTCTCGCGCCTTCTGATTTATCCCCATGACGTTTTGTCGTCAGCTTTTCGGTATTTACTAACAAGTGCAATTTTCTAGAGAGTTGGAATACGCTGCGTTGTCGTCTGGCTCACCACCTGCAGCTGCTGGTTGGGTATTCTCCTCAATGTTACGTCAACGCGGGGAATCCTTCTTGTCCTCTACTTATATGTACCTCTGAGAAAGGATTCCTATACGAGCGGGAGTGGTAAAATCGCGATATCACGGCCTTTCTTGAGAGATTATTTTCGCTACTTTCATAAAAACATAATCCTTTTTCATCTTATTTCATCATTTGGCATACATAGATACTAAGCTCCGGTTATTTTCTTTCATGGCCATCCTCTATAAATAAGCATACCCTCAGCCTTATATGCAGGCCCCTCCATATCATCTCTTCTATGGACTTTCTCGAACCTATTAATTAAATCTTGACATTCCAGGTAGTCATTTAGCCGGAGCTCAGGACCCTATTGTCAACTCATTTAACGTCGCTTATTAGCCATTCGCATAGTGCGTAAGCTGACAACCCATGAGGGCAGTGCTCTCTCAGGCTCCGAGAACACTGGTGGGGCTGGTTTCGACCAAGATGAAAAAGATCCCAATGATGTCATTGGTGAACCGGATATCATGACCGGATCATACCGTTTGGGTATTCAATAGTGTGTGGCTTGGATCTGTTTTTGGTTGATTGACGCTCTATAACGATCTATTAAAGGCAAGGCTTGGTCAGCCTGGTGGTTGACGATGTCTTGAATGGGGTGATGGAAGGATCACGATGAAGACCATAAATACTAAGAAGAGCCGCTGACGAAGGACGCTATGCTTGTGCCGATATTATTTATTCTAGTTCAATTCAAGATACCCATTTCGAGACAATCCGACAAGGACTGTGCAGAGAGGTTCATTGTCTACATACACTCAACACTTTAGTCTCAGAAGAAACACCATCATCCCTCGAACACTTCATTCTATTATTTTTTTTCTGCTTTTTTATATCAATCAAGTACCATGGAAAATTCTGCAGAAAGGCGGTTCCAAATCATCCTCCCCATCTTATTTTCACGACACTACGAAGTCAGAGACCCCCACAGTCAAAACACCTACTTCTACGTCGATATATCCACCCTCACACCAGGCAAACCCGACCTCACGATGCACCTCGGCCTCAACGACGCCGCCCCCATCGTCGCCGTCTCCCACCTCCCCAAATTCACGGGCGAATTCAAAATCGGCCTCGGCGACCCCGCTCAGCATGGCCCCAACGGTATCAAATGGGAATCGATGCTCAAAACAACCATGTTCCCCGCCTCCCCGAAGCATTGCTTTTCCATGAACCTTCCGGGCGCGAACTACAAAAACCCGTATGATGAAAGTGCACAGCAGGGGATGAGCAGGCCAGGCGACCGCCACAGGAGGGAATTCGTCTGGAAGAGAACACACAGCGCTGGTGGGCTGTCGTCGCTTAGTTCTGGGAACTATAAGCTGCAGGATATGAGCACAAACGAGGTGGTAGCGCTGTTTACGAGGGATGGGGGGTTTACGCGGGATGCGACTCTACAGATTGGTAGAGATCTAGGGAGGGATTTCGACTTGATGGTGCTGATGTCGTGTTTGTCGCTGAATGAGAAGGCGAGGAGAGCAAAGCGCGCGAATCGTAATCGTGGGTCATCGAGCAGCAGCTTATTTGGCGGTGGTACAGTCGGTGATGACTTTTAGGTTCTACATAATACAACTATTTTTTTTTTTTTTTGGATTGCAACATAAAACACACACAAAAAGGGGGAAGTTCAAGAGTGCGTTTATGGAATAGGACGTAAAGGGCCCAGTATTGTTGTGTGTTTTGCTAATGTGCTGTATTGCCTTTTTCGTTCTATATAGCATCTAGGCTTCTAATTTTCCCTTTCTGGCCTTCATTTTATTGTTTTAGTCTCTGATGTTCTCCTTGAGCAGCACCACTATAGTGAAGAGAAAAGACAGAAGTAAGTCAAAAAATCAAGGAAACTTCTCATGAGATCGTCGTATCGTTCAACCGCGTCAAGAAACAGAAGAAGAAGAAAAACACCACTGGGCCAGCAAACTCCCCCAGTCCTCAGAATCAACGCATTATGCCTGGACAGGAGGGATCACAATGCCGTATTTCTCGTATGGAAAGTTCTCCAAGCTGACTAGGTACTCTGCCCATCCATCACCGTGCTCACCAAGCTGGTGCAAGTCCACTTCGCCAGCTGCGGCGCAACGACCGGCCAGCACGTCTTCCTCCCGACCGTTGTACTCCGCCTTGAGTTGCGGGTGGGGGCACCACACCACTCGCATGCCCGCTCGGCGACCAGCTTCAACGCCGGGAACTGAGTCTTCAAATACCAGGCATTCTTCAGGTTTGATTGGCTCCTCGCCCTCGGGGAGAGAGTCGTTGATGGTCTGTAGGGCCAGGAGGAAAATATCGGGGAGAGGCTTGCCGCGTCCGGGCTTTAGTCTGGAGTCGTCGCCAACTACACGACGGTTGAGGGGGAACACGGAGAAGAGATCGGTGAGGTGAGTCGTCTTGAGTTTGAAGTTTGCCATGTGCGAGCTTGTCGCCAGGGCAATATGAACAGGACGACCAGCTGGTCCGGAAATCTGTGTGGTCCGCGCCAGGTTGGAAAGCAGCTCGGGGACGCCAGGCAGAGGTTTCGTGCCAGGGAAGAGCTTCTGCTGGAAGGCTCCGTTCTCTTGCAGATACTCCTCCGCAGTGATGGGAAGCTTAGCCCAGTCCAGGAAGATGCGGTTGGCGTCTGGGCCGGGACGGCCTTGCAGTTGAGCCTTGATGGACCAGGGCATGGGTGGCCGGGAGTACTTGTCGAGGATGAGGTTGACACAGAGAGTGTAGATGTCTTCAGTGTCGAGCAGAAGGCCATCCATGTCAAAGAGACATGCTCTCACAGGAGGGAAGCTATGAGACGGGTTAGTTGTGAGAACGGTTTTAGTGCTTAGAAACAAGGGGGTCTGGCTCACTCAGTTCGCGGGGCCATTATTCCAAAGGCTATGATGTAAACCCCTTCTCAAAGTGGTGATGTGTGAGATGTGTGTGTGTTTTCTCCAAGCCTATGTATGTAAGGATGGTTAGGCGGAGGGTATTAAATTGTGTTATTTTTTTTTCGCTCTCACAGAAGCTGTGAAAAAGAAGTTTTACATCGATCGGATTCCCCTGCAAGTGGGGGCGGGGCCGTCACTCGGTCGATCGGTGAGTGACTCCACTGCTGCCCGTTTATCGGCGGTCAAGGTTGTTTGAGTGATGGCAGTCGCCATAAGGGCATCCATTCATCGCTTCTCTCGTTCCATACCACGGGTATTAATTAAGATTCTATACTCTGAAGAGATAAATGTTCTTTATACATTAGAAATTTCGTAATGGAAAGAAGTCAGTATTAATCGAACTGTAGAGGGAAGTCAAGACAGGTAGGCGTCTTGTACGCAGTCAAAGACAACACAGAGCATTTGGAACCTCTTAAGATAATACAGATAGTCGCTCCAGGGTTCTTCAGTGACGATCTACATGTGTAGGAAAATAAATACTAAAGTCCTGCTAGATATAATGATCAAGTATCCAGAGCTAGGCTTGCCATTGCCCCGAATCATCTGCATGTCGAAGTGCTTGGATTCAAGCACCATGCTCAAGTTCAAGCGCCCCCGCTATCTCGCCTCTGCACACCATGGATGTCTTATCTTGTTTAGTCGGATAGGTAATATCTAGCTTTACCAACACCCGCCAACTCTCCAGTATCTTGTGGTCTCAGACTATCTTTCATTCTCCGAGTACATATTCCACTTCATGCGGTAATTTAACCATAAATCAGTTCTTTTAAAAGGAAGTTCTCATAAACCAGCCGCTTAATGTCGCTGAACCCGTGTTCTTATCCCACGCGGCGAAGAAACCAGCCCCCTTAGAGGCGGTTCACACTGACAATACAACGGTTTCTACATTTTTCACGTCCTCCAAAATTCGTCTAAACTTCTCCCTTCCCGTTACACCGTCCGCAGATGAAACCCTTGTCATTGATCCCAGAGCCTTTGCAGCCTGGACATTCCCTCATTTTCTCAGTTATATAACGGGGACCTTTCAAAATCCAATGTCAATAAACAGTAGGTGATGAATCATAAATGAATTGACCGAGAGTTTTATGAATTGATTGCAAATTTCAGACTCTTTTATTGCTTCTCTGATGATCTGTGAGTTGGGCTGTGATGCTAGTAAATGTTGACACTGGTTTTGTTTTACTAAGATGCGATTACAGAGTGCGGAGTAGCTCTGTATATACATTAATTATTAGTGCATCACGGCTCAAGATTTGGAATATCCTTCTTCCAAGCTTCAACAAAGGACCCCCGCGTAATAAACTCAGCAAAGCTTCCACTCATTTATTTCTCTTCCATGAAGATATCTGAACCCATGGAGTCTGCGACGGCTCCATTTGACCGAGTCGACGAAGCTAACAAAATATCTGACAAAGTCACTGCTGAGAATTGCTCAAAGTTTTTTGAAGAGCAAGGTCTATTCTATCAGGAGGATGCGACAATCGGTGATATCGTGGACGGCCTTGACTGCACCGGACAACCAAGTAATATCAACAGCTTCAAGTCCTTCGTAAATCATATAGTAGCAGACAATGTAAGTAGCGCACGGCAAGCCACCAGGATAAATCTAACCCTTTTTTTTTGTTCTGCAAATGATGATATTCCTCTGCGACGCGAAATCTTGAACTCCAACTGCTTCACCAGGGATAAAGCAAAGTGTCTGGATTGCTCGCGCCTATGAACTCCAATATCGTGGCATCGTAATCCCAAGGTTGTCTAATGGCTTGTGTGTGATGACCAGAATCGCCGCCATCCGCGGACCAGATCGGTGCTTCCTGGTTTGTATTTGAGTCGTATAGGTCGCTGATCCTCATCCGCACTTCGTCATTTGGCTGATCTGGGAGAGAGGTAACGCTGATGTCGCCTCCAGCGGCTAGTATTGACTGCATAGTTTCTGTCATTGAATGCGCAGCAGTCGGTGTCGCAGAAGCTCCCTGTCGGGCAACAGAACTCGTCCATGTCGGATAATTCAGAAGTGGTTGATCAGGGTATTCACTCGCCCTTCCACCAGAAGCCTCTACGGATGATGTTTTGGCGTTGACAGGGCCGTTTCCCAACGCTTTAGAGAGTCGCTTTCTCTTGGCTAGCTCGGACTTGGTTTTCTTTCTCAAGTGCTTCACCTGCCCCTTGATCTGTTTCGATGGTCTTTTGGTAGCACATTTATGCTGCCAGAACTTATTTGCCCGAGTGAATATGTGATCACAACGCTCACATCGCTCTGCACAAATGAAATCTGAACAAACACAGTCAACGAAGCCTCATATGTGGCAAAGCACTTACGCTTTCCATAATGTCTAATGAGATCTTGCTTTCTCCGAAAAAGTTTATTATGTCCACCACAATCATCGTGAGGACAGGAATATTGGTCACTGTCGGATAGATCCTCGTCGTTGCTGTCGCTGTCTGGTGGCTCTGCGTGCCTGTTTTCTGGCCACTGGTGAACGAGAAGCGACTTGAGTCTCAGCAGCAGTGTCGTAATTTCCCTCTGTATTCTTTTTCTTAGACAACATATGTACCAAAACATCATAGAAACAGTACCTCAAAATTATCTCTGTGCTCGCAAAGTTTGTCGTATGTTTCAAAACGCACCGAGCATACGGCGCATTCATTGAAGTTGCTTGCCATGTTGAGACTATCTTGTTTGAATATGTGCTGCACATGGAGTCCAGCAATCCAGGTATATTATCAGCACTAAATGACCGGACCGTGAACCCCGCTTCAACATACAGTTGGTCGTTAGCGTGCAGGAGGGAGTGGAGTTGTTTGTAGTCTTCCATGTCTCCTTGACTGGACCAAACAAGGCTGGGGCAGGGGGGGAGACTCACAGGATCTTACCGTTTTAGCATGGGGGCTGTCCAAGTATGTGGAAATGGATAACATTAAGAGTCAATATATTACAGGTAGTAAAGTCGAACCAGGCCCAGGAGACTGAGTCAACTTCGTAGATAAAAGAGTCAAGTGTTCCATCCCAAAGTGTATAACGCGATGCCCCTGTGGTCATCCTTCTATTAGATATGATTCGATATAGGACTTCATGCCACAGGTGTATCTTTAGCAGTAACCCGCATGTAGCGAGATTTGGCCCATCCTACATGCCAAGGGCAAATTAGATCCGACATGTCTAACAAAATTCCATCTTCCCAATTACCAGAGTCTAATATCGGCGTAACACAAAAGCCCACCCTCCAGAGGAGGTCTAACTGAGCTTGCATTACATCGATATCTGGATCACAATCATTTCGAGGGATGAACTCGTAGAGGATGGCATGATATTCCGCATGAAGCCGTAACGTGCGTTTGACGCGTCCGACGCGCACTTCATGGGGGCGGATGGCTCTGTTTAACCCCCAAAGTGCTTTACCTGGGATAGTCATCCACCCAAAGCACTCTCGAAAGCGTGGAAATGACGAATATAAAACACTATTAGTTGTCTCTCGAACAAGAGACTTGCTTTTGCCTTCGTCTGAGAATGCATGAAGGTTGCGAAGAGCATCGTCGTGGGTTTGTGGTTCTGCATTCAGACGGATCGGGGTCGACGAGGCCTCCACGGAGGCTCGAATCATCTGTAGAAGTGCTGCACTTTGGCATTCCCGCTGGACAGCCCAATAAGTAGTGCCATCTGGAGCAATTTCATCCCAAAACTGAGAATCGCATTAGAAATAGTCACCAGCAATTGTGCATGAACAGACTTACGACTTTCAAGGCATAGTTGTGTCCCCCAATCTCAACTTTCCATACCATACCGTCAATCCCATGACCGAGCGTTTCTTTCCAATCAATCTCTTGAGTGAGAGGGCACGCTCTTAATAGTGGTTGGCGAAAATTCGCCCAAGAACATCTGGGGACGCCGACCAGAGGTTGCTCATCAAGAAAAGGCTGCTTCTTCTCAGCCAGACAACGCTCCTTAAACCGCTGTAATATCGGATGCGGTTGGGGGGGTCTCCAATTAGTGTTCCCAGGTTGTTCTGACATGGCTAATACATTTTGGGTATGGTTTTTGCAGAGCCAAAGTGAATTGCTTTGAGCAGCTAGAACTTTGAACAAATTCAGTCGTAAGCCTACGAGGGCCCCAACAAGGTGCGTGCGTGTGGAAATAACTGTCTCCTAGGAGAAATCAGTAGCTTTATAATCTAATAGGCCGTGGTTGGCATCAGGCCTAGTGAATCTACTTCACCTAGTATTCCTGATGGAGACTGATGAGTACGATGCAAGAGTGAAAGGAAAGGGACCGGGAGTCAAAAGCTTCCGGACTGGTGGAATCTTCGGGCGATCATTAAAAACACTCTAGCGGGCTTTGGGGTAACTTGGCAAGCTAAAAGTGAGATCACCGCAGGTACCTGTAGCATCATCGCCCCCCACCCCCCTGTCTGATGCCAGAACAGGGCTTACTAACTGCATTAATTATGCACATGTGCTTAAATTTGAGCACTAATAACCCGTTAGAGAGATGCGTGCAGCAGGTACACGAAATCTATATGATATATTTAGGCCATTGCAGTATCTAAAGCACATTTACGCAATATCCCATCCAAGTATGCCTTGTCACTGAAGTGCTCAGTTTCCAGCACTTTCACACTTCAATATCGTAAGCCAGAACCTAATATTGAGCACCTGAAAGTCTCCGACACCACTTGTGACCCCCTTGGACTCACCAGACGGCACCCAACAGCATAGCAAAATGGTGATCAATACAATACCCTACAGGGGGGAAATATATAAGTCTAGACGACATCGAAAATGCTATTCCATTATTATGATGCCTCTCTATTCATGTTCCTATTTTCTTTCACAATGGCCAAGACAGTCCTCGAAGTCCTTACCGAGAAAAATCCGGCTCTCAAATGCTTTGTCAAGAAAGGACCAAATTCCTTTAATGACAGTTGGATGAATGTCGATAGTTGGCGTAAGTGGAAGGATTTCAAATACAAGAATCTTTTTTCTATTTATAACAACGCTCTCTTGACCAAGGGAGACCCGCCTACATTGGAGCCCGCCCGTGACTACGATGTGGAAATCTGGAGTGAGCATAGCCTGGAGCACTTCCTCCACAGATTCATGATTCCTCATGTCAATTGGGCACTTAGATGTGCTGGTCGAGGTCTTCGTAACAAGGGAAGTCAGGAGGTGCTGTACCTAGCGCCTGGGAGCTGGGTTGGGTCTGCCGATTGGTCCCTTGTCTCACATGATCGCATGCCGTCTGGTTTCTACGCCAATATCCTTCCTGGAGACACTAAAATAGGTGCCAAATGGTATCCAGAAATGGAAAAATCAGAAGACCAATCACAACGATATCAATGGAAATTGCCGGTTTCCCAAGTAAAGACTTATTCGGTCGACAACAATTGTCGTTATGGCTTCATCATCACAGATCTGCATCTTGTGGTTCTTCGGTTCACGTTGGAAACTATTGGTGTAGGGTCAGCTTTGTCTCGCCCTCAGAGAGGATTTCCACCAATTTCTCACCAGAGAGTTTCGTCTGATAGCACAGACGTATCATCTCAGCTAGGAGCTATGTCTCTTGACTCATACGGCGCTGCATCCTTTAATAACGACGATCCCGCCACGGTGGAATTCCAGCCTCCGGAATATGCCATCATACCATGGGAAAATCATGGAAAGAAGCAACTTACTATTAAGCTTTCGTTGTTCTGTCTTTGTCTCATGGCCGCTGGAGGAGAGGCCGATATCGATACCGGCTATGCTCCTTTGGATAGCTGGAGACGGGCCTTTCCAAGGGGGTTTCGTCATAATACCTCGGGGCTTTTTTCAAAACAATTGCCGTCTGGTGCCACTGTCATTGACCTTCAAGCGGGGGAAGGTGTCACTGGAAACGAGTCTCATGACATGAATTATTGGGCGGAAACGGGAGAATACATGGAGTATGAAGCAGGGGGTAATTCAATGGAGGGGGAAGACGAGGAAGGCGAGGAAGGCGAGGAAGACGAGGAAGATGAAGAAGATGAGGGAAATATAAGCTATTTGGGAAATGAGGATGGTGAGGACGGTGAGGACGGTGAGGAAGAGGAGGAAGACGGGGAAGAGGAGGAAGGGGACGATCAGTCAACCATAGACGGCAACCCGCCTGAAAGCAGACCACATGGAGGTTTTGAGAGCGACGTGAAGTGGCACAGAGTCAAAGTCGTCAAGCAAGATAATCGATATTCCTTCCGTGATGTGAAGGGGGTAAGAAAGAAAACAAAGAAGCTAGAATGGACACAGGTATCCGGAGGCTGGACATATCAAGGGAGAAAGCACGTTTATTTCACAGAGAAATTAGATTGAGAGCTATTTAACTTTTATGTTTTATTTCAATTACGCTGTTAAGGCTATCTAAATTACCAGAATGAGAAATTGAACTTTTTCTTTTCTTTATGTCTTCTACCTTAGGTAAATGTATCTAGGAGATAAGTAGCTAGTTTCCTGACATACTAAAATCGAGCAAACAAAACAAAAATATGACTCAAAGAAGTGAAAGCCAAAGAAAAGACGGAATAACAAAGAAAGGAAAAATCTATCGTTCGAGCAGCACGAACACTATTTTAAGGATGGTCGAGTTTCAATTTTTACGCACACGGGCTCTAACGAAGTTGACATATCCGTTGGTAGGCATCCATTGCAAGTTGTACTCCATGCAGGGTTCTTTTAGCGGCGGCTCCAGGGCCTGAAAACGACGATCGGGTGCCTCGAGTGGAGGCTGGAATTGACGCTACACTGCCTTGGGCGAGACCGCAGCTGACGTAATCGCAATTTATTGTTTCGTACCGCCGTCGCGGAGCACGAATTAGTTGATTCACGCCATGTCCCCAAGAGCGCCACCACCAGGTGTGATATAATTCACTCTCAACCTTGACGAGAGGTTCGCAGAATGAGTGACAAGGATAAGGCCAAAGATAAGAGTGTGGAGGGCGAAATTAAAGACAGGGCACAGGATGAGCCAGAAGTCGTTAGATTTTCGCCGGAGGAAGAAGCGGTACGTAACTTTGACTGTGTCGCTTCTGCGCATGAGGAGTAAGCCCGCTCAAAGCCTTTTAGTGTCGACATTTCCTTTCATTTCAACTATTCATTTGCATGTTCAACCAGTCTTATCATTTCGTCACTAATTGAAAAGCATCCGATACAACTCATTGATCAAACACTAACTTCGAATTCTAGACACTACTCAACGAATCCAACTCCCTCAAGGCGGAAGCCAACACTCTCTTTAGCTCCAAAGATTACCACAATGCCATTTCAAGATATGATGACGCCCTCTCATCGTGTCCTAATTATCTGCACTATGAACGCGCTGTAATACAAAGCAACATTGCTGCCTGCCACTTGAAGCTGGAGCAATGGCCAGACGCCATCAAGGCTGCAACAGACTCTGTAGATGGCCTTGCAAAGCTAGAGCGTGCGAGCGCTGGAGAGTCAGAATCAGCTGTCTCACGAGAAACTGCCACTGGGGCTGAACCTCCAAGCCAGCCGAACGACAACAGTAAATCTGAACCTGATGATGGCGTCGAAGAGGAAATCGTCAGTTCTGGGGCCGCTCGCTCTGCGCCAGCACCACCTCCTGAGCCGTCGCCAGAGGAGGTTGCTCTTGAAACCCGCAAGGCAGACATTCTTCGCATCCGTACCAAAGCCTTGCTCCGCCGCGCGAGGGCTCGCTCAGAAGCAGGCGGCTGGTCAAATCTCGCTGGTGCGGAAGAAGACTATCGCACTCTCTCGCAGATGCCTAATCTCACGCCCGCTGATATGCGCAATGTCCGATCACAGCTCAAGGCTCTGCCACCACGCACAAAGGCTGCCCAGGAGGCAGAAATGTCCGAGATGTGGGGTAAGCTGCGTGGTCTTGGTGACGGTATACTCAAGCCATTTGGTCTCAGCACCAATAATTTCCAGATGGTAAAGGACGAAAATACGGGTGGCTATAGTCTCAACTTTAATCAGGGTGGTGGTTCATCTTCATGATACAATAAAAATAGACCAGTTCCAACCCTTGTTGAGGCAGCAACGACAACAACATCGTCGTCGACACTCACACCTGTAATAGCCTAGTCTTGACGTTATTGTAACTTTAACTGAGGGACGAGTACAGTGACGGGCTGAGCGAATCTGGCAGACCCGGGAGCTCGCACCAGTCATGGTATGGTTGAATGCAGAGTTCAAAACCCGCAGGGAATGAATGCGGCTGCTCTGGTGAAACGTCCATTTGAGATATTGACAGCGGAGAGCTTTGAATAGCTACATGCGGCGACGTTGCCATCATTCTCTCAGTTGTCGTATTTGACGCATTTGCCGTGTTTGTTTTTTGCTCAGTGTTTTCACCACTATGCAGTCTCGGCGGACATCCGTTTGCATCCCAACCCCAAGAATCCTTCAACTTAGCCTCTATACCACTATTCGAAGATGTAATTTCAGGGCATATTCGTGCCAGAATTTCCAGAACTTCCCTCTGCTCACTGTGATCCACCAGAACTTTAGATGCAATAAGAAGGGGCTGCACGGCAATTAAGCCGATGCCAGGGTCGTCAGAGTGCGCTACAATGCCACAGACCTCGTGTGCGTGGTGCACTTGGAGAGTGCTCATCTCTTCTGATAGCATAGTCTGCTCTAGTGGATTCGTCTGGGTAAGGATACATTGGGCTGTGTGGTATAGAAGGCGACCAAATACGGCTTCGCGTTTTGGCTGCCTAGAAAGTAGTCGTCAGTCTCAACAGAACTCGCAAGCCAATATTATATATGACAGGAGCCCACTCACCAGACTTTGGGAAAGTTGGATTTCGGATTTGTCTTTTCTGGACAGGTATACCCCAGGGGATGCATCGTTCTCGGGCAAGCATCGTTCCACTTGTCGCAGAGCTGCTTCAGGTCCCTCCATTCCGGGAGACGGCTTTCTAGCGTTCTGTTTCCTCGTATATCTTTCTCTGTAAACATAGATACGGATGGTCGGAAATTTACGACTTTTGCTAGAATGCAAAGGATCCTCCGTACCCAGAGTTCTTCGTCTCCAAAGCCATCTCTATCATTTTCGCCAGGGTCAGCAAAGCATGTATCTAAACCCCATTTATTAGGGTCTTGGTCTAAACGACCACCCTCTTCCAAGCTCTTCAAGACTGTTATAAAAGCATTCAACCAGAAACACGTGGAGCCGAGACCTCTGCTGCTAGCATTCCAACCGCACTCCTTAAATCTCGAGTCGCCAGCCCCCGTTGCATAGTTCGCCCTTGTGTCACTTCTTGATATGTGATGGCACATTTTCAAAATGATGGTGGATATTGCGCATTCATTTTTATTGCGCTCCGGGTTTTCGCGGTACCTGAGAAGTTGTGTGTTTGCCGTGTTGAAGTAAAACTCGGCGAGTTCATTCTTAGAGGGATCTCGCAGTGCTAGTCGGTAAGCACCGCAGGCGAGGATCGAGTTGAGCAACATAGGAGACTTGAGCGCCCGGTAGGGAATGAGCTGACTAAAATATTTCTCTTTATGAAATGCGTCCAGCCATCCCGCGACTTCTTCAACGAAGATTTGCATGTAGTGAAGCTCCTCTGCTGTGCGTAGGAACTCGCGCTCGGTCGTTGCAGGAGTCTCCAAAGCTAGTAACGCGGCTGCCCCAGCATCATCACCAACTTCTCTTGTGTTTCTTTGGTCCTTCTTGGACGTCCTGGTCCCTGGCTGTGGTCTTGTCGATGGTTGTCTTTGCCACTCAGTAGACTGACTCTGGGCATCTTCTTTCAATACCTCAGATCGAGGTGGCGCATATTTGGGTAGTCCATAAGGCCACATCGGCGGCTCTTCACATGTGATTGCTTTGGAGATTCCTAACACGGTTGCCGAAGCAATACCAGTAGCGTTCTCCCACTTCAATACTCTTCCGTGCCGCCGCCGTGGAGACTGGCCATCATTCGAGCTTCTTGTTGTGCTCGGCGTTCTGACTGGTGACTTGACGTGTCCAATACTAGGAGCAGAATCTAACCCAAGAATAGACAGCTTTGTAGGCGATGATGTGGGGTGCTGATCATGGCAAAGCTGTGCTTGTTGCCGAAGCACCACCTTTAATTCGATATCACGGTTTGCCTTGCCGTAATCGAAACCAGCATATCTACTAAGGCCGCCTCGATACTCTGAAGCGATGTCGCGGGACTCATCGCGGAACCGGACTTTAGGTCTACCTATTAGCTTCAGCCATATTTACATGGAGTACTTGTGGGAGAACAAACCAGCCCAGGACCGGGATAGAGGTGGAGGAGTTAGATCGTGGACTCTAATGTCCAAAAAATTAAGCCGTACTCCTCTCTTGCATTCTCGGTTGCTCTTGTGGCAATTCATGCAGTTCGGTGCTCTCTCATCGCATTTCAGATGTCTTTCTCTGCATGTTAAGCAACCGGTGCGTACTCTCCTTGACTTTGTGGTCGTACGTGTCGAGTTGTGAGCGGAAGCCTGGCGAGGTTTGGCTGTCGTCATCGCGATGGTTCATTCATCCAAGAGGTTATAGAGCAATTCATATACAGCCTGTCAGTAGCTGGCTCCAATTTCGAGTGAACAAGCCAGAGCAATTTCCAAAAGAATTTGTAAGATTCTCATGTGGGCGCTTTCGGATACATTACATTCTGAAGTCCCCTCTTGTCACTACTGCCCACAAATGGGCAGTATTGAACCACGCTGTGTAACCATAGCCCGATGATCGACATTCGGTAATGAGCGCCTAAGACAGTTCAATATGCTACGCTGTTCAATGAGATTGGAGTAACTCAAGCATATTATTTAAGATTTTAGTCTTGTTGGAATAGTTATTGGCCTCGTTTAGAGCCTAGAGGGTGCCATTTCATGTGCATAGATCTTCTTCTTCTTCTTCTTCTTTTCGTGAATAGCTTTAGCCCTAATGCAGACATACTAGATTTATTGTCTCAATATGAATGCCTAGTATAGCTGAATTCAGACAACGGTCTAGAGGTTAGGAAAACCCCTGTCACGGTTGTTTTATCACGACATAGCGACCAAATTTGATGCGGTGCACGTAAGAAGGTATTATCTGTCACAGATTTTGGCTGCAAGGTCAACTTCGTAATAGATTAGACCCGAATAATGGTATAGTCGACAGTACGTAATGCATGATTCGCAGCCATGTAAGGGTAGCGGCCTCCCAAATGCATTCACTGGTCAATAAAGTTGTCACATGCGTGTGATTGGCGGCCGATTGCATTTTACTTATCAAGATCACACAATGTAATAAGCTTGGCCAAGAAAACACCAGGTAGCAGGCAGGCAGGCAATAACAATCATTTGGTGTATAGAAGCGCTAGCATTCAGTTGTAGGACATAGAGTTCACGCTCTTACGTCTGGAAAAGCGTTGCGGCATTTGCTTCAGTCAGACAGCCACGTCAAACATCAGATCTACATTATGAGGATCCCTATCTCGTCCACGATTTCCCCCAAGGTCATTTCAGTGGCTGTGAAGAGCTTTTTTTTTCTTTCTTTTCTTTTCTCGAACTGCCAACCACGCCACTCCATAAGACATGCTGTGACAGTCACTGCTGAAGTGCCATTCGTGTAAGTCTGTTGTGTTACGTCGCAATTCATTTATTTGGCCGGGATGTGACTATGAGCTGGCTACCAAATCATGATGAAGGGGGTACTCCACTGTGCTGATATTGTTCTTGGCGAAACTGTCTCAGAAGACTATTTATCTTGATTCTTCGTAGCGACATGGTTCACTTGGAGTTCATATTCCTGGAAGTAGTCCCGTCATGTCAAGGCCCGAGGATTAGAGGAAATCCACTGTGAAGTCTATATTGCTATTAGTCGCGGTTCGCATTACGCTGGTAATGTCAGAAAGGTTCGCACCATAGTTTCGATTCAAGGCGAAGACATCACCTCGTTTGTGAATAAAGTGGTAAGCAGAAATAGCGATGTTTTCTGAGGGGGCGTTTCTCGCTTGTTGTAGCCAAAGAGAGATTTCGCCAACCTACAAAGGCGAAGGATAATCTTTAACGTCACACGATGCAAGAATTCAAAAGCCACCATCGCTGATGGATTCGGATTTGGTCGGTGACATTGACCATTCTCACACGGGAAGTCTTCGAATGGCATGTTACAGATTCTGCCAGTCCAGTATCCGTCTCAACTAGTGGGATTCGGCATGAGGGACAAGATAATGTTGCCATCCACCCACCGCCATTCCTTAGAGAATACTAGATTCTCTTCTATGTTTTTCCGAGATGAAAAGAAAAATCAGTATAATTGGATGCAATGTTAGCATTATTTAACATAGATCCTCGTCTTCTGAGCCATTGGCCCCATTATCCAACTCGTCAAAATCCCAAGTGCTGTTAGTGAATGATTATAAGAATATGTCAAAAGTCTCTCCTGCCGGAACTGTCAGACCTGTTAACTTCAATTATCAGACTGCAAGCGAAGAAAGTCAGTCAATAGATGGACCAGGAACCAAAAAGGAAGCCTCCCCCGCCGGGATTCGAACCCGGGTCCCCAGCGATCAGTGTCAAGTAGCAGTGACAAGCTGGTGTTCTACCCCTATACTACGGAGGAAGGTACATGTGACCTTGAGAGGCGACTGTTGTAGAACAGCTTTTGCTTTTGCTTGCTTCTCCCAACTACCTAAGTGGAAAGAATTAAGGTAATGGTGTAGTTGGAAGATATAGCATCTTGTCATACGTGCAACGTACAAGCAGAAACATCATCTTTGCAAGCGCAAAGATTGCAAGAAACGAGTGAATGTTAGCTGCACGTGACTGCAAATCCTCACATCAAGCTGCTACCCGGGAGCCTGTCCTCTGCACCTGAACCAGCAATTGCCCACCATCATTCGAAAGACTTCCACCATGGTTTCATGAAACAAAACACAAATAGCATATGGATATGGCGGAATCTGCTCCAGCCCCAAAAGCTATTTTACGCGGTCATAAAGCCCAAATCCATGCAGCCGCCTTCATCCGACGAAATGAGCGACTCGTGACTGGTGATGCCGAAGGATGGATAGTGGTCTGGGATCTCACGATCATGAGACCCAGAGCCGTATGGAGGGCCCATGAAAATTCGATATTGGGAATTAAAGGCTGGGGCGCAGATAAGCTCATAACGTATGTAAACGATGGCCTAGAGTGAGATGATGTGGTTTGAATGGCTTGCTTACCACCGCTTACAGCCACGGACGAGACCACAAACTGATTGTGTGGAAACTAGCGGAGAAGGACGAGGAACGCATGAGTGTTTCTCTGCCGTTGGATGATACTCTCAACCCTCGTCCACAGCCATGGCTTCTATATCTTTTGGAAGTGAACACGATGAACTTTTGCTCCTTTGCAGCATGTCCAAGCAGCCCGGAAGAACACTCTCTAGAACTGGATTCACTCTCCGAAATCACCATTGCTGTACCGAATACGCTTGCCTCAGAAGCCGTAAGTAAATCTAGAATACGACGACCTTTTTTTCCCGCCCTTGGTTTACTGACTTCATAACGGGGAAGATTGACCTCTACACACTTCCCAACCAAGTCCGCATCCATACAATAAAACCGGGGGCAGGTAATGGCATGGCCATGAGCTTGGCTGCGTTTCATCACCAGACAGACTTGACCATTATAGCGGCATTTGAAAACGGATTTGTGTCATTGCATCGTCTCCAGGCGAATGGTTCATGGACAATGACGTACCGATCTCAAGCACACTCACAACCCGTGCTCTCCATAGATGTTCATCCAAACTTAGAGTGCTTCTTCACATCGGCAGCAGATTCCATTATCGCAAAACATCCAATCCCTGCCTCTCAGCAAGAGATTGTACCAGCGTTTGACCCGAGCCGGAGAATAATTGAGGAGATTGAGCCCGAGACCAACGGCAAGCCGTCTCTGTTATCTCAAACCTTGAAGAATTCAGGCCAGGCGGGGCGGAATGGGGGAAAGAAGATATTAAAGGAGTGGGAGCATCCGATCAAGGCGACAAATACCAAGCATTCAGGGCAACAGAGTCTCAAAGTTAGATCCGATGGAAAGATATTCGCCACTGCTGGGTGGGATTCAAAAGTTAGGGTTTATTCAACAAAGACTCTGAAAGAGCTGGCTGTGCTACACTGGCACAAGGTCGGTGCCTATGCTGTTGCCTTTTCTGCTGTGGAGGATACGAAAGCAACAAGAGATACTCCCTCTGCATCGGAGGAGGCATCTTCAGAGGGTGGGCAAGGGATTACTAATGAGGCGTTTTTGACAGACGACACAAGGGATTCAAGGGCTGTGGTCAGGTCAATACGGGGCGATATGATGACAGTCAAAGATCGCAGAATCCAGCAAGCCAAGTCGGCGCATTGGATCGCAGCTGGGGCGAAGGATGGTAAAGTGAGCCTGTGGGATATATACTGAGATACCCTATGTACATCTACTATATACGTGACGCTTGATGATGCTTCTCAAATATCTAGACAGTCAGTATTAGTTTATCTTTTTATTTTATTTTTTAGATTCATTGTAATGGCTTACCGAGATTCGCTCCTCCTTTGGTAGTGACTCGGGAAACCTAGGTACCCCTCACGAACAAACGGTGGATTCCCTTCATCCCCACCACGCCATTCGCATGCCATGCAAAACAAGATCATATCTCATTCCAAATCATAGCGTCATCGTACTCGTACTACCATAAGAAAAGAAAAGAAACAAAATAAAACTCTCATCGTCTCCGTGCAAGCTCACACCAGACCCTCGACATCCACGCCGACACCAACGCATCTCGCTGCGCGGCCGTCATCTCCGCGCTGACAACCAGCGTCATGAGGTTATCTCTATCCACCTCTCGTGCGACCAGTTTCCCGTTCCCATCGCTCCATTCATATTTGACAGTCTTGACCTTGGCTGGCACGGCCGAAAACAACAGGTCCCGGCAGACCAGCTGGTGGTCGACCGACTGAGCCGCACGATGGATCCGGTAGCCCTTTGCTCGCGACAGCTTGCGCGGGCGAAAGCGCACCAGGCCAAACGTACAGAGGCTCTGCCGCGAGGTCGACTCGGCGTGGTACTCGAAGGTCGGTCCTGTGGCGATGGTGGGGTGTTTGAGGTCGTAGATGTGTCGTTTCCGGGTGGAGAGTTGGGCGTCGCCGCCGGGCCGCTTGACGACGTAGTCTAGCCTTTCGACTCGGACGGTGCGATCCGAGTCCTTTAGAAAGCCGACAGAGTGCGACAGCTCGTAGAGAGGCGGTGCCGTCGGGTCAGCAGAGTGGACAAACCGGCCTGCGACGTAGAGCGTCGTGGGCGGGAGGACGTTGTTTTTGGCCGCTGCGAGGGAGGAGGAGGCTGTACCACGAGCAGCGGCGGCCGTGGAAAGCCGGTATGATGGAGGCGGCTCCATTTAGGATGAAAGGGCGCTTTTTTTTATCCCCCTTTCTCTTTTTGTTTTCTTTTCGTTTTTTTTTGCTCTTTAGTTTCTGCTGGCGTATGTTTTTCTTTCACATGTGCATGTGAAAAGTGTCGCTGGTGAGGATGCCGCGTTGTTGATGTGAGGGACGTTGGAATGACGTTTGTTTACCCCAGAATTGCGGATCTCGGAAAACGAGCCCGAGGAGAAAGCTTGTGGTATTCGGAGGCTTACTATTATTACGTCCTTTGCTGTGCCTGGTACCTGTATCATGTAATACAAGATGAGGTATGTACGTACTGGTGGTATATGCGCGAAATAAAACAAAATAAAACCGGACATCACAATCTCTCTCATGACGGGGCTGCCAGCACCAATCCCTATATAATAATAATAATAATCATATTAACCACATTCCTTTTCCAACCTGTACAAGCGTGATCGCAACCAACAAGCAAGTGCGCACGCGAGGCCAGCCATGCAAAGCAAGCTTGCAGATGCAGCTGAGCAATAGTCAGTGCGAGCTATCCCAATCTGATAATTTAACTGTAGAGCGTTCTGGTGGTGTTGCGTCGCATTAGGCTGTGTTGGATGGGCATACTAGCCTTGAAGAGGATAACAAACGTTCCCTGAATAGCCTGAATCTGGACAGAGCGCATGTAGGTATGCAGTGTAATGGATGTCAAGTCGGATGAGACCGTGATGGATAAATCCGGCAGAATCGTCAAAGATAAGCCCTTTGTTCCCACCAAACAAGACCTTTTGCTTTGCAGAGTTGGTTGCACGGTTAGTTGGTTGTCGTATGGATGGGCTCCTCTAGCTCTTTCTTTAATTCTTTAATGCTTTCTCTATCTGTAACCCTAACCCTATAGCCGCAGCTGAAGGATGCTTAGGCACCTAGCTGTATGGAGGGTACTCTGTGTGTGTGCGTCCATAATTAGCACGCCAAGCAGTAGCTTCAGCCGCACCATGTCCTTGTCAGCTGGCAGCGGGCGGTTAACACAAGAAACAACTGAAGCTCGACACTCGCAAGAGGCTAACGCAGTTTAGGTGTCGCTGCGTGGAAGGTCCGCGGCTACGCATCTAAAGACGGTAGAGGATGGATGTTGCTTTACTTCATTGGGAGTGATCGGTTATTCCGGCGGTCGACTCGTCTTGACGGTGATGGATGGCTGTTCTTTTCCCGTCAGTATGGCTAGGCAGATGTCTTGGAGAATCCAGGAGCAGAGCGTTCAAGGTCTTGAAAGTTACCGCTTCAGTGCCATTGGGGAGCGGGTCGTCATGGTTCTAAATAACCTACCGGAATAATACCTTTGTTTGCGATCATCGACTATGAGCGGCGGCATATACTGGGGACTGTACGGAGTGTTTTCTGCATTAACAGCGTAGGATCTAGCAAAGATCATCATCGGATGTCCATCTTGTAGCTTAGACAGTAGTATTCATCATGAGTTTTGTTTGGCACAGCTCAGAGCCTGCGTCAAGAGAACTCAGTGTCTTTATACAGGACAATCACTACAAGGATCAGTTGGCCTTGAAAAAGCCGCCAATTCTTCTCTTGTCCAAATAAACTGAAAGCAATTTGGGTCATATGAGCGAGCGGAAGCGGGTAGTCGTTCCGTGTCCCATCTTCCTCTCTGTCCACTCCGCAGGTCAAAGATACCTACCCAACCTACAGGCGAGACAACGACGGCAGCCCAACAACCTGTGCAGAATGCCACCATGAGATAACCAACTCTTTTTCTGGCATCGTTTCTTGTTCTGAAGGAAGCTTGTTGAAATGTTTCCGCTTCTGACAAAGCCAAACTCCGCAAGCTTCTTCAAAACGACCAGATATTCGCATCATTCCTGTACACTAGCGAGCCGTCGCGCAACGGTCTAACATTCTGCCCGTCACGTCATGTGTAATCGGGGGCTGAGCGGAAGATACCGCCTCCCATAAGTAACAGCGGCGGCGCCAGCCAAACTTGAGTGTGTGTGTGTGTGTTGGATGGGGCAGTTTCGCTAAGATGGCACAGTCCGGACCCGAAGACCTTAAAGTATTAGTTGGAAATTCTCCGCAGTTTCACGCAGGGGGCAGGTTGTGGGCCTGTGGTATTAATTCAGTGTTTAAAAGATATCGTCAAACCTACTATACTATATGGTCATGTATGTGTTTACATTTGTTTGTTGGGGATTTGATGGGGTTGTAGACCAAATGTGTTCGGCGTGCCGATTGCATGAGTCACCTAGAGTCGGTTAGTCCTCGCCGTGTGTTCCACTGAGAGCAAGTCCCTATGTTGGGCGATGCAAGGCAATGCCGTCTAATTATCGTTGCGTTGTTATGATGACTCGTTATGCTCCGCCGTGGGAGTCAGCCAGCCATCGCATCGCGGCTTGCTCACGGAATGCGATATTCAGAGAAGTCGTTTCCATTGGTTGAGCCCGACGTACGTATTGTATCGCACTTCACGTAACGTAAAATTTCTTAATAGCGGACAGAAAATTCATCCGCCGTGGTGTTCGTCATCGACGCGATATCTTGATCACAACTTGCATCTGCCGATACAATCGTAAATGTAGCCTCCAAATTGTTGGTTCTACATATGTTTGCACTACCAATAATTATTACCAATCATGAAGAGAGCGGGAAAATTTTCGTTCTTTTATCTACGTGGGCAGAAGACGGTACGAGTGAGTCCTTCGGGCGGGATCCAAGTCCACTCCGCGACTCCGACAACTCGCACGGCGAAGGCCTAACTTAACATAGTTCGTAACCCATCCTACACAGCCCTAACAACCCAGGTCAGGCAAGACAACCAACCAAATAACGTTATCTCTGGGCGAAGCTTAATTCCCTTTATAGCAGTTCCCGCAAAAGAATCCCTGCCGTCGATTACGAAGCGATAGCCGAAGGACCATATCGCCGGAGCTACAGGTACGCCCTTTTGCGTTGTGCGGAGTTTGTGGAATTACGTCTCCGAGAAATATGTCTCATGGAGCGACTAAGCTTATCCTGGGATGAACAACTCGTCATAGCCTTATACTCTAGCATGCGTGAACACGTTTGTTGGAAGAGTTTTCTTCGTCTTCTATTGGTATGGTTACCGTAATGAGGCTGGATGTGAACTCCGCCGAGTAGAGCGTTTTCGTATAGGATGGGCGGTAGAGGTGATTCATTTCGAAAACATGAGCCTTTTGTATATATAGACAAAGTAGAAGTCCCCCCTTTTTTTGTCAAGAGCATAGTATCCAGCCCAGTATCAAGTATAAAGTCCAGCAATAACTGGTCCTATAGTTTTGGTTGGCAATCACTCCTATAAACTTAGACACATGATCACCTCCCACAACAAGAACAACATGTCACTACCACGAAACACCTTGGACATCCCAAGAGGTACAGAACCCGCTACCTCTACAGCATCAACAATAGCAGGTGATGATGTATCAGATGGCAAGGTTTCCGCACTTAGTCACAGGGGAAGCGACGACGAGGTTGAAAAGAAACAAGAAGAGCCATCCGATCTCAAGCTTGACCCCCCGAGCAAAGCATCAGGTGGAGAAGATGAAGACGACGACGATGAATACCCTTCTGGCATCAAGATGGTCTTCATCGTCGTGGCTTTGGTGTTGAGTATCTTTCTCCTTAGTCTCGATATGGTAAGAGGAACTCCCTCTGTTACTGACCCCTGATATATGTTGAAGAGAAACTAATTATTTCGTTCTTTCTTTCTCCAGACTATCGTCGCCACCGCTATTCCCAAAATCACAGACGAGTTCAAAGGCTTGGATAAAGTTGCCTGGTATGGAGCCGCCTTCTTCATGACAGTCGGTGCTTTCCAATCAACATGTACGTCAACCCACTAAATATGTACCCAGCAATAAATAAAAGGCTAACCCAACAACATCAGGGGGCAAGGTATACAAGTACTTCCCACTCAAGACCACATTCCTCGTTGCCATCTTCATCTTCGAGCTCGGATCCGTCATCTGCGGCGCCGCCCCGAACGCCGAAGCCCTGATCACCGGCCGCGCCATCGCTGGCGTCGGCGCCGCTGGTCTCGGTGCCGGTGCGTATACCATCATTGCCTTCTCGGTGCCACCAAAGAAGAGACCCGCGTTTACTGGTATTCTGGGTGCGTCGTATGGCTTCGCTAGCGTTATTGGCCCGTTGCTCGGCGGCGCCTTTACCGACAATGTGAGTTGGCGATGGTGCTTCTACATCAACCTCCCCATCGGTGGAGTGTCGGCTGCCATCATCTTTATTTTCTTCCAGACACCCCGTAAGGCTGTGCCTGAGAAGGCTCCTTTGCTGGAGAAGATTCGACAGATGGACCCCCTGGGTGTCATTCTGATGATGGGCGCTACGGTCACATACATCCTTGCAATCCAATACGGCGGTGTCGCTCATGCCTGGGGCTCCTCCATCGTCGTCGGCCTCCTCGTCGGCTTCGTCCTCATCATGGCGACCTGGGCCTTGCTCCAGTGGTATCAGGGTGAATACTCGATGGTGCCCCCCCGGATCTTTTCCAAGCGCACCAACTGGGTCATGAGCATTTCTGCCTTTCTCATTGCTGGTGGCTTCTTCGCCGCCATCTACTACATCCCAGTCTACTTCCAGTCTGTCCACGGCACAACCCCAACCATGAGCGGAGTCCGCAACTTGCCCTTCATCCTTGCTGTGACGTTTTCCACCATCATCAGTGGCTCGCTCGTCTCGGTCACAGGGTACTACCAGCCTTTGCTGATGGGTGGTGCCGCTGTTGGCACCATTGGTGCTGGGCTTCTATATATGCTTGATGTCGACACTACAACCGGCAAGTGGATTGGATACCAGATTATCGCTGGAGCTGGATGGGGCACTGCAATAGAGAGTTTGCTAGAGCGATTGTGCGTGCATTTTGTGGAACATTTGATCCGAGGAGCAAAATTTGATAATGATTTATAGATTCTGATAAATGATTTATAGATTCTGATAGACATATCACACACCTACACTCTGAAATACTGTGGAAATATATTTTCTTAAATTTAAACATATCCTTATTTTCAGGGAACCGTAACGTTATTTCTCAAACAGATCAAATCCAACTTCGACAGCCCGAAAATGGAGTTCAGAAATCAAAATGTTATCTCAATTATAAGCTAAATAGATGAAGACTATGAGCCTGAGGGGGAAAAACAAGAGAGAAGTGAAAAAAGCCCCCATTAGTTATTCTATTCTTCACCACCCGGTCTCACGTATACAGTTGTTGATAATGTAGCTGGGAAGTTGGCACATCCTACTGGCGTAGATTCGGCTTTCCCCAGCATGATTAGAGACGCCATAGATTTTCCAGCCAACGCCTTTATTTGTTTAATCTCCTCTTGTAGGAGAGACGATTGTGAAGGGTCTTCACAAATAAGATAACCTAAAGTATCCTTTAGTCATATGCATGATATTATGCCATACAGCCTCGCTTACCTTGGCCATTCTTCTTAATTCCCAATTCCGCCATTAGGGACCGGAGACCCTTCGCACAACAGATCAGGATGTCATAGTCTTCAGCCGACTTAGGATCATCCAACTCTGCCTGGTACTCGGGGTACCGTGCCCTGACAATGGAAATCGTAGAGTCTCCTTCTCGTCTAGGTAGCCGCTGCCACAGCTCTTCGCTCAAGAAAGGCATAAACGGGTGGATCATGGTAAGGCCGCCTTCTAACACGGCGTAAAGAGTGTTGATCGTGCTTTCTTTTGCTTCATCACTCCCATCTTGGAGGGTAGCTTTGGAATTTTCCTGTGCTAGTTAGCATGGTGAACAGGCACAAAGGCCCTCAAGAAACTTACTATGAACACGTCGCAGATGTCATCATACCAATAATGATAAACAATTTGCGAAGCGTGGAAGAACTCTCTTTTACTTAAGGCCTCATGAATGGAACGAGAAGCCACATTTAGCTGGTGCAGGATCCAGCGCTCTGGAAGTGTCTCTTTCCCTGTCCTTGCCGTTCTCGACGGTGGTTTGTATTCTCTTGGTAGATTACCCAAGACGTACTTTGTGGCCTGGTATATCTTGTTACAAAACCTACGGTATCCCGCCATGACCTTGACATCGAAGCTAATATCCCCGCCTATCAGATCCGTCAACTTCGTCCTTCAAAAATGCATCACGGATGGGAAACTTACCGCCAGTAGTGTAGTTGATCAGTGAGAAACGTAGAGCATCTGCTCCGCACTCAGGAATGCCTTGCGGGAAAGACAGCTTTTGGTTCTTAGCAGCAACCGCGTACTCTGCCTCGTCGAGATTTCCCGTCTTTAGGCTTTCTTGCAACGCTTCAAGAGAGGTGCCTTCCATAACCGCAACCGGATCAAGCACATTTCCAAGGGATTTAGACATCTTGCGCCCCTGGGCATCCCGAATGAGCGAGTGACAGTACACTTCCTTGAAGGGTACTTTGCCTGTCAATCTCAAACTTAACATGATCATGCGCGCAACTATAGCATCTGTTAGCAGGCAGGATCATGGGCTAAAACGGAGGGGCCACAAACTCCAGAAGAATAAGATATCCCATCCACTTTCCAATACACTTGTCGGAAATAGATTCTGCATGTCGTGGGTATCATTAGGCCAACCCAATGTAGCAAACGGCCACAGCCCGGAAGAAAACCAGGTATCAAGTACATCTTCGTCTCTTGAGAGTGTAAATTCCACACCTGGGAATTTCTTTGAGGCTTTTTGTCTCGCTTCTTCTTCGTTCCGAGCAACAATCCAACGGTCGTCGTGATCTGTCTTAGCTGTTTCACCAGCAAAATGGACGTAGTATGCTGGGATCTGATGCCCCCACCAGAGTTGCCGCGATAGACACCAGTCATTAATGTTCTCCAACCATCGAAAGTAGTTCTTCTCAGATGTTTCAGGGCGTATCTTAATATTGCCGTCCCGAACAGCTGCCATAGCAGGCCCTGCCAGATCCTCTATCTTCAGCCACCATTGTGGTTTCATTACTGGTTCAATCACATCTTTTGACATTTTGAATAGCTTGATTGACATGGGGTTAGGCTCTTTCTTGACGAACAACCCCAAATCAGCAAGTTCCTTCTCTAGAGTGTATCGGACATCATAGCGTCTTTGTCCTTCGAACCTGCCTGTATTGCTATTCATGGTGCCATCATCGTTCAAAACATTAATAAAGGATAAGTTATGACGGATCCCTACGGCAAAATCATTGGGATCATGGGCAGGTGTAATCTTCACGGCGCCAGTTCCGAACTCGGGGTCGGCAATAGCATCAGCAATGATAGGAATTAATCGATCAACGAAAGGATGTCGAACATATTTCCCCACAAGATGTGCATAGCGGCCGTCATCTGGATGAACGGCAATGGCCGTGTCTCCAAGCATAGTCTCAAGACGAGTCGTACCAATTCCAATGGTCTCGTCAGAACCATCAACACGGTATTTGAAGTGAGTCAGAACTCCAAACTCCACCTTTCGATCATAGCCAGGAACGTCGAGTAATGTTCGGCCAGTCAGCTCTTTAGCCTCCGTCTCCAGATTGGATATTGTCGTGTTCAGCTTAACACACCAGTTTACTAACCGATTGGCCCGGTAAATGAGGCCTTCATCATGAAGGCGGAGAAATGCCTCCATGACGGCGTCGCTCATGTTCGGGTCCATGGTAAAAGCTTCTCGAGTCCAATCAAAGGACCCTCCAAGTCGACGAAAAACCTTGTTGATCTTGGAATGGTATCTGGTCATTAGGGTAAGCGTGGTTTCGCAAAAAATCTGCAAAGAGCGAGTCTACTCACTCGTCTTTCCACTCCAATGCCTTCTCCAAGAATTTCTCCCGGCCAATATCATGTCTGGTTTTTCGTTCTTTCCTCCATAGCATCTTCTCTACAACGTTCTGTGTACTGATACTAGCGTGGTCACACCCAGGAAGATATAGCGTAGTGTATCCTCTCATCCGGTGCCATCGAATGAGCAGATCTTGAAGGGCTGTTCCCAAAGCATGACCGCAATGTAAAGCACCAGTTACGTTAGGTGGAGGAAGCGAAATAACGAAGGCTCCGGGACCCAGGTTCTGGCCGCTCTCAGTGAACTCTGGCTCGAAGAAGCCCTGTTTTATCCACCAGGCATCCCATACAGATTCGACAATACTGGGGATATAGGCCGAATGATGAGGAGAATCAAGTGGTCCGAGGACTGGAGGAAAACTGATCAGCATAGAACACGAATACACAATTGGTATTGGTTTGAATACCCACCTTTCTTCTCGCCGTATGGTGTCTGCTCGACATATGGAGGCAATTCTTCTGCAATCTTGGAGTTCTTCGCTGCTCTAATAGCTACTGTAGTAGCTTGATTATTTGCTTGTTTTTCTTTCACCTTTTGGGCCTTTTCTGCCTTCTGTCGTTGCTTTTCAGCTGGAGGATGGTAAGTACGTGACTCACAGGTAGTAATAACAACAAGAAATAACACGATCAACTCTTACCTTTCTTCAGAGCCCGAGCTGCTACTACATGAGCAGCATTTGTATCTACAGAACCATCATCTAAACGGGCGGACATGGTGCCGAAGAAAAATAAATGATCAAAAAGCTGGGAAACTTTAAACGACAGGCAAATGTAGATGCTCTTTCGCTTCGGGAGGCGTAGCAGTTGTGTAGAAACTTTGTATTGGATATATCTGGAAGCTTATTTCAGCTTCTTGAAAATATAGAAAGTTTAAAAAACAATTCTAGAGGCTGTCGAGCAATGACTCAACATCGGCAGATCGGATAGTGACTCACTCCTGAGACCTATGCCTACCCTATCCCATTGACTGCGATGAGGTAGCAAGGAGGTAATTTGCAGGGGATGTGGCCAATTAATTTACTATAGAAATTAAATTGTGACAAAAGTGCCATGAAGTTAGTGATACATAAATAATTACCTACTATCATGAATATCATATGTCTATTTACCTATGTTAATCGGCTTATAAACCCCCAAATTAATACTATTTGGGCGAACCTCGCACAAGGTCGGACTTCATAACTAGAGTTCACTAAGCACAACAGCCTTTATAGACCATAAATTAAGGCCTTGACTTGTGACGTTAGATATAATTATAGAGGCTAGTGCGGCCTCTCTAGCCGGGGCTGTCCTCTCTTGTGAAAGTTAAAGGGATACGATAAGACAAATAGCTACGATCATAGCTACTGCTGTAGGAAGAGGGACTAAAGTCTGCAACTACCCTGAAAACCCCGCTATACTGCATGCAAAATGTACTTAAAAAAATCAGTAAAAACTATATTATATAATCGAGTAAGTTTTAGATTGTAGTGAATCAAAATAGATATTTATTCAGGAATGACCAAGTAGTGATTTCGCCATATAGGGTAGTGCACTGTAATGTGGTTGGAGACTATCCCCTAAATGTATCTCATAGCCCAATGAAATCGCTAGAGCAGTTCATGACGTCTCGTCCTCAAAACTCCACCGCAGAAAACATCACCAGAACGAGTTCCAATTGTTTTTCCAGGGCTATCAAGCCAGCCATTGTGCCTGAACAATGGCTGCCCAGATCTTCGCTCCATTCTGAACAACTCCGCGAATATCTACATCTCGAACATTCATCTTCCTCCGCTTCCAATGGTTGCTCGCCGTGCTGCCACCATCCTCCTCACCCCGCCAGCAACTCTGTCGACATCATCATGCCTATAGCGCATTCTGTCTCACGACTCGTCCCACGTGTCCCACGACTGCTGCTTCGACCTCACTCCCGCTTGAATATCCGCACCCTCCGCACTGTTGCGGAGACGATTCCCTCCACGTCAATTAAGGTCCTCCGCGCCGTCGATGCCGTACGAATATGGAGGAAACCACACATGGTCAATTACCGCAGCGTCGGTCTCGTGCCTACGATGGGGGCGCTGCACGAGGGGCATTTCGCATTGATTCGAGCTGCTGCCCGTGAGAACCACCATGTCGTTGTCAGCATATACGTCAACCCCGCACAATTCGGCGTCAAGGAAGACCTCTCGTCCTATCCTGTCACCTGGGGTGCTGATACCGCTGCGCTTGCCCAGCTGGACCGGGAGCTCGCCGACGATGGGGCCAATCTCGGCCGTGTGTCCGCTGTCTTTGCCCCGACTACACCGGAGATATACCCGTCCGGTCTTCCTGGCCAAGAGGTAGATAGCAAAGGAAGCTTCGTGACGATTACCCCCGTCGGCGAGGTGCTCGAGGGAGCTAGTCGACCTACCTTCTTCCGTGGCGTTGCTACCGTCTGCATGAAGCTCTTCAACATTGTCCAGCCCGACCGTGTCTACTTTGGCCAAAAGGACATCCAGCAAACCGTCGTTATTCGGCGCATGGTCAAGGACTTTATGGTGCCGACTGAAGTCGTCGTCTGTCCCACCGAGCGCGAGTCCGATGGCCTTGCGCGCAGCTCTCGAAATGTCTACCTTGGCCCACGAAGACGCAAAGTTGCCATTGTTCTTAACGGGGCGCTGCGCACCGCAGAGGAGATGTACAAGAACGGCCATCTGGATCGCGACACTATTGTGGGAGCTGCCGCAGAGCTTGCAGCCGTGGTGCTGCAAGCTCAGATGGAAATGGCACCTAATCGTCGTGTCACCTTTGAGGTGGACTACATATCACTGGCGGACCCGGATACGCTACAGGAGGTCGAATCCGTGGATCCTGCTAAAGGAGCTGTATTGAGCGGTGCAATCAAGATGCTGCCATTGGAAAAGGCAGTAGAGGGTGAGGATGTTGGTCATTCTGGTGGTCCTGTAGTGAGGTTGATTGACAATATTATCCTCCCACCATTGAAGACACAATAGGGGGACATTTTGGGTCATGCATCATCTTAAATTATGAGCGAGCATAGTATAAAATGAGTTGGTCGGCGCACATTGAAAGGTGAACGCTGGCGAAAGGAAAAAAAAAACACCTTTGATATGATCAATAATCTTACAGATGTCTCTTTTGAATGCAAATGTTACGTCTCTTGTACATAATTAAGGGTATTCAAGCAAAACAACATACAGAACTCCAAAAAATAAATCCACGTAGGTTTTTACAAGTGCGCTCTGCCCTCCAACTTCCGTCTCCTCCTCGTGCTCTTGACACTACGAGCCAGAGTCTCCTGCTCCTCCTTGCTCAGCCTACTAGGCACCTTGGCGTTGCCGCCTTTCTCGGCCTCTTCCGCTTCCGCAAAGAGTTTGCTGCCAACCTCATCCGATAGATGGAGCACGCGGCTGCTAACGGTGGCGCCATCACGTCGATTCTTGCCCTCGCGACGAGAGTTCGCTATCTTTTCAGTGAAGTCCCAGAGCTTGCCTTCAGCTATTAGAGCGCCAGTTTCGGGGTTGCGAGATGGGCGCCATGAAGGGTCGAGTTGAATACGTGGGGGAATTTTGGGATCCTTGGATTTGACGACGTTGATGATTTGCTCCTGTTGGAAACGTGCGTATGAGTTTTTGAGGGTTTCTTTGTTGACGGCTTCAAAATAGGAAAGGTCGCCTTGATGATATAGTGTTTTGCCAAGCTAGAGTTCAATGTTAACTTCTTCGGTTTGAAATAAAAAGCAATCTTACAGAGGAGGAGCTACTTACGAGTTGTGCGTTGTTTTGAGCTTTGGCTTCCTCGATCCAAACGTCGCCGTTTTTGCCCTTGGGGGGCGTCAGTCCCATCAATGATACAGCAGCCAGCCAACTGGCCTCAATAAAGGGCCAGAGGAGAAAGCAGTAAAAGTCGTAATTTTCACGGCCTGCCTTACGCTCCTCGTCCGATAATCCAACTGTCGTAATGTTGCCGTTGGCATCTCTGTCTAAGCGGACGATGCGATCAGCCTCCAAGCCTCGCAGAGTAGTGTCCAAGTTTGCCTCTAGACCCGCACCGGAGAAGATGAATTCTCCTCGGAAAAGTGAAGATAAGAACAAGACTTGAGACTTGAGTTCTTCGTATGAGATATCTTGGATAGAAGCGCCTCCTCCACGCTTGACGCGGGTGTACATCGCCACGCTAACCAGAGACTCATAGATGAAAAGATGAATGGTCATGTTGCGGTAGAATGAGAGCTGGAAGCGGTCAACGGCATAGTATGTCGGCTCAGCCAGGCCATCCACCACTCCCACTAGGTCTTTACCTAGCACCTCTAAACCTCGATCAACAATTTCAGAAATCGGCGCGTTTCCAAAGTGCGCAACACGACCCCCTTTGGCTTTGATACGGCATGTCAACCAGTCCACACGACGAATTAACTCTCCTTTGCCAACACCGCGTCCGCGAAGAGTCAGAAGAACAGTGCCGATAAGTGCAGTTGGCATGACGACGGAAACTTCATTGATATCACCAAGGATCTTGTAGCCGAGAGTGCGCAAGATCTTTTCTCGAACAGCTTTGACTTCCGGGTTGTGATGATCCGTGTCTAGGCCAGCAGGTACACTAGGTAGCTTGGAGAGGTGGTCGTTGATGAACTGTCTTAGACTCCAAGGTTCATGGAACCGAACATCTACCCTGCCAAGCTGCAATGACAAAACTGAAGATCCGCCAGTGAGGAAATCGGCCAGATTTTCCTTCTTCTTGGGCATACCGAGCAGCTCCGTGACATAGCCTTCAGTCTCAATGACTTTGTCGTATTGCGTGCTGACAGGGCATATAATTGTATCCTCAACACGGCCTGAGAGAATACTGTCGAGGACGAAGCTCAGGATTCCAAACTTGGGTGGAAGCAATTTGCCCGTTCTCGATCGGCCGCCCTCAATAAAGCATTCGAAGTTGAAGCCTTCCTGTAATAATGTGTCAATGTACGACTGAACTAGTGTGGTGTATAATGCATCGTCTCCGAATGATCGTCTGATCCACATGGCTCCGGCATGTTGCAGAAAGCTTCCCACGACAGGGAAGTTGAGGTTATCGCCAGCTACAACCACGGGTAGGGTCAGACCTAGGCGGTAGCATATCAATTGCAAAGAGACGTAGTCGACGTGTGACCGATGGCTTGGCAGGAACACAATGCTCTGCTTCTTCTTTCTGGCGAAGTCTGCGACTTTTCGTAACCGGAGGACTTCTTCACTAGAAACATGAATTCCCTGGTGATATGCTCGTGTCAACAATTGTGTCATTAAGTAGTAGGCTCCCCGAATGAAAGTCTTGCTCTCCATTTTGCAAATCATATCATCGGTAAGCTTCTCGGCGACCTCCTGCAGTGAACTCTCCAATGTGTTACGGCGCTGCACACGCTTTGCCTCGTAGTCTTTGTCGTCTTTGTTTAACAGTCCCTCCTTTTCTTCAACAACTAGTCGATTTTCGGCGAGCTGCGCAATACGCTTCTGGAGCAGGGGCGCAGACATCACCATCGATTTCATATTTTCCGAAAACCCCGAATAAAAGACTGGCTGTCCAATGACTCGATCGTAGGCTCGCCATCCTTGGCCGGATACGTATAGAGAGACCTCGCGAAGAAACCTGGAGCCTGGCTGTCAGCAGAATCCCGCAACATTATTCTCCATCAACCATCGGTTTCGCCTTACTGTAGTGGTTCAGTTCGGAACGACGCGAACTGATTCATCAGTGCCTGATCTCGGCCTTCGTGTGTGACACCTTCGGGCTTCACATAGCCGCTGGGTTGTAGTGTGATCTCATCACCTAAGATCTGTAGGTCAGGAGCCGAGTTGCTCGATGACTCGACAGAGTCGCCATCTTGGGACATTTTGTCGTGGCACGAACTCGGGCGTCGCGGTGGCAAAGACAATGTCGTTCAGGACAGGATGTAAGCGTTCGGTGACAAGAAAAGCATTGTATTAGACCCCCGAGCCAGCATATATTGGGAGATGCAATTATTGATGCATTGGCATGACACGGAGCATCGTGCTTGTCTGGGGAAAGCAAGATCGGGTGGGGCGGGATGCGCCGCTGGTAATGCCGAGGGCATGTGAAGGCTGGTGATACTATAGAATGGATCACTGGAGTCCACTAACTCGGTCAGTGACGGCAAGCTTGGACCACCCGGGAGATTTCTGAGCCGCCACCGAGGCTTCCCGCTTTCCACCTTGATAACAGCATCGAGTCTTCTCATGGACGCAATATTCCGTGATAACGTATGATTCCTGGCGTTCCCTTTCCCGTTAAAAGCATTACCAAGTTAGTCGATTCTGTTGCGCTGCCGCTCTTTCGACCGCGATGGCATCCGCGGAGCAGATCCAGGTGACACAAAATCTGCTGTCAAGGGCGCATTCCCCAGACAGTGCCAACCGTATCTTCAGCGAAAAAATCCAATATCGGACCCTGCACCTGAAACCGACTTCACCACCTCCAGCGGCTCTGAATGCTAGGGCTGCACGACGAAGGGCTCGACAACAGGCAAATTCAAAGGGAAAAGCTAGACCAAAGCCACTGTCAGCTCGCGAGCGTCGCAGGCTGGGGCTCTACGATATTCCGAAGCAAGGTCAACGGTACGACATCTACGAACCACTCAATAAGCTATGGATGGGATACGCCTTGGAGATCCTAGGCAGTGAAATCTACACTGGTGGCCCCTTGGCAGCTGCTAAATTAGCAAGCGCTGAGTTCCATGGAGCTGAAGCCGAAGTGGCTCGGAGTCGATGCCCTGGACGAGTGGGTATCAAAGGTATCATTGTGAGAGATCGAAAGTTTGTCGTCGAGATAATCACTCGGAAGAGGGGGCTCAAGGTCGTGCCTAAGGAGGGCACTACATTTCGTGTCGAAGTACTGGCCCCAGGAGAGAGCGACGAGAGCGACAAGGCCAAGTTCGCCTTTGAAGTCCTTGGCGACCAGATGATGCTTCGGTCAGCAGACAGGGCAAATAGGAAGTTCAAAGCGCATTTTCTCAAGAACGTCTGAGTGCGAAATTCACGACCATTTACATCATCCCAACTTTGGCAGAAATTTCTCTGGGCCATTTGACCGAAGGTCACGGAAAAGCTCATGAAAGCTCATGAAAGTTCATGAATGTGATGAGGATGAGATATGCGCCAGGTACAACTGAGCCATTTCCACCTTCATCCTCGGCATTATCCCCGGGCAAATGTATGAGCCTTTTGTTGGCAAAGTTAACAAGAACATAAGACTAACGGATGATAGGCGTTAGCGGTTGTCGGAGCGACGTGCATGAATAGTGCTTCTACGCGGAAGCGAGGACTTGGACGTAGACTTTCTGTGGGAAAATCTTCCAAACACCGACGCATTTTGTGATCATCCATATACATGTGCTTTTATCACGCTGCAGTGGTGTTGATAGCCACAGTAGATTTCAAGATTACCGGCAAGGGGGTTCTTATTGACGATGCGAGGACGCTTTTGTATGAGCTGGAATTGATTGACTCTGGGTCCTTCTAATTTTATTGCAGAACATATTTTCTCTATTTTTTGCTTCCATAATAATTAGGGATCCGGGGGCTGGGGTCGTCCGGTGGCCCAATGGAGGAATCAATCTGTACACTACCTACTGGATACATGTAGTAGCCCACTGGAGCGGTTGCAAGGCGGATGACACACGAACACAAACATAGCGTCCGAATGTTAGGGCAAGGGTGGGTGGATATGACATTGCCAGTTTCTTTTGGACATTGCCAAACTAAATTAAGCCCAAGGGTTCTAAAATATCTGATTCTGTTTCTACTAGACAAGTTAATGTAAACAGGGCAATAAAGCCTACTCAATTCATGACTGCGTTCGTTCTAGGTGCATCTAAGAATAATCCCGTGCCGAGTCCTTCGCTTTCAACCAAGCCGCCGCAAACAGAGGCTGAGAGACACAGAGGCACAGAAGCACAGAGGCACAAATGATGTCGTAATGTGCTGCTCCGGGTAACTGCCCTGCAGGGTCCCCTGATTAGGATTTAGCCCTCTCGCAGCTGGCTCGGTTAAGGTTCGGAGCCACCCAATAGCAGGTTTGGTGGCACCGCTGGCGCTTCTGCCTCTGTGCATCCAGCCCGGGGGAACATCTGGACCTCCGATTTTATCTTTTCCGAAACCTCAGGTTTTTAGCCCCAGCAACAACAGTAGCTTATATTCTGCATTCAGTCATCCCACGGCCTCACGATCTGTACACATCAACTGCTACGACATCCCTGCGTGCACCACTGTTTCTTGTTCCCATCGCCCACGAAAAGCGCAATTTCGAGCTCCGTCATTCTGTCCACTCATTGCCAGACATCCCCCCATCGGTGTCTGCAACTTCCTTTCAACGTCGTCCACTCCCGACTGGACCAAACGACGAACCTCCCCGCCCCGGTGCACGATATACTCTGTAGGATAATTCAAACATGCCGTCCAATCTTCCCTCAAGCTTTGCTTCGGCTGCTGCCGGCCAAAATGCGAGCCGTGACTCGAGAGGTGGTAGAAACGACGGGAGGGGTGCTGTTGGAGGCGACTGGTGAGTCTTTGCCCCTCGTGTCTTGTTCCGCCGCAGCGGTCTGCTCGCGTCGTTGCGTCACATTGTTTGGTTTTCTGCGCCCTTCGCGCATCATTTGTTCCAATGGGACGCAAATACGAAAGTCAACATACCTGGACTACTCTGCCGGCTTCTGTTTTTTGCCACAATTCCGTTGTTGCTTGGCTAACACAAGCAAACAGGTCAAGGAGAGACGGGCGGTCGGCCAACGGTACTCTGACTTTCCGACGTTCCTCGACAACACCTCTGAGCCAGTCTTCAAACCCTCCTCCGTCGAGCGATAATGCCGTCCAATCCCCCAGTTCTGAAGTTCCTCTCGCGCAGCCCACAATTTACGAGGTTGGCCCCTCACGCTACACAAAAGACGACTTGCTCGAAATGTTCCAATCCCAGAAGTCTGCTGAAGATCCCTCCCACCTCTTTCTCTCAGGCTGGGACCCAAGTCAAGTCAATGGCAGTAGCGTAAGGGGCTGGGGCAAGACGAGTGAGAACCACGTCCCACAAGACCCCGGTACCTGCTGGGACGCGAATGGTGACACCGCTCCTCTATCGCTGCAGGATTATTCTGTGGAGGAAAAGGAGGTGCGCTGCAACCAAGCTCTTAGACATGACTGCGATTATGGAACTGACATGTGGCAGGTCTTTTCAACTGATATTAATTCGCCACTCAAACCCCCAACTCAAAACAAAGAAGCACACCCCAGCGCTGTCAATGGCCGAAAGGCATCACTATCACATGGCTCTGGAAACGCTCACGGGGTAAACTCGCCAACATCTGCCACACGGCCTGGCACTCGCCGACGAGAAACGCTCGAATCTAATCCTTTTAGTCCGTCCGCTGTTTCGTCTCCCACTGCCAATCGCTTCTCGCGTGACGACCCGTTCTGGTTTTCACGCAAGGCAGGAGAGCTGAAAGAATCGGAACAAGATGATGCCGACGCAGAACAAACCTCCCGCGACGCACCAAAATTGCCAATCGGTGGGCTGACGCGGTCCAACACGTCTGGCAGTATCGGCATGAGTTCGATGTGGCCAGCCAGCACACCGGGTGGTGGGGGGTTTGGTAATTTCGCCTTGCCCACCTCACCAGCAGCAATTGGCGAGAAGAGAATAGGCGGTGCGGTTGGGGTCAGTCGTCTTGCTCATCTGATCCCCAAAGAGAGTTCTGAAGGCTCAGGATCCAAAGCGTCTGAAGGCCAGAGCCCTTTGGCGCAGCAATCCTGGCGTACTCGTCCTCGAACTGATACCGATCCATTTGGGAATGAGGATGAGCTGTCTGGCAGCGCTGTTTTAGGTGGGGCCCAAGACACGGCTTCAAGCGGATCGCAACCACCTAGTAGAGCTGGCATTTTGGGCACACCAGTCAAGGGCTCGACTAGCGATTTTGGCATGTCTGGTCTGAATCTGGGTAACCAACCCGGAGACCACGGCAATGGTCCTGTAAGCCCATCTGAGACCAACCCATACAGAAGTCCACCAGCTGAACGTCATGATCATGACGAGGTCGACTCAACTGGCGGCGAAAAACTACATAGCGGCGGGCCCCATGAACCAGCATCCAACTTCAACACCCTCCCTAGAGGTTTTGGTGGCGCTTTTGACGGTAGTGATCGAAGTCAGACATCCAGTGTTGGCGCAAAGGCATATCCCCTTGGCGGTATGTCTGGCTGGCCGGCTCCAGCTGGACCGTCTACCGGAACTCCCGATCGTGATCGATCTAATTTCGGCGGTGCTTTTGGAAACTCCCTGTTCAACCCAATGGGGGAACTTCAATCTCCAGGCCTTGGGAACCTTGGCGGCGTGTTTGGACCGTCAAATACCGGTAGTATCGGTCGAGGAAGCAAACTCGGGTCGTTATTCCCTCCTGCCATGCAGGCTCAGATGCAAGCTCACGAACATGAGAATAGTTTATCTGACTCTCTTGGTGACCTCCGACAAAGCAACCCTCTTGGTGCAATTGGCCGAAGCAATTTTGGCGTTCCAACCAGAGATTCAGACAGTCCAATGAGGTCCAGCAGGGGAGTATTTGAAGAGCTTTTCCCGTCTAGCGATCCTGCTCGATCCCATAGCGGATTTGGCCCACCAGATGCTGCACAGATCGGTGCTGGAGTATCCGTGCCTCAATCGTTTACCCCTGTCAGCGGTGGACTTCCGTTTGGCGCCGCGCAGGTTGGTGTAGAGCCACCATCTGCACAGGTCCGCCAAATGGTCATGCCAGATCGGATGAGATGGGTCTATCTTGACCCCCAAGGTCAAATTCAAGGGCCTTTCACTGGATTGGAAATGAACGATTGGTACAAAGCCAACTTCTTTACTCCCGATCTGCGAGTAAAGAAGGTTGAAGACCCTGAATTTGAGCCTCTAGGCCAGCTCATTCGACGAATTGGAAACTCCCGAGAGCCGTTTCTGGTTCCTCAGATAGGAATTGCACATGGGCCACCGTTGCAAGGCGCCGGTCCCTTTGGTCCAGCAGCTACTGGGAGCGGGATCATTCCGCCACTAAGTGGCGTTTTCCCAACCTTTGGTAGAACCTTGACTGCTGAGGAGCAAAATAATCTGGAGAGACGCAAGCAAGAGGAGCAGTTCCTCATGGCCCAGCAACGGGACTTCATGATGCGGCAACAGGCAATGGCAAAATTTCAGATAGCGGGCCCTAGCCTACAGCACCATTCGAGTGCGCACAGTCTCCAAAGTCAGCCCAGCTTCGGCAGCATGACATCCCCTCTGGCTGCTGGTCAACAGCAGCAACCACAGCAACATCAGGTGTCGCAGCATCAACAACCTATCGGGATGATTGGGGCTACTGGGGGATTTGAAGGTCATGCTGGAGCTAACTCTGGAGCACGCTCAGCCTTGGGAAACGGTGATCTCTTCAGACCAGAAGAACTCGCCAATCTGACAACAAATGAGCGTCAGATGCTCGCCTCTTTGCAAGGCAGTACTGCTAATGCTGAATCCGGTGCGCCTCAGCCTATTGGAACTCCTGGAGATGCAGGTATACGATTTGGACTTCCAGAGACTGACCAGCTCAAGGAGGATCCCGAGGGATTCAAGGATCGCCTGAAGCAATTTGAGGATCTACGCGCAGAGCACGACGGCCGAGAGGCCGAGAAGCCCGAAGAACTCGAGGAAAAATACACGAAGTCGGATGATTCCGAGGCTAGCGCACCCCATGAGCCGCTTATGCCACAACCTGAGCCAGTTACAACAAGTAAAGTTGGCAAGAGCTCAAAGAAGAAGTCTGCAACAGCGGAAGACATATCACTATCTCTTACCCAGCAGGTTCAGAAGACACAAGCTTCCGCTGCGGCTGCTGCTGTTGCTGCGGCTGCGGGTACAGCCCCTCTGTCAGAGCCTACAGAGCCTGGCATGCCTATGCCATTCCCACCTCCCTCTTCTACGACTCCTCTACCAGCGCCCACGGCCCAGCGTGCCAGATCTAACTTGCCAGAGCAGTTTAATCGATCCCAAACAGGAACCCCTGAGACAGCGGCCCAGCCTCCCCCTTTGGCACCTTGGGCAAAAGAACCTGGCCAGGAAGGTCAAAAGGGACCTAGCTTGAAGGAGATTCAAGAAGCTGAGGCACGTAAGGCAGCCAAGGCCGAGGAAGCCGCAGCAGCTCTCCGAAAGGCTGCCATGGAGCAAGAGGTTGCTTTAATGAGAGAGAAGGAAAAGTCTGCCGCGGCGGCGTCTGCTGCTGCAGCTGCAGGCCTGCCAGCGACCAGCACTTGGGGTCAAGGCTCACCAGTATCTCCAGCCAGCCCATGGGCTAAGCCTGGAGCTGCCAAAACCAAAGGAGTCGCCCCTAGCTCATCTTCTGCTGCAAGCGGGGCCAAAAAGACACTAGCCGAAATCCAACGTGAAGAAGAGGCTCGTAAACTGAAGGCAAGGGACGGTGTTGCTCAGATTGGCAGTGTTGCACCTGTGAGTACGAGCAAAAGTTATGCCAATCTTGCTGGCAAGCCAAACCAAGCGCCTGTGCCTAATGCCCCCTCTCCTTTGTCTGCCACGGCCACTGGTTGGGCTACAGTTGGAGCCGGTGGTAAAGTGAAAGGCACTACTGCACCACCAGCACCCCAGACTCAAAGCCGATCTGTTAGTACCAGCAGCGTCAAGCCTACCGCAGTAGCTCCAGCCAAGATTGTCCCCAAGCCCCTCAGCACCTCTACCAACAAAGTCGAAGCTGCCAATACCGCCATGGAAGAATTCAACAAGTGGACACACCGAGAACTTTCTCGGGGTATTACAGGCGTGAGCGATAGTAAGTGATATCTTACCTACAGATACAAACCAGACAGCAGCACCACTAACAAAGCTTTTAGTTACAAGTTTCCAGTCTGACCTCGCGGTTCTGCCCCTGGACACCGGTCTCATCGCCGACGCTGTCTACGCCAATTCCACTACCATGGATGGCCGACACTTTGCTGAGGAATACGTCCGCCGCAAGAGGCTTGCTGAGAAGGGAGTTGTTGAGAAGCAGCCGCCCGTAGAGACAAAGGTATCCAGTGTTAGTAGCGGCTGGAACGAAGTGGCCAAGAAGACTGGCGCAGCTCAGCCCAAGGAAAGTGAAGGAGCTTCCATGCAAGGGGCTGGCTTTAAGGTTGTGCCGAGCAGGAAGAAGAGCAAGAAATAAATGTATGCGTGATGTACGTGCCCAAAGGGTGTTACGTACGGTATGGCATTTGGCGCAAGCTTTTGGATCTATTTTCTCGTGCTAGCCTTGTGTTGTTTTAACCTGTGATGAGGTTCAGGTTATGAGGAAAGGGGATGGAATTGGGATGATGAGCACAATGACGCGGTTATGTGTATGATGTATTGTTAGCTGTATGATGTATGTATCATGATGGGTATGCATCACCCTGTTAGATGAATGTCATGCTGGGATGAAAAACTTGTTTTTTTCCATGGGTGTTGTATGCCTTCATTTTAGTATAGTGGATGGTTACACACTTCACTTAAATAAGAGCATCTACAATAATGAACCGGCACCAGTTCCTAATCTTTAATCTCGTCTTTATCGCCAATTTTGTCTAGTCTATCCATATAAAGCTCAATCAACTTTTTAGTGTCTTCCTTCACTCCCTTTCTTTCTAACCTAAATTTCAACTTCTATCCACCTTCAACCCCTCCATGAGATTCTCGAGCGTCTTCCACCCTTCCGTATCCTCCCACGTAGCCTTCGCCCGTCCCATGACACTTCGAACCGCACTCCGCGCTTTACCTCTCCACTTGGGTCCCATGGTCTCTACCTGAGGGCCCCAATTCTCCAGCACTGAAACCAGCTCATCTGTCCGCTTGACGACCTCGCCCCATGCTTTCTCGTTGGACGTCCAGTCAGCGCTGCTGGTGCCAGCAGATTCACCAGGTAGGAGACCGCTGCTGCCGGCGCCGGAGGATCCTACGGCAGCGCGCCAGGCTCGTTCTGAAGCATCGATAGCGCCGGCATAGTCGCGCTGCCAGGCGCGGAGACGGGATACAAGTGTCCAAAGCTCGGCGCGCCTGGTGATGAGAGGGGTGATTTGCTCTTCGATAAGGCGGGCGATAAGGCGTTCGGGAGAGCCGCGAGGGAATTCGTATAGGTTTGTGCTACCGGAGGATGATGTTGATGTGGCTGAGATGTCTTTTGTAAGGATCGTGTCTTGGAGTAAGGCGGAGAGGAGGGCAGCGTCGAGAGCGTCTTCGGATTTGCGAATGCGAATGATGTGTGTGAGGGCGAGGACAATGTCTGTGACGGGGGCTGGCTGGATCCGCGATGCGAGAGTGACGACGTTATCCCAGATACGCCAGTTGTCGTGTGCGATGGAGGCACCCTTTTTGTATGCCGCGAGTGATTGCGAGAGGAGTTTGCTTGGGTTGCGGGATACGGTTTTTTCTTCTTCTTCTACACTGGCAAAAGTATCATCTTCGTCGTCTCTAGGAGTCTCGTTCGGCTTAGTATCGGTAATTTGAGGAGGCACTTGATCTTTGCCTTCGGCTATGATCTCACTGTACAAACTGTACAAGGCGCTGCCAAGGTTGCTCCAGGTTCTGGCACCTTCTCCACCCTCTACATCATTTGCACTGCTGATAGATCTACTGTATGCCTCTGCAGCATCTTCAAACTGACCTAAACGCAAGTTGATATCACCAAGTCGACCCCACATGTCGGGGTTGAGACGGTTGACACTCGTAGCTTTCTTGTACGCATCGAGAGCTTTCGCCCAGTCTTTCAGGGAGAGGAAGTGCTCGCCGAGGGACCTTTGAGCGCGAGCATACCGTTTCTTGGATATTTCCCACGCGCGTTCGTAATGAGATGGGTTGTTTTCTAGGTCACCGAGAATGCACCACAATCTTGCGGCATCGGGGGGCGGAGGGTTTCGCTCCGGGCCGCAGAAATCAGCTGCCTTGAGGAGAGCAACATCTTGTCCAACAGTATCGTCTTCCGGCTCAGATGATGAGGACGATGATTCTGAGCCGGTCTTGTGGAACAGCCTCCAGCGGATGATGCCTTTGGCTTTGTCCTCGCCGCCACTACCCCTGCCGTCTTCGTCTTCCGCAGCTGCGGTGCTGGCGAAACAAAGAGCTACCTCTGCCCACAGCTTTAACCGCTTGAAAATCTCTAGGGCTGATGCCATGGAGCCTATTCCAGCCCAGGCATATGCCAGCTCGGATTCCAGGTGCCATCTAGGAGGTGTTGAGAGAGCATGGATGTACCGGAGACGGAGGGGAGCTGGTGCAGATTCAGATTGTTTGGGAGCAGGGAGGAACGACGTAGGTTTGCTGTCGTCAACGGGCGCGGCATTTTGGCCAGGTGCTGTGACTTGGATAGCTGGAACATCTGTTGAATCAGCATCGGTTTGTGAGTTTTCCTCCTGGGTGGTAGTAGTGTAGGTCGTGTCGGTCAAGACTTGATCTGCGACAGCCTGTAGCTGAAGCACACCACGCTCAACTGTTCTGCTGCGATGGAGTTCTATCCTGGAGCGGACAAGCAAGGCTTGGGTGTATATCTGCCAGTTGACGGACTTGTCATTCAAGACTCGGACGGCAAAGGGAAGGATTTGCTCCGAAGTCAGTGTATCAACAGGCGAGAAGGCATCCTTGATCGTAGCTTCAGTCAGGAGAATTATTTCGTCTAGAGCAGACAACTGTGGCTGTTCATCCGGAGCGAGATCCGCTAGGGTCGATGGTAGCGTGTCAACTGGTGCTCCATTTCGGTTCGAGTCTTTGGTGAACTGGATTTCTTCCAAGAGAGTATCGTTGTTTAATTTGAGGGCGTCCGGTTTGGCGGTCTCCTGGCCTTCCTCATCTTCCTCCTCCACAGAGACAGGTTGTGAGACGGCCTTTTCGTCAACGCTCCGGGCAAAGACAACAAGTTGACTAATATCCTTCTGCTGAAATTTTGTTCGCTTTCCGAGAGCACCAGACAGCGCATACTCTAGACCTGTCGCTTGGGTAGCTGCAGCGAGAACTTCCTTGGCCTTGTCGTAGCGACCAAGCAAGATGTAGTTGTTCGCAGCCTCAACGAGGAAAAGCGCCGTTTCGTCCCGACTCCAGGTGTCCTGTTTGTCAGCCCAGACTTCGTGGTCAACAATTTGTGTTCGGAGGCTGTCTATCTCCTTGAGTATCTGCATTGCTAAAGTAGGAACATCACTCCACTGGGAGCTTTTGTTGAAATTGGAGCCTGAAGAGAGACTTGGCTGCGTGATAAGTTTGTAGTGCCAGACATTGATGCGTAACTTGGTCCACGCAAGACTACACTTGGATGAGGATCCCCCTAAAGAAAAAGAAGAAGCCACTTCAACCACATCTTTCGTGTCAGAGGGAATTGCCTCGAGGAAGGTGTATCTAGCTAGTGAGAAGAGCTCAAGGCGAGGTATGTGTGCGTAAGGTGAAACGCCGTCTACTTCCAGATACCTGAGATAGGCTCTGCGCAGGTGATGAAGTGACGTAGCATGATCGTTATGCTCTTGAGTCCCTGCATTCCAAGCGTTTACAAAACGAGATTCTAATGAGGTTGACACATCTGCTGGAAGGACGGGTCCTGTGACATTGGCTTGGAGGAAGGCATCAAGAGCAGCCAGGCCCACAACCACAAGCTCCAAGGTTGAATGGTGGGATGTCAGTGGCACTGAGACTTGTGATGCAGATTCCAACTGAGAGACGTGAGACGTTATCAGATCATCAGCCACGGCATTTCCAACCAGCGCAGCCAGGACATCATTGCTGCCGCTTGCATTCGCCAAGGTTGAAGCCATGGTGGGGTTGAGATCACTTCGGATAGATAGATACAGCCCTCCCGGCGTCGACAGAGCCGATCCTCGTGAGATCTAGGAGAGGCGTAATCCAGTCTCTAGTCTTCGTGTCGGTAGGTCGAAATATAAATAAGTTTGCTGTTGAAGGAGTACCTTTGGAGGGCGTCTTCTGATCGTCTCGCCTGTCGCAGACTTTGATATCAGCCTGGCTCAAAGTGGGATGTGACTTCACACTAAGAAAAATTTCTGGCATCTGCAGCCACTTTGAACCCCGCGACCCCACCTGTTCAGGGTCTTAGGAAAGACGTCAAGACAAATTTGGCGGAGCACCATCTGAAGTAACGCCTATCATAAAAAATTGTGCTAAAAATTCCTCTATTTGTTCTAAAATTTTAATTTATACAGTGATAATAATTGCAGACTTTTTGGATTTAAGGGATCAAATTGCGAAACCAAATAAAAAGTCTACCAAAGGTTAGCTCTCATAAACTGCCACTCTCATGACCCAACGTCCACTTGCCGATGTTGGGGAGAGCGCAATCTATTGCAACTCTGGTAGACGATGTAGAATCTTAAGTGGCTATTAGTATGTAGTCTTATGACATAGGTGGGGAGGCGACAAGATCTGAGTCGTCGAGTCATAGTGTTAGGTTTAATCGCCACCAGGCACTGCCAACTACAGAAGAAATATCATGCAATACGGTTGAAAGATGCCCAACTTGCCTCTCAGTCGACACAGAACACACACAAATAATCTTTGTTTTGGGTCTTCGTAATAAGCGCAACAAGCGGTTAAGAGCTCCACTACTATGCACTACAGGAGACAGATGATTTTGTCCCTGGTCCTGCTTATTCCAAGTATAGACCTATAGGTTCGCCTATGTTTGGACAGGGGATAATGGACCGTCAGACTCGTTAGACAGGCTTGTTCATATGCCAATAGCCACTCGGGTCTCTTGAGCGCCCTCAACGCCATATTTCCTCCGTGGCAACAGGCAAGGGAGGCTGGGGAAATGTCATATTGTCGACTTGGCACTGCAGCCTTGTTTACTGATGCAGAGATTTCGTTGAAACAGCATTCGCCCAAAGTCGTGAAGGGTCCGTTCCTCTAGCCAATGATGGTGTGCCAGGAAATTTTCTCTACTGTTGGGTGAGAGGCGGTGCTGGAATATTGCCGGATGCTAAATCAGAGCAAAAGTTCCTTTCGCCGCTGTCGTCCATATGACCATACGGGTATGGAGACCTCATTCATACCGTCCACAACCACTGGCCCTGGCCCCACAAGTCGAACATATGTACATAAAAAACGCTCATGGAGATAGCAATCTGCCCCCGTAATCAGTAGCGCGCGCGCCGTCAGTTATTGGCCTTTTTTTTGCTAATATTAAGAAATGTTGGTTTGATGAAGGACGGAGGTCTTGATTCCACTGCCCCTTCGTTGGGTTGACGCTCGAGGGAATTCTCGACTATGCCGCCATATCGGCATCTAGCTCATCCCGGTCTTGGAAACCGAAATCTAAAGATCGATGAATGCAGTATCTTGAAGATCTCCATAGACTTGCTTTTCCAAGTGGTCACGCGACAATGAAGGCTCTGACGGCTTGATCCTGTTTGGCGCCTCAGGCACTAAAACGGGAGGTCGGACAGCTGGGCCGTTTCTTACGGCAAACCTTGTTAGCCAAGATATATCCATCACTCATCAACCTGCCACAAATCCTTCTGGCCAAGTTTTGGATCCTAGGCAAGCTGCGCGGAGCTGAGCCAGTGCGAGTCAGGCCTTGCATCCGGACAGTGTGAAACAGCATTGATTGGTGTTGAGGTAGAACTCTTTTTTTCTTGCAGGGCATTTTCCTCACCCAGGATGGATTATCAACTTTGCTGCACCAATAACAGTCGTTAGGCAGGTTGGACTTCGGGACCACGACGGTGCTAGCAGACGATACTCTTAGCCAATCCTATTACAGGGGGAAATTACCATGCAGTGAGATGGGCGCTATTGTACCTCTGCTAGCGACGCCACTCCGTAATCCTGGCCGTCTTTTATCCTTCAGTTGCAGGATACAAAGTACCTAGCAGGGTGGGTTCATCCGCCACCACAAAAAAAATCCCCGTCTGGCAACTCTTTCAATGTCTCGCTTGTCACATATCCTCCTCTGCATGCATCTCATCTACAGTTCCATCAAACGCTCACGGCTGATTTATGACGGTTGCCTCCATCATCCTTTTTAACATAATTTAGACTATTTCTCGGGAATCCCTAGGATGAGCAGGTAGGCATATACATACATCCATCCATTCATTCACAGGAGAGAAGCCAGCCTCCTCGCTCAACACTGCGTGGAGCCTCTCCTACGGCTAGCTTCGTAGAAGCAAGGATAATATAGTGAGGTCAGAACCATCAGATTCACTCAGTTGGATGGAGACCGCGCCAAGGCTGAGATTCCATGCACGCAAGCGGCACCACCAGTTCTCAAGCCCAAGCGAGTTCCTAGCGCTCGTATCTCGTACGTATCACATCTCATTCGTACTGTCTGTCTGACTGTGCGACTGGGGCTCCTCCGTCGACGATAAATCCGAAGAACTGCTTCTCCGTACAGTGCAAATGTCCGGCCGACCGGTCTAGGTATTATGACGTCATGTCGACAAGGGATAATGTTCCGTGAACATCTTGGGCTACTGGCGGAAGAGGCTGCCATCTGCAAGCCATTAAGCAGCTCGCTGTCACGATGCAATCTACAGGCTAAATTGCAGGTGAGTAGCTGGGTGTGGCATCTATTTTTAAGCATGCTGATATTTAGAATCAGAAGCAACTGCTGCATCCTAATAACTGCTAGGAGATGCGACAAAGAAAATTCATCAAGCGACGGTAGTTTCAACGCTCCCATATCAGTCTTCTGTTTTATCACGGAACGCACTTATCCCATGAATAAATAGATTCGGCAGTCCGTAAACGAACCGATGAGACAGGATGCATATAGTCTGTACAAGAGTCAAAAAAAATTGAGAATCAACTCCAGCGATTCAGATGATATTGATACCCAGATAGCGACGCAAATCCTTCGAGAACGCCTAGGACACCCCAATTGCAGATCTACAAGAGGACGGAGTGTGCTCTGCAGGACTCAATAATGTGGCATTTATTATCTGTTATTCAGCTAATCAATAAGGTCCGCTGCCCCAACTTTCGCCTGTTTCACAGAGCCTGAGACCAGTGTTCAGCTGCAGGAGGCTGGGTAGCAACCTAGTCGAATCTTTTTTAATTTCCGTCCAACAGATCCAATGAACTCCATTATCAGGATTCTGAAATACATCCCTATAAAAGATATCGAGGGATCGCCGCAGGACCGGGCAGTGATTTCGACAATTAAAACTATGCAGATCTTTAACTTTCGGTTTGTTCCAGTAAAGAAAGTAACCTGCCCTTGTGTGTATGCTGCCCGCTGGCTATGGGTTAGAGATGTGAATGCCTCACACCTAACTTCAACAGACGCAGCAACGCAGTACTACCACCATGCTTCGACAAGATCCGCCGCCAAAGCAAAACAAAGCCTTGAAGGAGTGGAGCGTTGCATCTTTTCACTGGCTCAACAGCAAGCCATTACCTAGGAGGCTTGGTCCAACACCGGTCCAGCGAATCCGCCACCGGATGATAGCGGGCTTTTATACGCAGCGCGCGCCGCCGCCGACCGAACAGACCAAACAGACCAAACCCGCAAGGGACAAGGCCTGCGATCTGGAAGCCGCAAGGAAGACTCCGGATTTGTACACTCTCGAGGAACAGCCCCGGGACGAAAGTATGAAGATCCAAAAGCGTCAAGGGCAAGCATATGAATTCATCTGCACTGTTGGACGGGGTCTCAGCCGCATTGAGTTCTTTGCCCTTGTCTCAGTAATTATTTCAACCCTACAAGGAACAACGCGATGAAGACCAGAGTCAACGTCTCGCTCAACCCTGACACAGTGCCGTGCCATGTCGCTAATACCACCACAATGCCTCGTGCGAATGAGCCACTCACTCGTCCCGTTACTCTAACCGTGCCCCTAGTCAATTAGCTCGTGCTTGGGGTCCATCTTGGTTCTCCACAAAGAACCGACCAAGACTTGGCTGTGCGCAGACAGGCAGAGACAAAAAAGCAACAGGGAACAGACCCTCGACAGATGGGAGCAGAGCACCGCACTTGCTTCGTCGTAGCCATCTTGCCAAGATTGCAGTGCTTCGTAGCTGCTGCCCGCTGTGAGCTCTGACGACTGAAGACTGTTGGAAAGGCTGAGCTTTAGTTTCTCCCCACATCGGGCAAACCGTCCATGTCGATCCCATCCAATCCCCATGCCATCCACAACGTTTTGGCGTTGCCCTCGCTGAGATTCCTTGCTCGACGTCCCAGGAACCTGGCCCGTTGAGAGCATGCATCCAACACTCAGCGGTTTTCTACTTATACGTATCAACCCCCCCTCCGCTTGTCATCCCTTGTTTCGGTAACCGTCTATTGCTGCATCTCTCCCACCGTTCGCGCCTCTCCCTTGACGCTGCTTTCTCCCAGCAGCTATTTCCGCGTCGTCGCGTTGTATTCCAAGCAACGAAATATACATATTGAGCAGTCGACTACTAGTGATTGGTACAACCGGCTCCCGGCCACAACTTCAGTATCTCCAGTAATACTACGAACTGGCGGCGCCAGCGCCTACTTGCTCGCCAAGATGTCGACCGAACAGGAGAAGCACTCCAAAATCGAGATCCCCGGGTCTCCAGATATCGGAGAAGACATCACCGAGAACAAGGATGGTCTTCATCGGCGTCTTAACAACCGCCAGATTCAACTCATCGCCATCGGTGGATCGATTGGTACTGCGCTGTTTGTCACCATTGGCCAGGGACTGTCAACTGCCGGCCCGGGAAGCCTCTTTATCGCCTACACTCTATACTCATGCGTGCTTGCTCTCGTGAACAACTCCGTCGCGGAGATGACTGTTCTCCAACCCGTTCCCGGAGGCTTTATTCGACTGGCAGGCCATTGGGTAGACGATGCTTTGGGTTTCATGGCCGGATGGAACTTCTTTATTTATGAGTCTCTACTGATCCCGTTTGAAATCACGGCTCTGAATCTTGTCATTTCCTTCTGGGACAGCGACATGACTAAACCTGGCCCTACTGCTGGCATTTGTACTGCTGTCATTGTTTGTTATGCGTAAGAGATATGCTCCATAAAGGAAGAGGATCATGCGATGATGCCTTGCTCACGCGGCTATAATCCAGCCCGTCTTCCTCCCCCTTTCTCCTCCATCACAGTCGTATGCTAAACTCTCCTCGTGAAATTAGGTTGCTCAATGTTCTCGCTGTGAAAATGTATGGCGAGTCAGAGTTCTATCTATCAGGTGGCAAGGTCATTCTAATCTTTATTCTCTTTGCCTTTACATTTGTGACAATGGTCGGCGGCAATCCAGCTCACGACGCGTTTGGGTTCCGCAGTTGGAATAACCCTGGCGCATTTGCCGAGTACCACTCTCAGGGCGCCAAGGGTCGTTTCGAAGGCTTTCTCACAGCCGTTTGGAGTGCTTCGTTCGCTGTCGTTGGCCCCGAATACATCTCTATGGTCGCCGCAGAAGCCCAACGGCCCCGCATCTACATTAAGACTGCCTTCAAGACGATTTACATTCGATTTGGCATCTTCTTCATCGGCAGTGCTCTGGCAGTGGGCATCATTCTCCCTTACAATGACGCAAAGCTGCAAGAGGTCAACAACGGTGGCACGGGTAGCGGAACCGCCGCAGCATCTCCTTATGTCATTGCTATGCAGAACCTCGGCATCGATGTCCTGCCTCACATTGTCAACGCACTGATGATGACGTCTATTTTCTCGGCCGGAAATACGTACACATATTGTGCAACCCGTTCCCTGTACGGTTTGGCACTGGAGGGCCGTGCCCCTGCCTTTTTGCGCAAGTGTACCAGCAATGGCGTGCCCATCTACTGCTTTTGCGTCGTCATGTGCTTCCCATTTTTGTCTTTCTTGCAGGTGAACAGTGGCTCCGCAGAGGTCCTCAGCTGGCTTGTCAGTCTCATTACAGCTGGAGGTCTTATTGATTATCTTACAATGTCCTTCACCTACATTTGCTTCTATCGCGCCTGTAAAGCTCAAGGCGTGGACCGCAAGACTTTCCCATACTTTGGTTGGTTCCAACCCTGGTGTGCTATCATCGCGTTCACCATTCAGCTTCTGGTTGTGGGCGGATACGGCTACATGGCTTTCATGCCATGGGACGTTGAGAAGTTTTTCCGCAACTACACTATGCAGATTGTGTGCCCCATCCTTTTCATTGCTTGGAAGGTCATCAAGCGGACGCGGTTCGTACGTCCGCACGAGGCTGATCTCGTGTGGGAGAAGCCAGCCATTGATGCCTATGAGGCAAGCCTCACAGAGCCTCCAACAAAGTTCTGGAGTGAGATGCTGGCAATGGTTGGTATCAAGCGCAATAAGAAGAACATGGTGCAACCTGTATAAATCGGAAAATATAGTAACCTTAGTTTTCTTTTTTACGTCTACGGATACCATGAGGCGTTCAGAGGCCATTGATGCTGGTTTGTTTTGTCATTTGTGAGTCGGGGGTTTCATGTTTTGGGCAGGCTGAAAGTATCGGCGGCTAAAACAGATCTAGACAGGTTGGGTGGGAAAGTCGGTTATGATAAGGATACCCAAGTTACATGACAGGACGAATAAACGTTTGAAATACCTTTGACGGTCGGGCATTTCGTGAATAGTAGAAGTGATTGGTCGCTGATTTCTGTGGGATACAACAATCAATGGAAGGGATGCGCAGTGCTCGTTTGAGATATCACGCTTAGTCTTGTGATATATGTTTGACGTAGTTGTTTTCTACGAGACCCATGCTCTGAACCGAACGTCTTCTTCTCTCAATATGAATGCACTGGTTCACTTCACATTAACATGACGTGACGAATAAGCATCTGAAATAGCTTTGATAATCAACAATCGGAGAGGCAAAGCATTAGAAGAAGGTTATTGCGTGCTATTTACCTCTCCAATCCAGGAATCAACCCCGACGTTATAGTGGATGTTACATGGAGGATTTTTATCAACAGTGTTAGTTGCATAAGAGATTATATACCAGTAGGGGGAGCACTCATGAATGAGAGGGAGAGTGGTAGCTAAGGAAGGGACTTGAGATGCAATGATTATGTGAGCTAGAGAGTAGAGATTTCCCGTGCGAGCCGTTTATGGTTGCTAGTTTCTACTAGCCGGACCATTCATTAGTCTATCAGGAACGCAGCAGAACATCAAGTATGATACCTACAAATTAATACTTGAAACTCAGAGTTAGGAAAGTCTAATGGAAACAATAGAAATGTTGAATTGTGGAATCTCTGGCGTGAACCTAAGTAGAGGTACTTGGCAGTCCAGCTCTCTCGATTAAATCAAGCCATCTCGTCACCCAGTCACCCAGTCACCCAGTCACCCAGTCACCCAGTCATTACGTTCGAAATAGCTGTTATTCAAATTCAGAGGTCGTTACTGAAAGTCTATTCGGGTCTCTATCTACCGTCTACCTTCCATCCGTAGCCCAAGGCGCAAGTGTTAAACAAATGGGGGTCCTCCGTCCCCAGTCGTTGTTGTCTCGCGCTCATCCAAGGCCAATCAGTCTATCAGAAGGCCCTCTTTATCGGCAGCCCGAGCATGCAATCATGGCAATAACACATCGCAACTTTTCCTTTCCCAACCCTTATTTTCATCAATTAGAACAAAGGAAAAAATAACACGAAATAATGTAAGTCGTCAAAAGGACCAGACATCTTCAAAATGCCGTGATGCGGGGGTATGTTAATTCGTTTACAGATCATCCTCGTCGCTGAACACCTCCTCACCACGCTTTCGGCGAGCCATACGGTCTGTGGATTCTGTTAGCATGTCTGACTTGGTCAATATTAATGGTAGAGATGTAGACTTACCCTTCTTCTTCTTACGCAGCTCAGAAGAAGTCAGCTTGGCCTTCTTCTTGGTGCTGACAATCTTGTTGCCCATAGCATCAAACTTCTCCTCCTCGTCGTCGTCATCCTGCTTGAGACGAGGACCGGCGCCCTGACCCTGTACCCAGTTGTGGCCGGAAGGTGTCATCTTGCCGTCCATGACAGCCCAGACTTCCTCAGTCAAGTCCTTGGTGAATTCAGCAGAGTGAGTGATGATAATGACACCACCCTCGAACTTCTTCAGGGCCTTGGACAAAGCACCCAGTGAGTCACGGTCCAGATAGTTGGTAGGCTCGTCAAGGACGATCAAGTGAGGTCGCTGCCAAGAGCAAGCCGCCAGGACAGTCTTGACACGCTGGCCACCAGACAGACCACGCATACGGGAGTGGGAAACAAGCTCAGCATCCAGACCGAAGTTGGCGCAGTGAGTCTCAATTTCCTTTCGGACGAGAGGTCGGAACTGACCGGAGGCCAGAGCCTCCTTCATATCGACGTCGGCAACCATCTTCTGGTGAGAAGCAAGCAGCTCATTACGGGGCAGCCACACGTTGTCGGCAGACATCATCGGAACCCATCGCTCATTCTTCATGCCAACGTTCTCGCCCAGAGCAAACGAACACTCATACTCGTAGCTGTTCTTGAACTTTCTGCGGGAGTTGATACCAATGACACGACGCTGGGTACCCTCGATCCTGAAGACTTTGTCCATGGCCTTCTCATCAGCCTCGGTAATGATCTTGTTGGCACGGTCCATAGTTTCACGATCTTCACCAGTCTGGAAACGCCATTGGATATACTCTGAAGGGGTCTTGTCTAGGTGGTTATCAATGTGGGCGAAAGCGTGCTGCTTAATGTAGGCAATACGGATGTTCTCGTGCTGGTAGATCTCACCACCAGTGGGGATGAGTTCACCACACAAGACGTTGATCAGGGTAGACTTTCCAGCACCGTTGGGACCAATAACGGCAATACGAGAGCCCAGAGAGCACTGGAACGTGATGTCTGTAACCTGAGGTTTAGAGGTTCCAGGGTACTGGAATGACATCTTGGTAGCACGAAGGATAGACTTGGCCTTGGTCTTGACACCTTCGAGGAAACCGGGCTCAGGGAAGCTGAACTCCATCTCAGAGGCGCCGAGCTCGTAGTAAGACCTGGCGGAAGGAACACGCTTGACGAATTCCTTGAGGTTACCACGGTAGCGCTTAAGCTTGAAGCGCTCGTAGTGGACAATGTGCTGGCAGACGTTGTCAAGGAAGCTGGAGTCGTGGGACACAATGATGGAAGTGCAAGGAGAGTTGGTGAGATAATCCTCGAGCCATTTGACGTTCTTCACATCCAAGTGGTTAGTAGGTTCGTCAAGAAGCAGGATATCAGGAGCCTCGAAGACAGCACGGCACAAAGCCAGCTTCATCTTCCAACCACCAGAAAGGGCAGTGATTTCGCCCTGGATCATCTGCTCGGTGAAGCCGAACTCAGAGAGACGTCTCTCGACATCCTCCTTCGTGACATCGACCTCGGCCTCAGCAAGCTTCTTCAAGGTCCAGTCAATGGTAGTCATCTCGGTATCAGCAGAGTCAAGGTCATGCTCAACGAAGACAGTCTTGACTTCATCCTGCTTGGGGAAACCTTCAACCTGCTCGTTGTTGATAGCGCGCATGAGAGTAGACTTGCCGGAACCGTTGGGACCGCAAAGACCGTAACGCTGACCACGCTTAAGGCGGAGATGGGTCTGGTTGAGAAGGATCTTGGCACCATAGGCAAGGGAGAAAGTGCAATTGCAAAGGTCCTCACCTTCCTCCTCATCAGCCTCGGCCTCTCCCTCGTCAGCAGCACCAGGCGAAGCACGCTTGCGGAGAGTGTCGATGGAGCCCTCGGCGTTATCAATGCCAGTGATGACTGCAATATAAGGCTTGAGGCTGTCGACCCAGATGGAGGGCTCATTCTCCTTCATGTCAATCAGCTGACCAGCAATGGCAGCAATGTATTCGGCAACGGGGCCCATCTTCTCCAGGTAAGAGGCGTAGCGGGAAGAGAGAACCTCCTTAACCTTGGCGAGGACAACGGCAAGATCACCGTCGTTACGCGCCTCGGGGATTTTACCATCCTTGACATTACCAACACGGCAGATAGTGTCAAGAGCCTGCTTGGTCTTCTCACGAGCTTCGGGATCAGCGAGGTTGTCATAGTTCTTCTGAAGACCTGGCATCATCTTGGGCAAGAAAGGGGCGACAATGTTGGGGTCATCGACAAGCTTGCACATGTTGTCAACGATGACAGCAGCCTTTCGCTTGATGGCAGTCTCACGCTCAGCAAGACCACGATCTAGTAGAGGAACCATAAGGGCCAAAGTAGGCTCCTGGACCTCAGTAACGAAGGTGGTGGCACCGAGAAGGTGGACGGTCTCAGGGACGTTTTCGGGCTTGGCAATACATTTGATGAGCTCGGGAATGAATCGCTCAATATCCCTGTTGACAATCAACTGGCAGATGCTCTCCATAGTCTTGTAGGCATGCTCCTTGACCTCCTTCTTAGTGTCCCACATGGATTCAGAGACGACAGGAATCAAGTCGGGAACACGGTAAGAGAGCTGAGCAGGTGCAGTCTTGACCAGGGTGTCGATGAATTCCAAAGCGGCCTTCTTTTCGGGCCACTTCTGAGCGGTGCGGATGGACTCCATGATGCTGGGGAGAGCCATCTTGACGGCATTGCCGTTGATGGCGCCAGCAATGGCGAGGACGGCGTTGCTAGCAGCATTCTTGACAGCGGTGATCTTGTCGCCAACAGCAGCGAGGATGTTGGGCAGGAGAACAACGAGGTAGGGCTCAACGTTGGCAGAGACCTCGGAGTGGGAGGCAATAGCCTGGACAGCAATGCAAGCCTTCTCACGGATAACAGCGTCCTTCTTGTTGGCCAGCTGCTTCTTCAGGTTCTCGATGAACCTGCAGAAAGGCGGGATGTTAGCGTGTGCTTGCGCTAAATTTGAGAATATTGAAAAGTTTTCAGGGGACTTGAACCGCTGGTAGTGACCAGTGCATAGAGGGGCAAGGAGCCTAAAACCCCGCTGATCGTAGCGGGGTAACCATCAAGCAGCATAGATTAGGGGGCGGGGAGGCGAAAAAAAGTTTTCCATCACCAGACGATTCGGGAATTCCATCTGTGCTATGGGGGAACTTACTTGTCAGGGACAGCTTGGTCATCGATACGGCCATTGATGAAGCCAGCCAGGTCGTTAGAGGACTGCTTAATGTCGGCAGCGTCGGTCGAGACGGTGAGCTTCTGGAAGAGCTCGTCAAGGACCTTGACGGACTGAGCGGATTCGGAAGGCATTTTGTCGGTTTTGGGTATTAAACTAAGGGTCGTAGAGTTCGAGGAGCAGAAAGAGACTCTGTAGTCGATCTTTTTGGGATATTTTCCAGGCAAAAAACCCTTTTTGTTGTTCAGCCCAGAGACGATGGAGGACTCGACTCTGTTCTATCGCGAATTTTTGATTTTTTGATTTTTTTTTTTCTTCTTTCGAGATGGCGGGGTTGTTCAGTGGGGAGGAGCCAAAGAACAACTCGTCAACAAAGTGTAACAGGACTGTACGGAGGACAAGTCCAAGGTTCGTCCTGGAGGGTGACGACCAAGAGAGATGAATATAATGAAGGGAGGTGGAGGTGAAGGAGGTCAAGAGAGGATGGTCAGAGTGGGAGAGGGCGACAAGATTTTAATATGGCGGCCCTCGGAGACTGTCCACAACTTTTTTTTTTTTTGCGGGGTGTGTCGCTAAAATCCGGTCGGCCAGCAGAAAAAATTCTTTTGTTGCCCCTCCATTGGGTGTTTCAAGGCTGGCTTATCGGGCTTATCTCTTGCGCGCTAAACCACGTATGGACAGGCGGGATGGCAAAAGCGGTGAGTTTTCGAGGCAGAGGCCAACCTTGTGGCAGCGAAGCTTCAGGTGGCATAGCGCTTCAATGCACATGATTACAGCGGAGTGTTTTTCTGTTTTTTCCTTTTCTGCCCAATGACTTCGTTGCCTGTGACACGGACACAGCACAACCGTGCCAGATGAGAGAATGTGATTTATCAAGCCATGGAATGTTATGGATATTCACAAGATGCCTTTCTTGTGGCAATGGTAATTTCTTGTTATATGTTAATTTAAGGGGTAGGTAGACATTATGCACCTCACTGATGGCTGACCGACGGCACCGGACTTTGCCAAGTGGCAAGCTGATGACATGCCTAGATCCTACAGCAAGCAGAATTGGTGCGGCGAATCAACTTGCCTGTCGCTATTTACAGCTCGAAAGATGGACAGAGTAGCCATGAGAATCCAGCTCACCAAGAGACAAGTGAAACACCTGCCGTCCAAGGAACGGTCTACCGTTCTTATCAAAAGCTTACAAAACCCAACCTCCAAATGTCCTGGAGGGCCATTTCCCTTCTGGAGTGCATCGTGGAGTTAGGTGCTGTTGTTCAAAGAGCACATGTCTGCAACCCTCCTTTTTGGCCCATCAGGTAGAGGGGGCAAAGGTGGTGTATCCCTACATCGAGAATCCTGAGATCGCCCAGGATTTCCCCCAAGTCACATAATTGGAGCCGCGTCCGCCCTTGCGTGCATCCGCTGCCCTCTGCGGTGTTTTTATTGTTTGGGCTTTGCTTGTCCACCGCCGTCGTTCTGCTAGCGCCACAGAGGGATCGAGCGCAACGTCACGAACATTAACACCCTCGGACGGACGACAAACCCAGTGGGGCTTTCTTCTATGTATATAAGACACACATGGTTGGGCCGTCAATGCCCTCCTTGACACATATTCTTAAAGTGCCCTCACTGGAGGCAAAGGTATATTTCTCCTGGCTGTAGTGGACATGCATACATAGGTAAGCTGTGATGGTGGTGGGGACCCTTACAGGAGACCTCGCCGTTTATACAAAAGGCCGCCTCTGCTGGCTGACTCCGACTGGTCTACCATTCTCGTCCCAGCTCTTCGCCACGTTGTCACCGCAACACAGCGCCAGTGGCTGGTTTCTGTGGTGGCGTGGGGAAAAGTTGCCAGCGTTTGTCCTCCCGAAATCCTGTCCCTAGTCTGCAACGTTTTAAAAAATCAATGGTCCATCATATCATCTCAACTCAACTGCTTGAAAATTGGTTTTTCATACCGAAGCTCGAATATAAATACCATATTTCCAAGCTAACATTCCTGGGGCTCTGTTATGCTTCCATGATCCACTGCTTTCGCGGGGCCCCAGAGTCGCTAGCTTCTGCCTGCAGGAACTCACCGCTATCAACTTCATAGAGCTATACGACCGGCTAGATATCCATCTACCTTACATAGGTACCTAGGTAGGTATCCGTGCTGTGCTACCTGGATATTTGATAGTTTTCTGCAAGTTAATCCAATCATACTTCGTCGCTATCGATTTTTCTTCCTGAAATGTAATTAAGGCGTCGGCTGTGGAGTATAGCATTATTGTCACAGTGATTTGCCATTGACTATGCTCGGCGCAAATACACACTGGATCTATGAATCGCGGGTTGATTGTTATCTCTCGACACATTTCTTAGATAGTTACTACAATCCTTGGGTTTATTCTAGAGAGTAGAAACATTCACTCTTATGTGCCTCTTCTTACAGTACGTAGCATACGATGACGCCGATGACGAGCGGTCATATGCATTTGCAAAAAAGGCACTCAGTCAAACCAATATACTCAAGGCATCTCATAGAGTACATCTGGTTAAAGAGAACCTATAGCTAGCATGATAACCCATAAATATGCGTATGGTGTATATAATAAGCAAGCTCGGCTGTCCCTCCATGTGCCAAATGCTGGGACAATATTTCCGATTACGTCTCAAATTCCCAATAATAATAAGAGCAATGATAAGCGATGACTTTGTAGTCATGAATTAAATACTAGAGACGAGACAATAAGAGACAAATTCGCAATATTCAACGTGGGCAACGAAGGCGAAATACAAAGTCACGAATAATCAGACAGTGCGCACGCATATACACGTAGAACCTGCCGACGTAATCAAAAATGGGAAATTTCCCAACTTTTTCCCACTCACAAAAACGAACTATTAGAGAGCACATACGAAAACATACAAAGGAAAATCAAATTCTACTTCCGACGCCCCGATAGTTTTCTTCTTTGTATCTCATGACGGTCCTTTATGTTCATGAATGCCCTTCAAAAAGCTCTTTGTTCTTGGCAGAGACCATCGTGGTGGCTCTTTCCGCGTTCAGGAACCCACGCGCAACATTATTCTAGGCGGCTATATATACTATACACAAGTCTACGATATCTCACCACCACCACCAAGAACGTCATCGCCACTCAATATCAGAACCACCACCGCCGCCGACAACACCAGCCCCTCTCACTCAACTCTCCATATAACCTGTTCATTCACACTTCATCAAATTCGCATCGCAACCTCTCCCGCCAAACTACGAAAATGTCTTCTCCCAACGTAATCACTCTTGCCGACATCCCCACCATCACCCAGCTCTACGAATCTTCTTCCCTCCAACCCCAAGCCAACTCTCAACCCAAATATCCCCCCTCAGAATCCATCAACCAGCGTGTCAGCCTCATCAGAGCCGACATCACTACTCTCCAGCTTGACGCCATCGTCAACGCCGCGAACACATCCCTCCGCGGCGGCGGCGGCGTCGACGGCGCCATCCACCAAGCCGCCGGCCGCCATCTCCTTCAGGAACTCACACAAAAGTTCCCCAACGGCTGCTCCGTTGGGGATGCTGCCCTCACTAACGCATATAACCTCCCGTCGAAGTACATTATCCACACGGCAGGCCCCATCTATCAGAACCGCCAAGCCAGCGAGCCGTTGCTGCGAAGAGCATATCTAAACAGCTTGACGGCGGCGGACTCCAACAATTGCACGACGTTGGCATTTAGTGGCCTAAGTACGGGTGTTTACGGATACCCGAGTAATGAGGCAGCACATATAGCGTGCGAGGAGGTGAGGAAGTATCTTGAAAGCGACGCGGCAGGTGGGTTGGGGAGGGTGGTTTTCGTGGTGTTTTTGTCTAAGGATGTGAATGCCTACAAGGCGATTATTCCGTGAGTTTAGACGGGTCAGTATATTCGTTGATAATGACAGCTAACGACAACCGCAGTCAGTACTTTCCTCCTGCTGAGGGTGAGGCATAAATGTCTGAATGATGATGGCATTCGATAGCGGAATTAATATGCAGGATTGGCGTGTTGTGCACTTCTACTATAGCAACGCGATACTCGCCCCTTCGTAATTTAAACTAACACAGCTACTATGACGGGTGTAGCTTTAGTTCACTCAGACCTAATCATGAAATCAATGGTATAAAGCCAAGAGATAGAAAATAAATCAAAGAATTTCAATATTATCATGTCCAAAGCAGGGATTTATGCATTTGATACATTGCAGCCAGCCACTCCCCTTTGTCAATCTCAGCACGACACACACAGAACGGCTATTCCACATTAAATCCATCATGTGGAATTAACATCAAAATCCATGAGAATATTATACACATTCGTGCCGCATCGTAACAAATCAGTAGCCCACACCAGCCCTGTTATTCAAGCAGGGGGGAAAAAGGAAAAGAAAAAAATATCACAGAAAACTAGCTCCCTGAACTAGGACCACCACTACCCTGTGACTGTTTGCCCTTATTCTTCTTCTTTTTCTTGTTCTTCTTGCCTGTTGACTGGGGTTGATCAGCAGCACCTTCACCCTGTTGTTCTGCAGCTTCGGGTTCTTCTGCCTCAGCTTCTTCAGTCTTGGAGTATTCTCCCTCGCCAGATTCACCAGCTACATCGTCAGATGGCTTAGAAGAATCTACTTCTGGCTCAGCCTCAGGTTCCGGTGCCTTGGCAACAACTTCTGCAAAAGTCTCCGGTGCTTTTGAAGCGTCTGTGGCTGTCTCTTCTGCCGGTTCTGTGGTCTCCAGAGCTACGTCCTTCGTGGCCTTGGTAGATTGGTCTTCCACCGAGTGAAGTACTTTAGAAGGCTCTTCTGTAATATCCTCAGCAACCCTCGTATCTTGGCTCGTTGCAAAATTTACGGAGTCGCTGATATTTGCGAGCTGGGTCTTAAGACCTTCGATTTCAACCCGCAGTTTCCGTATTTCCAACACGGCTGGGTCGTCATCCATGTTGGGCTTGACAGCTTCGCACGTCTTGGACCATCCTTCTGCTTCAAAATCGACCTCATGCGCCAACTGCTCCCACTCCTCAATCACGTCATCATCCTCTTCACCACGGGCTCTATTTCGGCGAATGGAATGGGCCGTTCGGGTTTCGAAATAAGCCGTGATGAGAAGGAGGGGCGAATAGAGAAACGCCATAACATAGTCATTGATAACCTCATAAGTCTTTTTTCTCATCCACCATTCAAACAAGGCCGAAACAACAATCTCAACAAGGTTGAATGGCGCAATGTACACATTTTCATCTGGCGCCCGGACGAATTGCATTGTTTTCTGTGAGAATAGTGCCAGATACTCGTCGTCGGCATTGTCGTAAATATCCTCATAGGCAGAGTTGTATAGAGCAATGAGAATATTGAGAAGAATAATCTGCGCATCTGGTCAGCTTGGCGGTTGAGAGGGGCATCTTGACTAACGTACCATAACAATAAACGTAAAGCAGTAGTAGAGAATCACTCCCCAAGGAGGACCGAAGGTTTCGAATCCATCAAATTCTGGGCTTTGAAGGATGGCTTTAGTCATAGACTCTATGATGAAGAACACATCTCCAGCAACGTTGTCGTCTGTCAGATCAAGACCTATGAATGCTTGGAGGAATCCAATGATGATGATGATGAGCAAGGCAAAAAAGATTACCGACTCTTTCATCATGACCTTGAGTACCACGAGCATAGCGCCGAAGAACTTGAAAGTATCTAAATATAGCAGCAGACGGCACCAGAACATGGGAGCAATGAATGCCAACATATTGTAACTCAGTGTACTGTAATGCGTCCGGTCATGGCTGTGCTCGGTAAAGGTAAGGCCGATAATACGGAAGACCAAAGAGACTGTCAAGAACGAGTATAGAATAGCATTGAAGGCATTCCAAAAACCAAGGATATGGTAGCCAGCCTTGTAAAGCTTGACGACCTCATCGCACACATAACCAAGAGTGAAGACATACAAGGCTGCCTCCGCTCCATCGATCACACCAGTAGGGTTGACCGAGTTGATTGCAATGGTGTATAGTCCGAGATAGATGAGCGAAAACAGTAACTGAGCGGCGTTCTGATTCCTAGGGGACCGCATACGATTGGGATCCATGTGGGCGAAGAAGTTAGGGTTGTCCTTGTCTTGATAGTCTACGAATATCAACGGATCATTTTCATCCTGCACCAGCCAACCCCGCCACAGGTAACTGATGCACTTCTGGTATCCCGATGATCCAATCACTCGAACAGCATGCAGGTCGACAGCTTTCTCAATGACATTGACGGGAGGAGTTGCCACGCCATTAGCAACGTAGGAATATCGACGGAGGAGAACCGAGTGGAGCAAGTACGGAGTATCTTCCTCGCTCTCAATGCTATCAAACCGTTAACGCCGAATGGAATTCGGTACCATGGGTGATTTGCTGAGGAAAACGTCATGTGTAAACTTACAGTGCTTTTGCCACAACACCACACGCTTCAGCACGGAGTCCATGTAGACTAGAATCCCACAGCTCTACCAGAGCCTCGTGCTTAAACCAACGCTGATTTACGAGGAGACAGTATACCTAGAACAGTCAACTAGGTGGTTCACAGCCACAAACACAAGCCAATTGTAAGCGCAACATACCACACATCCTTTGTATTCCTGACCACCGGCTTCCTTGGCCGCTTGAATGACCTGAGTCGTGATGATGCGGCTATGCGGCGTCGTAATTCGGCTCTCGTCCATCTCGCACGGCACGCATTCTTGGATCAAGTGCCGTAGCCGAAGACACACCTTGGTGACTTCAGCAGGTGGTACGGCGGAGTCAATCTGCTCATTGCGAAATTGCGGGAGCACTAGGAGAGTGATGCGATGCAATTGTTAGCTCGCGATCGCATTCCGCGCGTGACAATGGAGCCGCATGGCCTGGATGGCATTACTGCGGGCAGTACTCACGAGCTCGTTCCTCTTCATGGATCCATTCATGCCGAGATCGCTGCGCACGAGTCTCGCCGCCGAGCAGACGATCAATGTTGCTCCAACGGTTGCTTCGAGGCATGGTGGCCTATGATGCCTTCCGATTCAGCCGTATCTGGGAGACCTGACGTCAAAGCCTGCCTTGGTTGACCTATCAACCGCCTGTGGGGAAGACAGAACAGACAGCTATGGCCAGATAGATGAATATATCTCTCAATTGGCGGCGCGGAAGTTGGGGGGCGCAATTGAGAAGGAGAAGAGAGAAAAGGTAGAACCTGATAGGAGTTGGCCAGCCTCCTCACATTAGATAGTGGGAGGCAGACCTGTTTTGCATCATGGAAGAAATGTGCAGGCTAGTGAAGCTTCAGGTGAGGTTACGGGGCAAGCTGGAACGCCCAGGTTGCTCGCTAGCTGATAGGAGTCTCTACAGGGCCTACAGAGCTCTTATCGCTGTTACGGAGCTACAGCGGGCCACGGCGCATGCACCCCGCATGACGCAGCCATCCAGCAGGGTCTTCAGCGATCTCCAACCTATACCAGCAGAGATTCAACGTCACGATCGGCTGAACAGCGCTGGTTCCGGCAATTAGTGGGCAGGCAGATGGCGCCATGCAAGGTTAGCTCAGCGTCCAAAGCAGATGCGGCAAAACTCCCTTTTCAGGTCTTGTTCCATCCAGAAGCAAGGGAGGCGTCGTGGGCAGGTGAAAAGTAATTTACCCTCGTTGAACTGCTCGCTTCTCTCTGTCACAAAGTTGTTTGTTTCTTCTGTGTCTCGTTGTCGTTGGATGCCGCCTATTATTGTACGGCGCCGTCTATCGTCATCTGCCCATATCACTATAAGCTCCTGCGGTTGAATTAGGGGATCAACCGAAAGTGTCCTACGTCGGTCAGTAGCTCCAGGCAGCTGTTCCTCGGGTGCATCGTCGCATTTGAGAGCGGCATGACCTACATCGTGGCCCGCTCAGACAATTCCACAAGCAAGACCAAGTTAGAGTGTATTTTTAGCCTCGGATCAAGACTTCCTATCCTTAGTGGTAAAGCATCAGGTCTCACCCATAGGCTGGCTCGTACATCAAGTATCGTATCCTGGACTATCTCTCCGGTTTCCGGCATCATCAGCAGATTCAGACATCGCGGGGAGGCTTTCTAGAGGTTGGGATGAACCATTGCTTTACAGCCAGCCAGCCACCACCTTACATACGGTCTCAAGGAGGGCTGTGTTTTCTCATTCGACGCCTCTTGCGCCTTGTCTAATCCGTTGGCCCTCAACAACGTGTTCCAGTATTAGATGCAACATGGGCCGGTCACAAGGTCGCGGCTGTGGCCTTGCCACACAGGCAGAGGCCGCCAGGTGGTCTATAAGGCCGGTCAGAACCAAACAAGCAATGCCGGGATGCCAACGGATTTCGTCCATTCCTCATTCCTAATAGAACCTCATATGGAGTTGTGGAACACTAACCTATCATCACTCATAGTCACTGATCGCATTGCTGTCGGGCCGCAATATGCAAACAAATGGTGTGCCCCAGACGCCGCCAAGCGTCACACAGCAAGTCGGGAAGGGAGGAAAATAAAAGTCACTCAAATCCATAAGAGTCTGCGCATATTGATGAAGTCTTCCAATAGCATGAATCATCCATGTATCTTTACTGAACCGGCACTCTGGGACACTAAATTACTGCCCAGTTTGTTGTGAGCTTCGCGGCGCTTTAATTGACCCGGCTGCCTGTTGCTGTGTCTGTGGCTGCCCGACATCTGACGAGGTTTGCATGCATTCACTGGTATAACGAGAGCCCGTTACAAATACATATATGGCGTTGGTCCCTCAATTCACGGCCAGGTTGACAGTCGTTGTGCACCATATCCACCGGTAAGGCTTTCGGTTTGTCTCTGTAGAAAGAGTCATCGCCACGGTCACTCTATCTGCGGCCAACCAACTGCCACGATTTGGGAGCAGGTCCTGCCTCTGCCTTGCCATCTGCTGCCTGCTGCCTGTTGCCTCTTCGCGCTCACTTTTCTCTCTCTGCCACCTTAAAATTCCCATATTCTTTATTTTTCGAGCTACATAAACTCTTTCTCATTCATAATAAATAAGGTCATATTCCTTACCCCAGTTATCCCCCAACTCATAAGTCAACCTCTTGTTTGACTAGACATATTTACACTGAACCATCAAATATCGGTATTGACAAACTATTGGCTATTCCTTCTTACATCCATTCCACCTCTCATTCAGTTTCGAGAGTGAGCTAGGATCTAAGGAAACATCAAGCCAAAACCCCCTTCGAAAGTTGCTTCCTCCACCAACCGTCTGTGTCAAAAGGCCTGCAACATCTGAAGAAAAGCCCACACCATGGCTGCCGATAGCGAGTCGGTGATTTTATCCGATGTTCGAAAGGAGCCCAGCTCTTCAGCAGTCGTAGACAATACGCTACTGCCAGGAGCCGAAAAGGTGGACCAGAAGTCTGAGATTAGTCACAAGAAGACAGATTCTTCGGCGAAAAAGCCCAAGGTCAATAATAAGAAGCCTAAGAAGCATGCAAAGAAGGACAGTCATGTGTCAACGGATAGCGACTCTGAAGATGCGGATGATGCTACAACATCAGATGATGACGCAACTGAATCTGACTCGGATAACGAGACTAAGATTCATAAGAAGAGGTCAAAGAAGGGCAAGAAGCATCCGAATATCAACCATGAGAAAGGCAAAGAAGTAAAGAACCACAAGAAAAAAGCTAAAAGCAGTGTTCCTGACTCTGAGTCGGAATCTGATGACGAGTCTGACTCTTCGGATGATGATAGTTACAGCGACGAGCAGTCAAACACGCCAGAGAGTCGGAAGGGTATTAATAAAAGCGTCAAGGACTTGCAGCAACAGCTTTCTCAGCTTCAGAGTCAACTTGCGTGGACGCAACTGAGCCACACCCCTCAGCTGCTCACATCAGCTGTGGCCTTTCCCAACCAGTTTGGATACGGTACTGCTCCTCTTAATTACAACTCCAACGTGTCACGACCCAACTTCCAACCGCCCATTCTTCCCGGCAATGGCCGTCCTGTTAGAGGCAGGGGGATTCCCGGTAGGCCAGGACGTCCACCTGTTGTTGAACAAAACGCCACTTCTAGTGATGGCGGCGTCAATTCCTCCATGGGCGCCAAGGGTAGTTCAAGGTCAGGAACTAGTCCTCAGTTCAAGCGTGTGGATATGGTTTGGGACAGAAGCCTGTTCACGTACAAACTTCAAGATACCAACGACAATGCGGGTGACTCACGATACGATGGCTACATCTTCCATGTTCGCCGGGCGTTTGATCATGACGGAAAGCACCGACATACATGCGTGGACATTAAGAGTAAACTTTTGCGGGAATGTCTCCAGGATGTCATGGGCAGTGTCAAGGGTATTAGCTTAGTTGACGAGACACCAAAGCTAGACCCAAATATCTTGTTTATGTGAGTTTGCAGATTTCAGATCTTTTCTGGATCTTTTCCTATGCTGACCTTCCGTAATTAGGTACTTGGAAGACTTTCAGGCGCACCTGAAACATCTAAAGCTGGTAAAACCCGCTGGCGAAAAAAAGCAAGAGCTTAAGAAGAATCAAAAGCGACTGGACAATAAGCGAAGTCATCTAAAAGTTCTTGTCAAGTACCTGAACAAGGACTACGCAAAGATCAAGTCGAGTCTTTACCCTATGCTCGCCAACGGCTTGATCACCTTTGAGTTGCTTTGGGCGCTTTGGAAACCTGGTACACTAGGTTATTCGGCCACATATGGCTGCTCAGATGTTCCTCGGGCGTTCAAAGTCGAGGTTGCAGAGCGACATTCTTGTTTCATGAAGGGCGAATTCTATACTGTGGAGGGCACGTATATGGAGTTTGATGGCAAGCGATTCGGTTATGGCAGCCACTGGGAAGAAATCCTAGACTTCAAGGGCGCCAAGAAAATCACCAGTCTACCATGTTATCCCCTTAAATACCATCAAGATGAAGCTCAGGTTCGCGAAAATCTCATTGAGAGAGGAAAGAAGTTTGCAACACTCTGTGGAGTACATTACAGGGCATTTTCCGGCTTGGCGTTCTTCAAGCGGAAAAGGAATCACGTTGTGAAATTTAACATACAGCCGAGTCGGATCATGACTGATCCAGCCATATTCCGTCGACTGAATCCCAACTATGTCATCTCCTCCGTTCGGCCAAAAGAACATGATATTCTGTCAGACGACGAAATGTCAGATGAAGAGATGTGTGATTGCGATTCCGACGATTCTGATACTGGCGAGGGAAAGAAGTCAAAATTCGTCACCAAGGTGGTCAAGGATGAAAACGGCGACATCCATCTAGTCACAACTTTGCAGGATGAGTCGGTCACAGAGGCTGAGAGGTTTGAGGCACTCCCTGAGAAGAGTGAAGAAGATGGCGAGAATGAAAAGACGAACCATGTCAACGGGGAGTCAAAGAAGCTTGGAGGCGAAGGCCATGAAATCCTTCAAGAGCTAACTGATGAAGATTTTTTGATTGCATCGCCCGTGGTGCTTGGGTTTTCCTTCTCGGAGAAGCAGTGGCTTGAATTTCTGGTATCCGGAGTCCAACATATCAAGTGGAACGATAAGGCGTGGGATTCGTTGGTCCTGGAACCTAAGACAAAGGACTTGATCCAGGCACTTGTGCAGTCTCGAAAGTATCACGCGGCCCAGACGATTGATGATGTGATTCAAGGCAAAGGCAAAGGGCTAGTTAGTAAGTTTTTTTTATCCCCCACTTCGTATTGTCACTACTCGAAGCACCTCAGTCTTATTCAAACACAATTGGGTATTCAATATACTAATCTCCTTTTTAGCGGTGCTCCATGGTCCGCCAGGTACAGGCAAAACACTCACAGCCGAAGGCATCAGTGAGCTTCTTAAATGCCCTCTATATATGGCATCGGCAGGCGAGTTGGGGACGGATTCTCGTTTCCTCGAGGCAGAACTGCAGAAAATCCTAGACGTATGCCACGCATGGGGCGCGATCCTGCTGCTTGATGAGGCAGATGTTTTCCTTGAGAAGCGTAACATGCACGACCTACATCGTAATGCCCTTGTCAGCATCTTTCTTCGTCAGCTCGAGTACTTTCAGGGCATTCTCTTTCTAACGACCAACAGAGTCGAGGTGGGTTTTTTCTGGGATGCTCTAGAATGAGGCAAGCAGCTAATCATTAACTTTGCAGACATTCGACGAGGCATTCCAATCGCGAATCCACATTGCTCTCAAGTATGAGCCATTAGATGGCAAGGCCAAGAGGGCTATTTTCAAAATGTTCCTTGACCGTGTACAGAAACTCGGCAAGTTAGAGATGAAGACATTTTCCGAGCAAGACCTCGCAGAACTAGCGAAGCGTGACCTCAACGGCAGAGAGATCAAAAATGTGGTTAGCTCGGCACAGGACCTGGCGGTGAATAGAAAGGAGGCTTTTGGGATGGATCATGTGCGACAGGTCTTGGAGGTGCATGATAAGTTTGGGAGGGATCTCCGTGGCGGCACTGGGTATGAAGATGCCATGCGCAGTTATTTTTGAGGTAGCTCAGCGTTATTTGCTTTGGGTTGTGTTTTCTTTTCTATTGCAGTTCTTCTCTTAACTTGGAGACTGCAGAGCGTGTAGTTGGGCTGGGCTTAAATCAGGGGATAGTAGCTTGGAGGAGAAGTCTCCTCGAGCCAAAGCGGACACGGAAAGTTGCTTTGTTTTACTCAGATGGGTGAGCTAACATATCTAGCGTACGAGTTGAATAAAATTCGTGGAAAATTGATAATAACGGCAACGAAGACATTGATGAAGAGTGGCAACTATGGTTCGTCATGTTATGGCGGAGCAGCAACCGATAGCCGGGCTTAGGAGGCAGCCCGATGGGCGAATAAGACCATTCTGAATTCTAGACGACCGCTCATGCATTGGACTCCATCGTCGGGATCTGCCAGCCCCTGAAAGTTGTTCATATGATCGGATCCAGATTCCTGCCGTGAATAGGAGTCCGGTTTACAAGACTCTACTCCACATCCACGTAGGCCAGCTTTTGTTCACCGATGTAGTATAGGAGCTATGCGGTGCCCGGTTCATACGTATGATTCCGCAGAGCATGTTTCCCGTGATTGCTGGGCAACGAGCCGGGCGTGTCGATATGCCATTGCATCCAAAACGTGTAAAATGCAGTCAAACTTCAAATCAAGAATTCCGGAAAGGGGAAGAAATGCAGAAGAATCCCCCTGTGGGTGGATGCCGGATGGGAGGCTGGGTTTGCATGTACGAGCCGCCCGCAGCAGCGGCAACGCTTGTTACGGGTTTAGGGGGTCCATTGGCCCGCCATATTCGGCAGTAGAAGTGTGAAGGGGTCAAACTTGGAAATGTGGTATTTTTGGTTTATTTTTGGGAGGTGGATGCGTTTTGTGGAGCGGTATGGGGGATTAATTAATTATGGAGCGTCCGAATCCTGATTCCTGTGGAATGGATGAGATACCTACATAGATCTAGGGGCAAGGAGGAGGCGGTGTTGATGACTTGGCTCCTCTTGCTCCTTTATGTATAATTGTTTTCTAGCTAGGTTGAAAAGCAAGAACAACCAGGTATTTCGAAGTATCGGGGACGAGGTGTTGAGAAATCCCGGATGGAGGCGAGGATAAATTGGCTGTGGTCTGTGTTTTGGTGCAGGGTTTGGAATGAGACGAGGTTGAGGTTGGGTGAGCTGACGGGTTCTGTGGGAGAGGCGTGTGGCGGTGTTGTTTTGCTTTACGGTGGTCCTAATCGAAGGGTCGGTGGTAATGATAGATGATACATGGATGGCTTTTGGGATGAATATGTGCAATAATGTGGTTAGGCAGTTGTGAAAGAAGATCCTCGGATGGTATAGACATCAGGTAGGTAGGACCTGGTGGTTAAACAGTCCATACATGCATGCGCGTAAGCATACATGGATTCATTATCGGGTGCGCTTCTTACCATGCGCTCCGCTATATTTCAGAGCACCTAATCGCACAATGGAACTATGTATAGTATGTATAGTACCAAGATGTGCACAGACGGACATTAAAGGCCGCGACACAAAAACGTGAAATCGGTATGTTTCATGAATCAAATTGCCGTTGCATCACAGAGTTCAGAGGTGTTTGGGCGGCGTTGTCTCACGCAGTGTCATGGCGGCGGTGGGTGATAGCGGGCGTGAAGAGCGCGCGCTATGTGTCTTGTGTTTATGCCACAAGTGAGGCTGTTCTTTAACCTGGATGACATATACCTAGTACAGTTCAACGGGGCCTTTGTGTTACCTGTACTCGCACATCCTAGAAATAGACATACGAGTCTATTCAAGGTGAGAGACGGGTATAGACTACCTAAGGTATGGCGAGGGAATGAATGTATTTGCTCTTGTTTTGGCGGGTAGTGGTGGTGTCTCGACTGTTCCATTCTGCCAAGGCTTGGGTGGCCAAGGAAGCAGAAGGGCCAGAGTCTTGTCAATAAGGAGAAGGGCATGGCTGGATGAATGGCTTGGTAGAGCTAATTGCGGAAAAGATAGAGAAGGGACCATGTTGGAGGAGAACTTCTGCCGAAAGATGCTGGGTTGTGTCTGTGGGAGCGAGGACAGTCATGTAGGCGTACCGCGCAATTGACTATCAGAGCGGAAACATCAATGGCGCCACACACACATGGCAGTATTTAGAACTGAAGCGGATAACCATACATAGAAGATGGTGTTTTAAGTGGATTCACTGCTCCGCACTCATCAAGAAAGATACAGTGAATCCATTCGAACAGCGGCAACACATAAAAACCGAATGCATACTTATCTCATGGGCGTATGGGCGAACCCGATGAGAGATCGAGATGATCACGTGACTGCCGAGTAGCGTCAAGGTGATTCATCCTCATACAAGTCTAGCGCACATGGTGGCTCGTCTTCTAACCGTTGGCTCGCCAGAAAAGCTGGTTTTCTAGCTGTTCCAGATGAAATTGCATCCCCCCGAGTCTCATTTCCCCCACGACGACATGATTTGTTCATTCCAATGTGCACCTGGGCAACAAAAATAACAACCGCATTTGGGGGGGAATATCAGAGATTCCATAGAAGAGGAAGAAAACAAGAAAAAAAAGGCGCCTCACACAAAATCGATTGGATGTGTGCGTGAGCGCCCCGGGAGACCCTTGCGTGACAAACCAAGGAATGCCAACATCAACAAGTCTTCGTTTTTCTTCTTCCCTGCGGAGTACCTACCTAGGTACTCAAGGGGACCATGTCACCTCCAAAGCAAGGAAAAGAAACGGAGCCCTTTAGAAGGGAATCTTCCACTGCGCCCGCCCTGTGGTGGCTGGCTGTTGTTTCTTTTTCTTTTTCGTTTATGAAGCCGTACTAAAACAACCAACATGTGGTTCAACCGACGAAGGGAAGTAGGCATAGACTTCCGTAATGCCCTGGTGATCCACTGAAAATGCCCCACGAGTTGCGCATAAGAAGACCTATAGGCCATGAATCATTGAATCTACACTACAGCTGATCTGGATAATAATGAGTCTTGTTTATTTTTTTGTTTAGTAGGGGCCTGCACTGGTGTCTGCGTGCCAATTGCCAACGTGCCAACGGGATCCATGCTAGGATCAGAAATTTCCCATCATGGCCAACTTCTTGTAAGCATCCTTGCAGGTGTACATTACCTTACAGCATATGTACGGGTACGTACCGAAAGGTACCCGGCTCTGGTGGATTTGCTGTGGGTGCGTGGTTGATGCGTGGGCTGACGCGGCGATCCAGCCGGTGGAGGCGGTCCAATGCGCTCCCCAATGGCTGGCCCACCACACGCCGCTGGGCCAATCATGACTCGCCGGTACCTGGTGGTGCCTTGACCAGTGCGCCGCCTGAATTTCTGCAGCCTGTCGTGCCTGATTGGACCAGTGCCGGGCTACAGTGGATTAGTCCCTAGGTAGTGCGCCTCAGCCAGCCTGAACGGGCTATTGCTCCAGGGCCCTTCAAAGTTCAAACACTTTGGCAGCTGCATAGCGCTCCCCGGGCGCTACGAGCCCTGGCCACACCCCCTGCCCGCCTAAATAACCCTCATCTCCCTCGCACGCTCCTTTTCTGTCTCTCTTCCCTCTCTTCATCTTCAACCAGCCCTTTTTGGCCTCGCCAGTCATTCCTTTAAGATTCATCCAGCGCTCCTCTTTACGTTGAACCGCTTTCCTTTATTCAACCCTACAAAGGCACTCGCGCGCATATCAGCCGCCACAGCACACTCATTTTGCCTCTTCGGGAACAGCCATTACAGTATTCTGGGAATACAACGATAGATACGACTCGACCTTTACGATCCTAGAAGAAAACTTAAACCGACAATCAATCAACAGCATCATCGGCAGAGCAAAGCGTTAAGAAAGAAAAATGAAGTTCTCCACAGCTACCATCGTCCTGGCTGCTGCCCTGGGCGTGTCCGCTCACCCCAGCGGCCACCACGCTCACAAGCACGCCCACCGCTCTATCGAGGCTCGCGAGGAGTTCGTCATCGCAAAGAAGCCGTCTCCGACTTATGCTGCTCCTTCTCCGCCTCCTACCTCAGCGGCTCCTCCTCCCCCTCCTCCATCGTCAGCCCCTCCCGCTCCCAAGCCTGCTCCCACCAGCAGCTCTCCTGGCGGCTCTGGCGGCTCCGATCCTTTGATCTCCTTCTGCAACGGCAACGACCACGCCAAGCGTGCCACCACCGGTGAGATTGCCTACAAGGGCAATGTTGGTTCTCCTGGTAACTACGGCTGCAACCAGATGATTGTCAGCGAGGGCAGCGCCAGCCACTACCAATACACCATCACCTTCGAGAACAAGGCCGGCACCGATCAGGCTGGTGTCTGCTGGAACAAGATTGGACCCACTGGCGGTATCAACGGCTTCTTCAAGGGCAATGAGGCTGTTTCCTTCACTGTTCCCGCCGGTGGCAAGAAGGTCCTCGCCGTTGACACCAACTCCCAGGGCGGCTGCACCTTCGGCAGCGGCACCGTGCCCCTCACCAGCTTCGGACAATACGCCGGTACTTGGGTTGAATTCGACTTCGGCAACCTTTCAAATGGCGGCTGGAGCGGCGCTGACGCCTCTTGCCTTGTTTCTGCTGCCAACCATCTCACTATTCCCGCTCTGTCTGTCTGTGGCAGTGGCAAGTGCTCCACTGTCAACTCTGGCGGTACTGGTGAGAATGCCTACCTGGGTGGCATGGAGGCTCTGGACGGCGTTGGTCTTAACCTTGCTCCTGGAAAGACTGCTCTCACTGTTACCATTGGTTAAAGTGGTAAGGGTCAGAAAAATGACGTTTTTTTGGGTAGATTTGGGATTTCTATTTCGAATTGAGGAAAGGCAGACGGAACACGGCTGCTTTGCGGTGTTTGGTGTGCGGCTTTTTGGACGCTTTGGGCTTGTTACCGGATTCTCTGTTGCTTCGTCGAGTGGGCTGATGGCCGCACTCTGTTGCCAGGATTCGTTTATATATATGTACTATTCTTGATATATATACTTTGGAATGTTAATTGCTATTCAAGTTCACTTTTCTACATAATTGCTATGCGGTCTTATCTGTTTTCAATATTGATACTAAATATGCCCCAAAAAAATCTAGTGCCTTTTCTCCTTGGGTTCGTTCCTGTCACCCAACCATTATCTTACGCGGAAGAGCAGACACATAACAGTGTTTACTGTCGTGTTCACATGCCGTTGTGTTACACGAATTGTTCGCGGATAATGGCCGGCACGTTGTGTGCGGGAAAGCTGAGATACATGTATGAATGTCAATTGAAAGCAACAAAACTTTATTCTGTGAAGTCATTGTTGATTACAGCTTCCAAGTGGCCGTTGCACATTAGCAGCCCCGGCACAATCAGCAAATCTAAGTGACGCCGTAGCTATTGTTTTCGGCATGGTAACCTCAACGACAGACTCTGCAGGCGGTCCAACTGTTTTCACGCCAACTACCACCTCATGTGGATTCACTGAGCACACGCCCGAAACCACCGAGCAAACAATCGTCGATAAGGATCTCTGGGACGGCCGCCGCTTCGCTGTCCCGTGGCCGGGCAACACGTACCACATCTTCGAAAGCGGCAGTAACAGGGCTATATGTATGAATAACGAAGGAGGCTTGTATATGTACGATATTGACGAAGATATTGTCAAGAATAACACCTGGCTGTGTGTCGAGACAAACGGCTACTTTGGATTCATGCACCCCGAGACGGGGAGGTATATGGGCCACAACAACATGATGGCCATGCACGCAGCGGCTTACCGCCATGATGCGTGGGAGCTCATGACTGTGCGGAAGCACCCAAATGGGGGGTATCAACTGATGGTACCGCATTGGTGGCATACACTGAGGGTTGTATGTGCCTCGAAAGATCACAATGGCGTGGTCTTGAGGGATCATGGATCGACTGTCTGGGATTTTGTCAAGGCTGACTGAGTTGGTCAGAGGGGTGATGGTATCTCACCTCACCCCTCTTCTTCTCTTTGCATCGGTAAAATAGATTTGTTCCGGTTGTTGCTGGCTAAGGCTTTTATTGGAATGGTGGTGATGGTTCATGTTATTATTGGCTGCCAGTTGGCTATTACCTAGGTAGAAAAGATGGATAACAGAGAAAATTTTGCAAAAAAAAATAATGGCAACGTGCCACGCGTCTATACTTAGTTTCAATACCTAAGATAGCACATATGGTACATCTCTCCTCCTAATGGCGAGAGTGCTTTCTTGAGTCATGTATTAGGTCAATAAATTCGGACGAGCTGGCAGTGATTCCGACGGCGGCCGGTAAGATACTTGCCTTAGCTGCTGTTTTCTTTTCCACTTGCCAACGTGGGAATGCCGTCTGGTTGGTCCGGTTGAAGCGGACCGGATGTTTGCCACGTCTGTTTAAGCCCTAGGAGCAACTTTAAAGGCTATTGATTACTCCACTGCCGAATGGTCCGGCGGGTGAGAGATGTGCTGACATGACTGGTAAAGGGAGGAGAATCAAGTAACTCTTTGTATAGCCAGGTAGTTACTTAGGTAGGTATGCAGCTGAAAAAGTCGGGATCTGGTGCCTTTGTAGTGGGGTTTTTTTAACTAGTTGAGATGGAGAAGAAGAGGATATGTTATGCAAGTCAACTTCATACTGCTAGTTGATGGTTGGATGATGGGGAATGGATTTGGACTACCGAGAGGGTGGGTGGGATCCGGTATTACACTATACGCAAGGTACATGGTGGATAAGATGCTACGTGGCCTGCGTTGGCGTTTGGGTCATGGTGTTGTGGTGCCTTGCGTAGCGTGAGCGATTTTGCAAGTTCTTTTGATCTAATCGATTTTTTTTGGCCCGGTTTCTAGATCTGAGATGCGATAGAATCTTGAAGAAGCCGGATGAATTTTTCACGTGATATAGAGGGTTAAATAATATCAAAGATTATGGGATGATACCTCTTTCGAATCTACTAGCAATTTAGGTGGCCAAAGAGCTGTTTTTTGAGTTGATGTTGGAGATGAAGTGATGACAATCTCTTACCCTAGATTAAATACCGCGTTGTTGAAGAATTTGGCAATTTAAATTATATGTAAGGAATTTTTATATTAAACACACTAATTGTATATCTGCCTTAATTTGCAAGAGTTGAATTGTATTAGAATTCTTTTAAGTTAAATATTGGTCTACCTTGCTGTTAAAGCTTTAGAATTCTACCATAGAATCAACGGTTTCATCAATATCTGCGATGCTATTGCCCTACTGCTCTGACTACCGGCGCCGGCATAATGATACTCCGTCGCTACAGTATACTTCAAACAGTGAACCTCGCGCTAGAATCTCTGGATAGAGACATCGGGAGTCTTCTAGAATGTTTATCCGAATCACTATATGGATACTAGGAAAGTCAATGATAATCATCCAAGACCCCAGTTTCAACAAAACATTTTAGCAGAATCGGCCATGAGCCCATATTCACGGATACGCCTGGGCTTGAGTCGTGGAGGGTGACTTAGGACCGGTCAGATTGAGACAGTGTGGACAAGAATTAGGCTTTCGCGATGGGCTTTCCAACGGGCGCCACGTACAACAACAATCCGGAGGTGGTACCAATTCACTTGCCGTCGGATAAAGACCAAGATAATGTGGCCAGCAGGCAACTGATGCTGACAGAGGCGCGTAAGCATCTATCAATAGCGCGATCCTATATTCCAGAGATTGAAATATTCCTCAAGGCTATTGAAACTAAGGTCAAGATACCTCGCTTGACCGGTCTTCCCACCTTTATTCGCAAGCTGAAAAGAGAGTTTGATATCATTCAGCAAGTTGAGTCCGAATTGGGTGGTTCTCAACAGCTCGATGAGCATGCCTTGAACTTGTCGAGCAGAAAGCTCGTTGCCAGTGCCACGATTTTACAGCATGGAGCTGCTCAGTGGGATGTCTTGAAGAGATGCCATTCCTTTGTCGCGGTTAACCAGGCATTTCAAGGATCTGCAAAAGAGGACCGAAAGCAAAAAGTTTCTCGTGTCGTTGGCGATGGCAGGGAGAAGCAGCTGCTACATAGGACGCTCAAGGAGCAGAGCAAAGTGGACGTGGATGTAGTGGAAGGAGGCAGTGAATGGCTCGACATCAAATTTCTTCAGGCTGATAGGTTAGCCAGGCAAATGACGGACAGCGGCTGGGGATGGGGTGAATACCAAGTCGGGGATATCGTCGATGCCGATGAGTGGCAAGACACTCAGCTCGCAAAGCAGGTCAAGCGATTGGTTGCTGCTGCGAAGATGAATAGGCACGAGTACCACATCCCGTGTCTGCGCATCATCTTTCCCAACTTGAGGAAAGGCGAAAATGAGGATATTGATATCATGTTGGACCAATTGACTCGCCTGGACCCCATGGTTGAAGTGCTTGTTGAGAACTGTGATGGCGCCTTCATGCGAACACCGCCCCCGGTATTAGATGTGGCTATCCACAATTTGCTTGGAAATGAGTTTGATGGCCTGACAGACACGTTGAATATAGACCACACGATTCTGGTAGATCTCATATCTGACATTACGCACTCTGCGCTCCAGCCGCAGCCGTGGCAAGCCCAGACGACCCGGATGCAGATTGAAGAGGAAAACAACCACGGAGGCCTTATGATCAAATTGCTCTACCCGATACTACAAAACCGGAGACTAGTCTGTACGCAGGAAGCCGCAGAACACTTCCACGAAATGCTCAGCACCGTCGGCACAATCACTGAAAAAGAGCGCGGCAGGCTTCTCGTACCATTTGACGACGAAATCCGCAGCATGAAGCCTGATGCTATCCGACAACGCTTTGAAGAGTTGTCCATCCACCCGCTACCACCGTCAGTGCAAATCCCTATTCACGTCCTTAACGAGCCATGGACGCTCGCTACCGTAGAGCAAGCCGTGGAAGATGGGCGACTTCCCCGTGTTGCCCTTGACGTTGCGAAGTGCGGCTCATTCAAGAGTTCCAAGTTGAGCATCTACATGTATGGATGGGCAACTGGCCATGTTACACTCACTTCGAACAAGGAAGTCCGGGGCCAGATTCGGACCTGGGTTGAAACAAACCGGCGGGATGAGACAGAACGTGGACCGTCTATCTGGCGTGTGGATGTGACGAGAAATCTGCTTGCTAAGAGTGCAAATCCACCAAAGACTGATGGGGCAAACCACACGGGAGGTGATCATACTACACATCGACAACGATGAGGACCTGCAAAAAGTTCACGACCATTCGAGTGGCGTTCAAATGACAATGAAATGACTACCGAACGAGACAGTGTGCTGTGTGAGAAAGCGCAATTTGTATGTCCTTTATGATCTGATACCTGCTGAATGATAAAAAATGACTCTGGCAAGAAATGACAAAAGGGTATTTCCACCGCACCAATGCATGGTCGATACTCTCAATTCGTTTGCCCAGACCACACTTGTGTCACCCAACTTCTAGTCTGCGTCTTTCCACTTACATCTTGGCTTATCCTTTTCTGTGTGTCCTTTGACGCGTATACTTTTTAGCTTCATTATTCTTCCATTAACAAATCAGCGGCCGAACAAATGATAGCAGTTGTAATGCTCGGTTCCTCTGCTGTCACCGTCTTCAAATAAGGTACAAAGGTAGATTCAATCCTGGCAGTGTACCACACCAACGCACAATGATCACACACCATCCTGCTCGTTTGTGTAATAGTGGAAGGATAAACAGTCAGTACAGAAGTTGGCCAGACCAGCGCCAGAGCTATACTACGTGTGCAGCTAGGGCTGCTAATACCGATGGGATAGTCAGTGCTAGGTGTCGATGGTGGAGGAGTCTAAAAGGGTAACATACGTGTGGTACCGCAGGCAAGCTTGATGGCCGTGGATGCCCCCGTCACTGTGACGGTGGTGTTGAAGAGAGCCACAGGGGGGACACCGAAGGGGACAGGGACGGGAGAGAAGTTTGTGCACCGTCCGCAGTTTACATCCCTAGTCTGGGTCACGGTCGTCGTCCAGATTGTTCGAGTAGGACCGAATGTGAATTTCGGCACCTGGAAGACTCGAGCGGTGCAGTCCGGTGCCTGCGTGACAGTTGGATTTGCAACCTCTAGTAATTCTACAGTTTCGAATACGCCGTCCCCTCCAATCTCGAGTTTGTTCACGATGGCTGGCGAATCTGTGGGCGAGGAGCCAGAGCAATACGCCTGAGTAAGGGTGATGGTTCCTGAAGCTGTTTCCACCGCGACCAGATGCGGAATAGGCCCATGCGGACGAGGGTGGCCTAGAATGCTGGGCTCGACAGCGAGAAAACGGCAGCCGCCGCAGTCAACCTCAACATCCGTCGTCGCTGTGGCTGTGTATGATGTGAATGTCACGACGCCGCCCATGTTGGTTGGGGCACTTTGGGCCCAAATCGCGGTTGTGCTTGTGCTTGTACAAGCACTGGCAGTGTTTGCTGTTGTGGTGGTCGCATCGGGGAGTGGATTGGCGGCGACGATGCCAGCCAAGGCACTCATCAAGAGAGCGCTCTTGATTGATAGAGCCATTCTTTGTCTTCTGCAGGTGATGTGATGTCTGAGTGACTTGATGATTTGTCTCTGTTGATGGTTATCTTTGGTGTTTCAGTGCTGCCTATCAGTCAGCAGAACTAGACAAAGATCAGGAGGATACAACTGGAAGGGATGCAATACCCTTATATATAGGGATGGCACAAGACAAGGTTGAGTGGCTTGACGTCAACTTTTGGATTTCGATGGGGGTATTTTTACCTCCAAACTCTGAGTCTAAAATTGATTGTCCAACATGGGATATTTAAACAAGGGTACGTTAGTGTTGGGTATTGAAGTTTGCTCCTGCCGTAGCCGAGACAGAGTAGCCACCGTCATGGCATGGCTTGAACCATCCTCAAGGGAGGAGAGAAGTAGGATGATGAGAGGGAGGCACCAAGGGAGTTACAACGCTGCGGCAATAATAGCACTACTTGTTCTCAATCTCTTCATCTAATGTGAGCCTGTCTCTAGAATAAAAAAAGTCCATTCCATAATTTTTTTTTGTTGAAATACCATGTTACCAGCTCCATGCATCTCTATCTTGTTTGCGACGTTTTGCACCAACGACGAGCAACAACACAATATAGCAAACTTTCCCCATTAGGAGTCTCTTTTTATTCGTTGTCCACTCACTTAATACCTACGTTGGGAATAGATCTGCAATTATGGAGCAGCGGCAGAGAGTGGGCCAGGGGACTTTTGGAAGTGATTATGTTTAAAACCCGCGTTGGTGATTCAAGGCCTTTTTGGACTGGTATTTTCGGTGATGTTGGCTGGCTGGATGGCTGACTGACTGACGGAATGGTAGCAGTATCTTGGCTATCATTGTGATTTACGACAATGCTACCGCCATGGTAGTTTCACATGAAATTCGGAGCTTCTAGAAAATGACATTCCATATCTTTTGACCATTAAAAAAAATAGATAGACCTTCTTTTAGTTCCCCTCTACTAAAGAACCACATTCCAAGATCCTGCGCCATGCTACCCTGTCCTGAATTCTGTCCATTCCAACCTAGACGGGCTTTTTGAATTTCTCCGTCCATTCAACAACTCTCTCGCTCGGATATCCAGTCCGTCCATCTCTGTGAGCTCAAAAACCAAGTGTGTTAGTTGCAGCAGCAGCAGCACCAACAGAAGCCGAGCAAACAGTCCGATATGTCGTCTTCGGCGTCTGCACTACCACACTCGTCGAGATGCCCTCAAAGGGACAGTGCACCACCGGCACCTGCGTGACACGCACATCCGTGCATCCATTACAGTCAACTTGGCTGCTGATCGTGACGGTAGAAGTGTATATACTCAGAGTGCCGTCCCATTCGCACTGCGGCCAGTAAGGAGGCGTGGGGAGGCGGGACTGCGTGAGCGTCATGGTAGTGGTGCAGCCTGTAGATGGGGAAGATGATGCGGCGATGAGAGCTGGTGCTGCAGCGTTGTTGGATTGCGCATTCGCGACATGGTATACAGTTGTGGTAGCGAGGATTGCAATAATAAGTCGAAAAGCCAAAGGCGCCATTTTGTATGTGATTCTTGGTTCTTGGTTCTTAGGGGAGCGGGTTAGATTCAAAGAACTTGTGCTCCTCGTCGTTGTTTTGTCGAGAGCGCCACTCGTGACGTTTCTTCTGGACGAAACAAATAGAGGAGAAGAAAGCCTCGCAGACAAAAGTGATGAATATCTCGGATTTAGACCGCATGGTTCTTTGGAGAATGAAGGGCGGATCTTAGTTGCTATTACTACTTCAGGAATGATAGGAGGGAGGGATGGAGGGAGGGATGGAGGGATAGGGACGATTTAGATGATGGATGGCAGTTGCGAGTGTGGGCGAACATGGAATCAGAGACATCTGCGACCTATAAGGGCTCTTGCGTACCTACCTAGGTAGGTAGGCATTATATTAGGTATTATATTCATTGGTCTCACATAATCATGGCTTTTGTTCATGGGCATGACAATAGTGAATTAGACTTGACGTGAAAGAGGTATTGTCAGCTAGTGCTTATGGTGGACTTCAAACGCGCCACCATTAGACTCCCGCTATTGATACGGCCATTATCTTTATTGTTCAGAAAAAGAGATAAATGGCATAATGAACAGTAAAAAAAAAAAATTAAGGCTTCTTTGTCGACCTTCAGAACTGTTGGTGAATCTATGGCGGGTCTGCTTCGAAAGTCAAGTTGTCCATGAGACCCCCGGACTCTAGTAGATCCGGCTCCCATTGAGGAAAAGTAATTCCTTGAGCCTCATCCCAACTCCAGTCTTGAATCCAGTCCATTGCATGTCCCGAAATACCATCCACATCTACCGGCTCATCATCTTCCCACTCCGACGAGGGCAGACCTTCCCTCTCGGCCACCTCTTTGAGCACCTCGAAGCATTGCCTACTGACATCCAGGGCTGCCTGCACGATTACCAACGCTTTTCCCTTTGAGCCCAGTCCCGCCTCCAAGGCTTTCACATGCGCAAGACCTGCTGTAAGGAAAATTATGCCTTTGGTATTCGTCTCTCCGGCGCGGCACCGTTCAATGTTCCAAGCTTGTGCGGCCGCGAGACAGGCGTGCAGGTCGCCACCACCCACTGAAGGAAGATAGCCTAGACCAGTAGCAGGGCCGGACTGCTGATGCAGAAGCTCAGCTTGAACTACAATTATGGCCTGGGAGGCCACGTTGTGAAACATGCCGGTGCCGTTCGTGACGAGGCATTTGAGATCTGGATCCATGATGTTGGCGGATGTGGCTGTCGTGTTTGTGGGCCAGGCATCTGGAAAGCCCCATATGTTCGTGATCTTGAGAGCGCTGTCTAGACACATCTTCCTAGAAAAGTAGAATCTTGCGTCATTTAGGTATTTAACAATGATGGGCTGATGCAGTGAGTGGAAGCAGCGATAAAGGAACATCTCAGCAATCGATACATGAAAAGACGTCACGGGTGAGTTCGACCGTTCTTTGAAGAGAGTAAGCGTTTCTGTCACGGATCGACAGGCTTTTGTTAAATCGGAGTTGAGTCGTAGGGCCTCCTCATATACATCGCCAGGCCGCGTGTTATTGATATGGTTGACGAGATTCATGCGAAGGGGAATGGTCGAGAGAAGCATCCTCTGTACAGACGTCTGGGTTGCTATGTTGGGCCCCTTGACAGCAGGTGCATTTCCATCGTTTCCATTGCTCAACTCTTCGTCATTCAAATTCGCAGGGGGTTGAGTATCGTAATGAGCCAGAGAGAGAAGTGGTGATCCGCCGGCCTCAAGAGAGAACTGCATATTCAGTTCGAGAATAGTAGCCCAAAGCCGCCTCCGCAGTTCGGCTCGGTATGTAGTCATTTTGCTGAGATGCCTTGGGTCGCGATGAAACCCTAGGAACATAGCCTTTCTTACCAATGCGCCGGCCATAATCCAAGTCAAGTCTGTCCCGACGTTGCACGTAGACTTTGCAAGAAGTAGTAGACACATAATCTGGATGCCAACTACGTTAACCTTCTTCTTTTCAGAGGGCAGCATCAGCCACAGTTGAGCTTCATATATCCATTGAGTTGCTGTTGGTCTCAACGAGAATACGGGGTCATGGAGGGTCGCTCCAAGAGCAAGTATTAATTGCAGAAGAATAACAAAAGATTCTCTTAAAGGATGAGTATTTGACCAAAAGTGCTCATACTCTTCTCGAAAGGTAGGAACATGGACAATACGAAAGACGCCTTCAAATGTCCGGAGATAATTTTCCACCAGCCGATCAGCAAGATCCCGGGCCGGTATTTGGGTACCCAAGTTTGTAGAAGAGAGTGGCTTTAGGCGGTTCTTTTTTATCTTGCGGCCCAGAGCTTTGCATCTGAGAATCGAGGTGTACAACTCTCCTTGGGTAGGTTCATCTCCGCCAATGAGTTCGTATTCAAAAGGAAACTTTCGGGGAGCGCCGTCAGCGAGAAAGTGACGAACACTCTATCGAGGTAGTTGTACTTACGAGGTTGACACCGTGGAGCCAGTGATTTTGGCCCATATACCGGCTTTGGGATAATACTCCAGGGGTAGGTTCAACCAATTCCCGGGGATCTTGACCCGACTTTGGGGTATTCCTTTCATTCAGGCGTGTTGCCTCGGCCAGCTTCTCTTCCAGCTCATGTACTCTAGCCACCAGCCATTCAACATTTTCAGGGACACCAGATGAAGAAGTTGCATCAAAATTAGGGTCGTTATGGGAGACACTTGTAGGCCCGGTATCGGCCGTCCTGGTGGAGGTTGACTGGTCTAATTCGGACTCTGAAGTTCGCGGTTCGAGGTGCGCTGAAGTTGCAGGACGAATAACCCTTGATGAGGGTATAGATCTAGCTTCAACTTTTGATAGAGACTTGGCAATAGATGGGAAAACTAATCGGTCTGCCTTCCTGGCTCGCCATGCTGGAACATGTGCAGAAGCATAGGTGCAGCTCGGGATATTTGACTTGATGCAATTGGTACATGGCTGGGAGCGATCGCATCTGATCTTGCGTTTCCGGCACTGCTCACACGCAAGTGGTGGCCTCCGGCGCTTCTTCTCGGGGTTTCCAAGTGGGTGAAGACGCGGCTGCTGTTTATCATCATCATCATCATCCATCTTGACTGGCAGCAGACCCAGAAATGGAAAATAGATGTTATCGACGACAGCTTTGGAGTCAATATTAGATTAGAAGTCGATATACAATCTAGATTGGAGGTCTAATTTTGAGTCGCCCCTTTGCAGATGAATACAAACGAAAAATGAAAGATAAATCTTACTGATTGTGTGATGGTGATGGAATGTTGTTCAAACTACGCCACTTACACAGAAGGATCCAAAACTGCCCTCATTGGGAACTCCAGGCGCGCGGAGAATTGGTTAGAGCCGGTGATCCGTTGGCTTCCCATTGGTTGATGGCTTGAATTCCCCGAGCCAACATTGCACCCACCACTCCGAGAGTAGCTTAAGTGAGGAAGCATCATGTAGTTCTAGAAGTTATCCTCGGGATCCAATTTAGTACTGCTTTTGCCTCGTCTTAGAGACCCATTCGTCCAATGTCGACCCATGGGGCTAAACTACGGGTAATCACTATGTTAATATGGGTCGTATTGAAGGATTGCTTGATGCCTCATCAATATAAGAATACCCAAAAGCACCGATATTGAGAGGCTCAACACCCCGGAGCTCAGCAAGATATGCATTTGCTACGTCAGAACCAGAGTAACTATTCACACATCAAACAATGAAACACTTTGATAAGTGAGCATACACGACATGGCTAATGAATGATACCGGCGAGGGCATTATAGCCGAGACTTTCATGAATTATTACAAGAAAAGTTTGTATATTGCAGGCAAGGGAGAAAATCGAGCCAATGTGCAGGCTGAAGCCCACCACCTCACCCGAAATGCAGCATTAATCAATGGTCATTGTACACGGCGCCATCGCGCTCATCATCTTGCACTGGCAAAATAGTCCATAAATGTTGCCACTCCAAATCTTCGTGATGACCTGGATCCACCCCTCTCGACAACCTCAGCCACTCGTCTGAGTCTATAAAGGACTCCGTCCAAGACGCCACCTTTTAGCATTAGTAGCCTTAAGAGCACTTTCTCCACCGTCAGTCCATTACAGAAGCAGCTCCAAGGGATTCTCAAGGACCTTCTTGAACTCGCGAATCCACTCAGCTCCAACGGCACCATCGATGACCTTGTGGTCAAAGCTAGCAGTCACAGTAATCTGGTCATCCCACTGTACAGAGGTTTCACCATCTTCATTCTCGGCAGGAATTGCAACCTTCTTTGTCGTGCCAACAGCGAGGATTGCAGCTTGAGGGGGGTTGATGACGGCGGTAAAGTGGTCTACAGCAGGGTTCATGCCCATATTGGAGATGGAAATGGTGCCACCCTGGTACTCCTCAGGTTTGAGTTTGCCGTCACGAGCTCTCTTGGCAAGCTCCTTGACCTTTGACGAGATAGACTCGAGACCGCGTGACTCGACACCAGTGACGATGGGGGTAATGAGGCCATTAGGAGTAGCGACGGCCACGGAGACATCGACAGCTGAGAACTGGCGGATAGCATCGTCACGCCAGGAAGAATTGACGGTGGGGACCTTCTTGGAGGCCACAGAAATGGCCTTGATAAGGAAGTCGTTGACGGACAGCTTGTATTTGCCATCAGACGAGCTGTTCAGGGCCAGGCGAAGCTTGAGAAGCTTAGTCACAGAGATGGAGCTCGTAACAAAGAAGTGAGGGTTCTTCTGCACAGACTCCTGAAGTCGGCTAGCAATCGTCTTTCGCATGCCACTGAGGGGAATATCCTCGAAAGTGGCGCCGGGAGCAGCAACGGCGGGGCTGCTGACAAGCTTCTTAACGTCTTCCTCAGTGATCTTTCCACCCTTTCCACTGCCCTTAACACCGTCCAGGCTGATTCCCTGAGCGCGAGCAAGACGAATAGCAGACGGAAGAGCATTGGGCTCACGGTCGAGAGCGGTCTGCAGTTTTCCTTGTGACGAGGAATATTGCTCAGGCTCAGGCGTTGGTGCAGGGCTGGAAGAGGATGTTGACTGAGCAGCGGGCTCAGCATCTTTTCTGGGCTCTGCAGCCTTGGCTTCGCCGCCAGCGTCCTCCAATGTGAACTTTTCGAATGCAGCAATGTCGGTCCCTTCTTCGACAAGGATGGCGATGGGCTACAAAGCCAATGAGTTGGTTAGCTAGCCGCCTGCAGAAAGAACCTGCACACCAAGAATGTGACTTACGCTGCCGACAGGGATGTCCTTCGTGCCAGAATCCTTAAGGATCTTGGCAATCACACCTTCTTCTTGGAATTCAAAGTCCATCTGAGCCTTATCCGTCTCAATCTCGACCAGCACCTCGCCAGGGGCGACAGTGTCACCAGGCTTCTTCTGCCAGACACCGATGTTACCAGCCGTCATCGTCGGTGACAAGGCTGGCATCTTGATGACCTGATGATCAGGGAATGAGGCATAGTGTCGGACCACATGTGAGTTGAAGCCTGTCCTGAGGATGTTGTGAGTTGGCGCAAGGATGCGCCTCCGAAGAGCGGCGCTCAGCATGTTGAAAATGTCTCTCACAGGACTGGTATAGGTGGCGGTTGGGGTGAAATGTGCTCGAGGCGGCAAGGAACTCCCAGCAGAGGCTACCTGTTCCTTAACGACTGACGCCTAATCCAAGAATTGACGACGAACAACGAGGACCGGAATTGGTCGCGCGGGAATTGTTGGAGGAGAAGGGCTCGAGGTCGGTCGAGGAGATGGTCGAAATTCCTTGGGGTAAAGAAAGTCCAGTTTTTGCGTTGAGCTCAGTCGCTTGCTGGAAGCTTTGGGGCCTAATCCTGATGCGGACTAGTGTAGAAGGTGTCGGCCGCCTGCTCCTAAAGTGGTGCGCAGTACTTTGCACTTTCGCTGTAGTAAACGCCAACATTCTTGTACAGCGGCTCAATTTATATACAGTGTAATTTTGCTATTGATGAAGGCGATATAAAATGGCGCACACAGCCTTTACAGATTGATCCAATCGCGTGTATTTAAAATATCCATATTCTGTAGACCCGATATAGTTCTAGAAGGAACGTCTGTCGCAGTCCAGCTGCCCAGAAAAAAACTTGGTTTGTTGAGGAGAGTTATTTACATGCTGCTAGAAGCCTGAATGGCCTTGGCCACCTTGCTTCTAGTATAAAAGAAGCCTGCATCGTTACAGCCTCAGGCATCTGGAGTCGGATACGGACAGTGTGTGCAAGAGGCCACTTTTTCCAATTTGGAAGCAGGAGCTCCTATTTTCCCAAAAGATGCGAAGCCTCCATACCTAGGTACCTAGGTACCTAACTACTGTAGGAGACATCAAAAAGGGCTTTTGTGGGCATCCATTCCCCTGTAACCTCGAGGCTCTGTGGTCTCCTCTGGCGCCCATCGCTAGGAAAGGCTGATTGCCTGTAGTGGACTCCAGGGCTCCTCCTCCCAAGGTTACGTGGTGCAGGTACGTACTGGTACAGGAATTAGCTGGCTGATGCGCTGCACTGTGGGTCCCGCTCCCTCCTCTCACTCTTTTGGAAATGTTGTCCCCTAGTCAAGTCAAGTTAAGCCATCAGCAGCTCGGTCGCAATCAGCCCTATTCGACGACAGCACCTCTTCTCCTCTGGACAACTGAGCCAGGCGGCAGTTCTTCTCCCGCAATAGCTGACCTTTTCACGAGGGATCTGTCCCGTCAAGCGCCGTTGCCCTTTGCCTCCAACCCGCAGCCTCATTCGATGGACGCTGCAAGCTGTCCATAAGCTCCGTGTCTTCCCTCTGACGAGCCGCCCGTCGAGTGTCTTCCCCTTGTGCGCCGCCCTCATGAGCTCCTTAAAGTTTGTGGTGTCCTCGTTGGACGCCATTGCCACCTCCAAGGATGCCCAGCGGAATAAGCAACTCGCCGACTTGACCAAGACTGCTCTCGATTCTATTAAGGAGCAGGACCAGCTCCCTAACCCCGAAATCGTCTTCGCACCGCTCCAGCTCGCCACCAAGACCAACAGCCCTCAACTCACCACCACCGCGCTCGATTGCATCGGCAAGCTGATATCTTATTCATACTTCTCCATCCCAAGCAAGGAGGATGCTCCCCAAGAGGAGGGTGCAGAGCCTGCCCCGCCGCTCATTGAGCGGGCCATCGATACAATTTGCGACTGCTTCCAAGGCGAGACCACTGCCGTCGAAATCCAGCTACAGATCGTGAAATCGCTGCTGGCAGCGGTCCTCAATGACAAAATTGTTGTACATGGTGCTGGCTTGCTCAAGGCCGTACGCCAAGTGTACAATGTCTTCCTCCTTTCCCGCAGCACAGCCAACCAACAGGTCGCGCAGGGCACCCTCACTCAAATGGTTGGCACCGTTTTCGAGCGAGTCAAAACACGGATTCACATGAAGGAGTTGAGACTAAACCTGGGGGGCCTCAAGCATAGCTCAAGTAACGTCACGTTTGAGCAATTGGAAATTTCCAATGGTACACCAGACAGTGATGATGAGGACGGGGACGAGGACGAGGACGAGGCTCCTCAACTAGACGGCGATGGCCCTCCGGAAGAGCCGGCCCCTGGTGCCAAGCTCACGCTCAAGGACCTTGAGCATCGCAAGAGCTTTGACGACTCTGCTTTGGGGGATGGGCCTACCATGGTCACCAGGCTCAACCCCGAGAAAAGAGGCGAGGCTGACGCATCTACAAGTGGCCAGTCTGCGCAGCAAGAGGACAACGATGCTCTAGATAGCGAGGATGAGGTGTATATTCGAGATGCATACCTGGTATTCCGGTCCTTTTGTAACCTATCCACCAAGGTTCTGCCACCCGATCAACTATTCGACTTGCGTGGCCAGCCAATGCGTTCCAAGCTCATTTCTCTCCATCTCATTCATACACTCCTCAATAATAACATCCCCGTCTTTGTATCGCCCCTTTGCACTATCAAAAACTCCAAGAGCAATGAACCCACGACATTCTTACAAGCAATCAAGTTCTATCTCTGTCTTAGCATTACGCGAAATGGGGCCAGCTCGGTTGACCGAATTTTTGACATTTGCTGCGAGATCTTTTGGCTCATGCTGAAGTACATGCGCCCATCATTCAAGGTCGGTTGCCTTTTTATCTTCATATATGCGTTTCATACTTACATGGTTGCAGAAAGAAATTGAAGTCATTCTCAACGAAATCTACCTGGCCCTACTCTCGCAGAAAAATGCGCCTTCGTCGCAGAAATTATACTTTGTCTCCATTTTGAATCGCCTTTGTGCAGACCCAAGAGCTCTAGTAGAGACCTACCTAAACTACGACTGTGACCAGTCTGTGGAGAACATCTATCAGACGCTCATTGAAGATCTCTCCAAATTTTGCACGGCGTCACTCTCTATTACATCTCTCAATGAGCAAGCCTACGAGGACTACAGAGCCAAAACTACTCCACCAAGTGAATGGCAGATTAAGACTATCTTGCCCCCTTCCCTCACAGTTGCCCAAATAGTACCGCAGCAAGAGACCGAGACAGATTTCCCCAAAGAGTATGCTATCAAACGCCTTTCGCTCGAGGGACTTGTTGAGGCACTGCGATCATTAGTAAATTGGTCCTCCTCAGTGCGGTCCGACGGTACGGCCATTCAATCTGATGCCGACAGGCAGTCATTAGATGAGCTGCGGCCCTCCATTGAACCTTCGAGCGAAAATGCATCCCGACTTGAGACGCCCTTGCCGCCATCAACTCCAGTCTTGGAAGATGATCCGGATCACCTCAGCAAAGAAAAAGCCAGGAAAACAGCCCTTATGAAAGGTATCAGACAATTCAACTTCAAACCTAAGAGGGGCATCGAGCAATTGCTTCGTGATGGCTTCATTGCCAGTGACAGCCCTCACGACATTGCAACTTTCTTGCTCAATGAGGACAAGCTCGACAAGGCCCAAATTGGTGAATATCTTGGTGAAGGTGATCAAAAGAATATCGATATCATGCATGCGTTCGTCGACTGTATGGAATTTGCGAAGAAACGATTCGTCGATGCTTTGCGCCAATTTCTTCAGTCATTTCGCCTGCCAGGGGAGGCACAAAAGATTGATCGCTTCATGCTGAAGTTTGCCGAGCGCTACGTCCTAGGGAACCCCAATGCCTTCGCCAATGCCGACACTGCTTACGTACTGGCTTACTCTGTCATATTGTTGAACACCGATCTACACAGCAGCAAGATTGCAAAGAGAATGACCAAGGAGGAGTTCATTAGAAACAACGCAGGAATCAATGACAATGCGGATTTGCCCGACGATTATCAAATAAGTATCTATGAGGAGATTGCCAGCAATGAGATTGTGCTCAAGAGCGAACGTGACATAGCAGCGGCCGCCGGGACTGTACCTGCACAATCATCCGGCCTTGCTGCTGGATTAGGGCAGGCTTTCTCCAACGTTGGACGAGATTTACAAAGAGAGGCCTATGTGCAACAATCGGAGGAGATTGCCTTGCGCTCAGAGCAACTATTTAAGAATCTTTTCAAGAGCCAACGAAGGAATGCCACAAAAAATGGCCCTAAATATATTGAAGCAACCTCATTTAAACATGTTGGTGCCATGTTTGATATCACTTGGATGTCCATTTTCTCCGCACTGTCTGGCCAGATGCAGAAGGTCCACAATCTTGAGGTCAACAAGCTATGCCTAGAAGGTATGAAGCTCGCAACCAAGATTGCCTGTATCTTTGGACTGTCAACTCCACGGGAGGCGTTCATCTCTGCGCTTCGAAATGCCACAAACTTGAACAATCCTCAGGAGATGCAGGCGAAGAATATCGAGGCGCTGAAAGTTATCCTTGATCTTGCTCAAACGGAAGGCAACCTTCTCCAAGAGTCGTGGAAGGATATTCTCATGAGCATCAGCCAACTGGATCGGCTGCAGTTGATCTCGGGGGGTGTTGATGAAAGTGCTATTCCAGACGTATCTCAGGCAAGATTTTTACCTCCTCAGCGATCTGGAACCTCAGATTCACGGTCATCTACACAATCAAGGCAAAGAGGACGCCAAAGATCAGGCACCGGCCCTCGGGGATTCTCTCATGAGATTGCTCTAGAAAGCCGTTCTGACGATCTTGTTCGAAGTGTCGATCACATCTTTTCCAATACAGCAAACCTGTCTGGTGAAGCTATGGTATTCTTTGCCAAAGCTCTAACTGAAGTTAGCTGGGACGAAATTAAAGTTTCTGGTTCCAATGATTCGCCTCGCACATATAGTCTTCAAAAGATCGTCGAAATCAGTTACTATAATATGAACCGTGTCAGGTTCGAGTGGAGCAATATTTGGGTGGTTCTTGGCGAGCACTTCAACCAAGTTGGATGCCATAATAACATGAATATTGTGTTCTTTGCATTGGATTCATTGCGTCAGCTTTCAATGCGGTTTATGGAGATTGAAGAGTTGGCAGGTTTCAAGTTCCAAAAAGACTTCTTGAAGCCGTTTGAGCATGTTCTTTCCAACTCCCATAACTCGACAGTGAAAGACTTGGTGCTTCGATGCCTCATACAGATGATCCAGGCTCGAGGGGATAATATTCGGTCAGGATGGCGAACCATGTTTGGCGTTTTTACGGTCGCAGCTCGAGAGCCTTATGAGAGCATTGTGAACCTCGCCTACGAAAATGTGAATCAGGTGTATAAAGACAAGTTTGGAGTGGTCATCTCTCAGGGGGCGTTTACGGATCTTATCGTTTGCCTGACAGAGTTTTCAAAGAATCTGAAATTTCAGAAGAAGAGTCTCGGGGCTCTGGAACTCCTCAAGTCAATCATTCCCACCATGCTCAAAACACCTGAGTGTCCGCTGTCGCAGAATAACTCCCAGGGCGGAGCAAAATTGGGAAACGGTGGCACTGAGCCTCCCAGCTCTAGCAAGCGAATACAGACGAATACATCGATGGAAGAGGGGTACTGGTTCCCTGTGTTGTTCGCTTTCCATGATGTTCTCATGACCGGCGAGGACCTTGAAGTACGGTCAAATGCTTTAGAGTACTTCTTTGCTGCACTTCTGAAGTACGGGGGAGACTTTACGCCAGCGTTTTGGGATATTCTATGGAGACAGCAACTCTACCCAATCTTCATGGTCTTGCGATCCCGCCCCGAGATGTCAAATGTTCTAAACCACGAGGAGCTGTCTGTCTGGTTGTCAACCACCATGATTCAGGCTCTCCGCAATATGATAACTCTGTTTACCCACTACTTCGACGCTCTTGAGTACATGTTGGACAGGTTTTTGGAGCTACTGGCCCTCTGCATATGTCAAGAAAATGACACAATCTCTCGGATCGGCAGCAACTGCTTGCAGCAGTTGATACTCAAGAATGTCACCAAGTTCAACATGGAGCATTGGAGCAAAATTGTCGGCGCCTTCTGCGAGCTCTTTGAGCGCACAACAGCATATCAACTCTTTACAGCGGCGAATATGGAAACGGCTACCGCACTAAGCCTACCTGGAAACGGACTGGAATTCACTTCCCCACTGAGTCCCATGGTAGGCGAAACACCCGCCGTGGATGAAAGGTCACTCAAAATCAATGGGACAGATGAGAATGGCACTCCGTCAGAGGCTGATACGGTCAACTCCCTGGCCTCGCCAAAGTTTGCTGAAGACGAGAGTAAGACGCCTACCATAAGTGCTCCACCATTGGAAGAGTTTAAGCCATCTTCAAGTCTCCAACAGCAGCCAGTAGTTGTGACTGCAGCTCGTCGGCGATTCTTTAACCGAATCATTTCTCGCTGCGTCTTGCAACTCCTCATGATTGAGACCGTCAACGAGCTCTTCAGCAACGATACTGTCTACAGCAATATTCCCTCCACAGAGCTCCTACGCTTAATGGGGCTCTTGAAGCGTTCCTTCCAATTTGCCCGACGCTTCAATGAGGACAAAGAGCTTCGCATGAAGCTCTGGAGGGAAGGCTTTATGAAGCAGCCACCAAATCTGTTGAAACAAGAGAGTGGAGCCGCCGCAACATACGTCTCCATCCTATTCAGAATGTTTGCCGATAATGCTCCAGAACGGTTGCAGAGCAGACCTGATATTGAAGCAGCCTTAGTTCCATTATGCGAAGATATCATCAACGGCTACTCAGTCCTGGTAGAAGAGAGTCAACAGCGCAACATTATCGCTTGGAGGCCAGTGGTTGTAGACGTGCTTGAGGGATATGCCACCTTCCCGGCAGATGCTTTCAAAACGCATATTCCATCCTTCTACCCGCTGGCTATCGAGCTACTCCAAAAAGATTTGAGTGCCGATCTTCGTGGCGCTTTGCTGACAGTACTCCGAAGGGTTGGTGAAGTCTCACTGGGCATTGAAGGCATAGGCAAGGTTGTGGGTGATAAGAGACGAGATAGCACTGTCAGTGTGGCGACGGAGGATGCCTTGGCTGGGCCTGAGGCGGCTGCCCGAAAGATGCTGTAAAAAAAAAGGAACTTGTGCACGTGAAGCAGCGATTTCATGGCGTTGAGGTGGGCGACTAGAACATTTTCGAACTTCACAACTTTTGTGTATGTATCCAGGGAGGTACTGCCTATTCTTACAGAGATGTGGTGAAAATCTTTTTATCATGTTTTATTTTCATGTCAATCAATGTTACTCAACAAAGCTGTGAGACTAGGGATTTGAGGATATTGCTGCAGAATATCTCTGTATTATTAGACGGGTGTTGTCTTAGCTATTAGAAGAACAAGATTGTGTGCTGAGTGCCATGTATCAACCTAATATCTCTGTGATGTATGCCCGCAACAGCTCTGCCTCCTCCTCCACAGTCCGATTCGGCAATTCCTTCAGCGCCGCTTTCAGCTGCTCGTCATTTCGAACCGCTTGTCTCACTATACTCTTTACTGTCGTATCCGCTTCGGCAGTACGGCCAGCAACGCGCATAACACTCACAAACGTCTCGAAAAAGTCAATAAGGGTCAAGTGCATGAGAATATCCTCAGACTTGGCCACCATGACTAGTGCTGCCCACTGCAGGATACCCTGGCCGGTAGTTTGGGCAACGGTAGCTGGGAGGGGGAAAAGGTCTGGAAAGGCTGTCTGATTTACGGCGTGGATGTCGAGCGCGGCGAGACGGGTGAGAAGACGGAGGAGGCGGGCCTGAGAGAGAGAGGTCTGATGCCGTGGTCGAGTGGGTGGGTCGTCAGTTTCAGGTGAGCAGAGCGTCGTGATGAGTTCGAGGATGGGTCGTTGGAGGAATATCAGCCGCCATAAACGTGAGTGGCCGGGAAGTCGACGTCGAACCACGTCGTTGCCATTGATGTTGACTTGGCCTCCCCCAATACCGTTGATGCCTTCTCCTGGGATGATTTCACAGTCCGTCTCCAGTAAATCACCTAGGACTTTGGCTGCTCGTTCACCGACGCCCACATCTGGGCTTTCCAGCCAGCGGCGGACGAGTTCCTCGACAACGTCAGGCAGGGTGCTCAGGAGGGCAACTTCTGTGGGGGTTTTGGCGGCCTTGTGGAGGATGGCGAGAGCGAGGAGATTAGCGCCTGGTAAGGGGGAGGTGAGAGCTGTGAGAATGGAGGGGGCGTCGGCAATGGTGAGTGTACGAGTGAAAGTGAGGGGCGACAGGAGCTTGATGGTCAGTGAAAGGAGTGGTGAAGGATCCTGTGTTGTGGTTCTGAGGATGTTTGTGAGAGGTGGGAGAACGGTTGGTAGAAGAGGAGGGATGTTGGTCTCTGGAGTATGGTCAGTAACTCTCGTCTTAATCCTCGGTACGACTTCTCGTGATGGAGCAATAAGAACAAACCTGTTAGTTGGAGTTCGATATCATCAAATCGTTTAAGGTCAAATGGTACAGAGGGATCGTTCTCAAGCGCCTGCAGGTGATCCCGAAACTCTTGAAGACCCGAGATGGGGACACCTTCAGTTTCGTTTGGAACAATTCTCTCAGACATGACGAAAATGTGGGTTTGTCTCAACTCTTAGACCAGGGAGCTGGATGAAGCATCAACGAGGAGATTCCTTCATGAGAGGATTAAGTTGATGGATATTTGAGGCTCTCTTACAGGGTAGTCAAGGCAGCGGCGCTGACGGCGGCAACTTTGAAAGCCAAGCTCCAGGTACGGGCGGGGCATCGTCATCGCAGCGGAGGAAATTCCGCGCTCCCCACCAAAAAACCCATTCGACTCGGAGCTGCTGCATCTTATTGTTATCCATCTATCTGCCCAATTGAGCCGCGGCGCATCTCCAAAAATATTTTCCAGCTTTTCACCCGCTGACTCTCCACGCACCGAAAAGCAACTACGTTCGCTAATTCGCATAAAGAGGCCAAGGGGATTATTCGAACGAAGAAGGGTAGACGTCTGGCAAGTTGAGACAACGGCATGTCTAGAGGTGGTGGACGAGGAGGCGGCCGCGGAGGCAGAGGAGGAGGCAGAGGAGGTCGGCCAGCGCTGCCTTGGGATGACACAGATGAGCCGGATGCGCGTCCCTCAGAGCTGTTCCCTGTGAGTAACCCATGTGCAGATATCTTTTCTCCCCCTTGTTATGGCTAGTACTAGAAGATTTTCCCATATGTAACAAGTATTTGGCAAATCAATTGAAATCCGAAGATCAAGCACTAACTAACCTTTCGTCACAGCCGTGCGTCGTCCCAACTCCTCGCGACCTCACCACCAGCGAATACAACAGCATCCAATACTTCCTCCTACTACGGCACCAAATCCACTCCTCGCCACTATACACCTCCAAGCGCACCTCCCTCATCGACCCTGCGGCCCCCCGCAAGACCTACGGCCGCGACCAGATGAACGCCCTCTACGACATCAAGAGCAACGCCGCCGTCGACCCCTTCACCGCCGTGCCGACCTACTCCCAGCGCTTCAGCCGCCCGGAGCGCGCTCTGCCGGACTGGGCGGCGCGACCTGTCTGCCGTGAGATGTACCCCGCTGAGCTGCTCGACACGGTGGATTCTGCGGATGCGGGCGGTGGGCGCAAGAAGCGGAAGCTCGAGCTGAGTAAGGTGAATGCGCTACCGAACGCGGAGGAGGCGTTTGGCATGCCGGCTGTGGATGAGGATGGCGGCGGCGGTGCGCTTCTTGATGGCAAGAATTTGCTGGATAGGCTGGATCTGCTGCGAGATGAGGATGGGGAGGATGGCGTGGATGTGGATGAAGAGGAAGGCTTGGAGGAGGAAGATGAAGATGAGGTGTATGATGACGAGGACGCGGGCGACTATGATGCAGAAAACTACTTTGATAACGGCGATGAGGGCGGCGATGATTATGGAGATGGAGATGATGGTGAAGGGACATATTAAACTCGGCCCTGCAGTCTTCTTTGGCATGCTGCTTTTTTTTGGGAACAACCTTCAGAGCGCAATAAGAGCTATTGGCCTACGGCAGAGCCAAACTGTACATATACCCACATCTTTGTGTCATAGTTCTGAAACGGAGTTACAAACGACAAGTAATGAAATGATTTTGAATGATACATCTTTTCTTCAGCCCTCCCTTCCTGGGGGTATCTTTGCAACCACACTCGTAGCCATCCATATCTACATCAAAATTTCCCATTTGTTTCAACAGTCTCCTCACCTTACTACTCGCCCTAGCGCTCCAGTACTCATACACCGTCCCAAAGTGAAAGAAAGGACGAGTCAAAATCATCCTGCCAAGCCACCCTCAGCTAACTCTCCTGTTTTTCTTCTTCTTCATGATGATGCCAGCTGAGCGTCGTCTAAATTATGTAACCTTTTGCAAACCTCCGTTGACTAAACTAAACTTGGGGAAAAAAAGAAAAATTACGCAGTCATCCCTGCGGCATACACGCCGCTATCTAAGATTCCAGCCTGCAGCCGTGACAGCCTTTCCCGGGTCTCTGCAATCTGCCCTGCCTGAGATACAATTGCGTTGCCCGTCTCCCGCAATGCCAAGAGCACCTGGCTGAGCTGGTCCTGAACGGGTGCGTTGCTGCGATCCCGCATAGCTCGAATCTGCTCGTATAGTCCATTCTCTACTCCAGGCATGTCGCGCTCAATCTGGCTGCGGTATTCGTCTAATCGCTTCTTATACTTCTCCACATCGTCGCAGATGCGGTTGAAATAGGTGATGAGGTCTTGGGCGCTGGCATGTGCGGATGTAGCGTCTGATGGGTGAGTATCGGCGGGTGGGGCGTGACCGGCAAAGAGGCCGGTTTGGTGGTAGTGGTTAGGTAGTTTTAGGTTATCCGCAGCTTTGAAAGAGAGTTGTGCATCGGTAATGTTCTTCTTGGTCATGTCTTGGAGGACCTTGACAGTTTGAATATCCCGGTTGAGGGCGTCCTGAACGGTCTTGAACTTGGACTCGACGAATTGGACGTCCCGGCCAAGCTGTTCAATATCCTTCTCGTGCTGGGGCATGAATTGCCCAATCTCGTCTTTCATCTTGATCACTCGTTGGATGCCTTTGTCGATGAGAGCAATTTCGGATTGGATAGGTTGAGCGAGATCGTCGAATCGGGACCGTGGCCGTAGATTGTCGTAGTTTACCTGCACAGCAGGGACCTGATTTGTAGATTGCGCTGGCTGTCCTGTGGATTGTCCACTGCTAGATCATCAGTACGGAACAGAGGAATAGTGGAACAACGCAAAACTTACAAAAAGCCACCGGATGGCTTCGCTTGTGATTGACCCAAGAATCCGCCGCCGGTTGTGGCAGAGGTCTGAGCTGTGTTTCCACCGAATAGACCTCCGCCTGATTGCTGTGTTGCAGGTGCCGTCGATGACTGACCAAAGAGACCTCCACCGCTAGGTTGCTGCGTAGCAATGCTACTTCCAAAGGGGCCTCCTTGTTGCTGTTGTTGCTGCTGCTGCTGGTTGCCTGCAGTACCTCCAAACAATCCACCACCCTGTTGCTGGTTGGGGTTATTGCCACCAAACAACCCTCCTCCTAGTGTTGACCCTCCTGCCGCTGGTGTTGCTGGTTTTTGTGCATTATTCCCAAATAAACCTCCGCCTCCAGGTGCCTGAGCCGTTGTACTCGCCCCGAACAGTCCACCGCCAGTTGCGCCTGTGTTGGACTGTGTATTCATGCTGGCGCCGAATAAGCCTCCACCTCCACCGGTGGTAGCTGGTGTCGCAGAAGTGGTTGAGCCAAAGAGCCCTCCTGTGGCTGCTGGTTTGGAACCAAAAAGTCCGCCGGTGGTTGCCATGGTGCCAGTTGTAGGTGGTGTTTGGGCAGCCAACGCGTTGTTGGAACCAAAGAGCCCGGATGGTGCTGCCGGTTGAGAAGTTGAACCCCCTCTGGTGAGTGACTTGTCAGCAACAACTCGCGATATTTGTTATGAAGTTGCTAATTGTCAAGGCAAATGCAATGTGAAAATAGGACGGGGAGGGTTGTGGAAGGTGAATGACGATGTCACGAAGCTGGAACAGAGTGTTGACAGGTAGGTTTTTGGACAAAGCTTACAAGGCGTTGGCAGCCCCAGTGTTAATGCTAAGGCCTGCAGGGCCACTGGCTGACCGCGCCAGAGACATGGCACGAGCACCTCTAACACACACAAAAAAGGGCTCCAACGAATTGCCGACTTTTTTTTTTGGGCAAGGGAACGAGGGCCAATTCTGGTGGAGCTCTTTGATGCAAGATAGACCGACAACAAAGTGAAAGCTGCGGGTCAGGACCTGAAGGGATCCGTTCGGAGAAACTTCGGGGCGAATTTTGTTTGGTTTGTCCTTCCCTGCTATTAACCTAGCTGCTCGCTACCACCGTAGAGCTCCAGTAGAGCTTCAACATTGGCATACAGCAGCAGACATACTACATCTGACCCATTTCCTTGCAAGAGCAGACATAACACCACCTATACAGCTAAAATGGATATGGACGAAGAGGATGATCTCTACCAGCCCGAAGAACCAAAAATTGAGAACGAGGACGAAAAGAAGCCTAGTAACACCGAGGAGCTAGAGGAAGGCGAAGAGGAAGATGAAAGCGGCGCTATGGACGAAGATGATGATGAAGACGATGACGACTCAGTGGGCAATGGATTATGTCCCACCAATGTATTCACCGTGCTAACGTCTAGGATTTAGGACATAGACATCATTACTGAGCGAAAAGATGGCACGAAAGCTGCCCCTCCAGCGTATGTTGACCCTTCGTTGCGCCATGCATTTGTCGCGTCGTGGAACTCTCTATGCAGACATTGACCAAATATTCTGTCCCAGACAATCAAAATACAGTGATATCAGAAACATACCTCAGCGGTCAGCGTCAAACGACATCCCTACGAAGGCTACAGCGTCTGTCAAGAGGGAGGAGGACTCAAGAACAGCAAGCGCCCTGAACATTGCTGCGCCTAGTGCAGATAGAACCTCTGCCGCCGCTTCAAAATCAACCATTGACATCAACGCTATCCCAGTACACCCCGCCGCCGGAAAGCCCATAACACAAGTGAACATTGATGAGGGTATGTTGAATTCTCTTGAGGACGAGCCACTTTACCATAAAAATACTAATCAATATATAAATATATCTATATAGATCTTCCCGAAAACGACAAGCCATGGCGCAAGCCAGGCACAGACATTAGCGATTATTTCAACTATGGATTCGATGAGTTTACATGGGCCCTATATGCTGCCAAGCAAGAGTCAATCAGGGGCGAGTTTGGTGCTGAGGCGTTTTCTACCAACAACAAGAAGATGATGGAGGACTTCAACATGATGATGATGGGTGGCATGGGCATGCAAGGCGGAGGTGCTGGAGGAGCATCCGGCGGCGGCGCTGCTGGTGGAATGTCAGGTATGGACGGCATCCCCCCTGAGATGCAGGCAATGATGCAGCAAATGATGGCCTCGGGAATGGACCCTTCCCAGGTGGACCCGAGTCAAATGGCTGCGATGTTCTCAGGTATGCAGAACGCGGGAGGTAACGCTGGAGGACAAGGTAACCAAGGCCAGAATTTTGGCAATGGCTTTGGAGGGAACCAAGGCGGCTTCGGTTACGACCAGAATATGGCTGGAGGTGGTGGAAGAGGTGGGTTTGGAGGTGGCCGTGGACGGCGTGGACGGTGGTAGTGGTCGAAGATTGATGAAGATGACATGACGGGCTACTTTTGATTTGTCGGCAAAGAAAAATCGACATGGAATAATCCGGACTTGGGCAATTGGCGTTGAGGGACTACCTATGGCATAACTGAAGGTTGAATGGGAGACGTTTGTTTGAGGACATTCGGTTATATGGAAACACTACACCCATCATCTTATACCAATCAAAATTTAAAGGAGAACACATCCCAAGGTGCTGGATCCCCTGTCTGCGACATGAATAACTCAGCAACGAATAAAGAATATCGAGGATCGTGGTGGGATTGCATTTTGGTGAAAACCAAGATAAAATGGGATGTATGGATCTTGGCCACCTCCGAGCTCGATACTGCCCTATCACCGTGTTACAGTTTATCGAGTCTAGATGCTCGATAAGGTTCCATATCTTTTCCCTATTTCTGTATGGCCTGCCTGATCGTGTCATGGGAGAGGCCGCAAAAAGGAGACTGGCAGTGACAAGTCAGACGCGAAAGCTGCCTACATATCCCATGTCCCATCCGAATTTGAACAGAACAAGTCGTATAAGTCGCCGTGTGTAAGCATCCAAAGTTCATGGAACGTTGACTTCGACAGTGTAGTATCACGATTTTTGTTGTCCTCACGAAATGAAGGTTCACTGAGCTTGCGGTATCTGCTGAAATCCACTTGACAAGAATGAGAATGAGAGCCTCGTAGACGAGGCATGCCACCCAGGACGAATGGATAAGAAAGCAAAAAATATCAAAGTCTCGAGAGGATGGAGATGCCTGCAAGAAGTGGTCACACTTCTGTGTGCCCCATTGCAGCCCTGAAACTCGATAGCGAAGGCTTCTTGGCTCGCCTTTCCCACCGCGGCGACCACGCAGCAGCACCCTGATGAAGTAACGTTACCAAGGCTACCTACATAGTCATGGCACACAAAAGCCCAACTTCCTAAGTGAGCAGCGTGGCCCATTGTGTATGGTTGCCCCAACTAGATTTGGGGGCTGCATACTTGTATGGCTGCCGCCTGTCCTGTCAGGGGGATGCGAGCGCCACTGAGGCAGCCTGACGTAGAACTTTACTTTGCAGGGATAGTGGATTTTGTTTTGGGGCGATATATGCTGTGAGTGAGGGGAGATGGTGCCTGCATTTCTTGGCTTTGGATAGATTCATTGCTATTGTTGCCTGGATAATGAGTTTCTTCATTTGGAGTTGGTGTTATGTGGGGGGGAGAGAAGAAAGGATTGATGGATCCCAGATAGCAATTAAGTGATGAAGGTAAGTGCAGTAAATGGGGGGTTTGTGGGGTTGTGATGGTTGTGATAAGACAGAGAGAGAGAGAGAGAGAGAGAGAGAGGTTGCGGTCAAGCGCTTGCATATCCTGTAGTTGTTTCAAAAACCTATGCAAGTCACAGTCAATTGCTTGGCGCTTCTTTTGGCTTGCCTTTTTTAAAAACCTTGGGAGGATAGCCGTAGCTATCTGGTTAAAGAGGCGTTTCCAAAGCTGATTTGGTAACGTTGATGAGATTTTGGTGGGTTGAATAATACTAGAGCACTTATACTAGATGGCAAAGAAGCGTCGATGGTGTGCCGACCAGCAAAGGCGAGTGACTAGTAAAGAGTTGAACTTGTAAAACTACCTACCTAATTAGCTAGTTTCCAAGGGACTCCTTGTCCCAGCTTTGTTACGTAGAGTGCATTATTCATTACGATACTACGGAGTGTATATCGATGCAAAAAGAGTAGGTACCTAGCGAATAACCAGCCGTTTCGAGGCCTGCAGTTTACGGTTTACGTTATAGATTCACAGGCAATAGGCGCTACGCCACTATAGACATCTGGTGCTGCTTACTTAACACTCCTACCTTTAAGAGGAAAGAGATAATACACTACGGATAGAATATAGTGATGATAGTCTGGGAATGTGTTTTTTTTTTGTTGGTTCATGCTTTCCAAGCGAAAGCGTGCTTCAAAGTATTTGGGGTCCTAATCTGACAGAATAGGTGTGTCTTTTGCAGGAGTTTGTAAAAGACTATCTCTCCAAATAGAGGATAGTAGGTTCGTTATTAAAGTCTGGATAGGTAAGACTGCCGAATGGTACGACTCTCAGTTGCTTCACTTAGTCGGAGAATTGTCTATTCGGCAATCTAGTACACCCGCCCATCTTTTGAAACCCCCATTCGTGCTGGTTATGGTATGTAGCATAATTTCAGGTCTGAATCCCATGACACGGACGCCAAGGCGGATTCGAATATTGCGGTGTATGATCACGACTCTCGATTCAGTGTCAGCTTACAGGAGGATCCTGTCATGTCTGTTTGTTGATGATGAGTCAGGGTTATTTGAGCTATGTCGCCACGGTAAGTCCTCTGTATCTCCACTTGTTGTTACCTTACCCTTTTTGTAATCTTACCCTGACAGGATCTAGTTGAGGCTAAGAACTGGAACCTCAATGTCAGTCCATCCTGTCCACCAGGTATTTTTTTTACAAGGTTAGTCTTTTACAAATGCATTCACAGTGTAAGGTAGCAACGCCGCCATAAGAGACTCCAGCGGCTGGAAGGCATAGCGATGTATGTGAAAGCCGTGCTGCAGGAGGGCGATAGTATAAGGACGGTTAGGGTCCCAGAACGTTTGATGTGGAATATACGTGGAGCCGGGACTCGAATTAAACCAGGCAAGGTTCCCCTCGTGGAGCTAGGCAGCCTTGGGGATCCTGTTCAAGGCTTGGCTTTGTCCCGAGTTGGCAGCGGCTGCTACATTCGGCCGGGGAAGATGGGGACATCCTGGTAGATACACGTAACCAAGACGAAGCCTTGAGGATTGTTGAAGGCCTGCGCAAGAGAGTTATGGAAACTTGTTTAAGCAGGTGATGGCTGGTCTAGGGGTTTAGAGGGTGCATTTTCATTTGCTTGCAAGGTTGGTGATTGGATTGGAGTTGTAAATATAGAGTTTACACTATTTGAATATCTAGGTAGGTATTCGGCTTAAAATGGATAAGTCAACAAGGCTCTTATATGGCAGATAGTATATTAGAAGTCAACTAGAAAGAGCTGCAAGAGCGATCATTTTCGGCACGTATAGCAAACCACCAGTTGAAGCATCATCGAATTCTGTCTTCGAGTAGCTTAGGAATAGCCGTACCTGGAATCGTCTCTAGCACGGCTCGATTTCACCAATACCCCCGAAAATTAACGTGCCAAGTCGTCCATAGCAAGTCACATTCTGTATCACGCCCATTTCCATCTGCACGCACTATCGCATGTCTTGGCTCTTGGTTAGGCTCCTGTGCTCTGTGTACCTTGAACGGGTAAAAGGGGTGCAAGTGGCTGCATGTAACCATATTAGGGACTTGCTTCTTCCGACTGTTGTGCATTATTACCACGTGGAATGCAGGTCGGCCGTCGGCGGGAAGGGCTCTGCAGGCGCGAGAAATGTGTTGTGCACATGATACTCTCGTTACAACAGCAACAAGACTGGGAATCTAGGTGCTTTGGCAACATCACTAGTTCTGTTTTTAGAGAGGCAAATATCTCTTTCGTTACTGATGGGTTTTTATTTCTGTTTTATTTTATTTTATTTTTATCAATCCTGCAATAGGCGAGAATCTCATCTGTTCAGCTGAATCGTGACACAACAACCAATAAACACATGTGCCGCGGCTTTTCCCAGAGCCGGCCGCCAGTAGTTGACCCTCTATGCCAAACTAGGAAGCTCAATAGAAGGGAGGGCCGATTACAACGAGAGAAAAGCCCTTGCCAATAATCAATTCAGAGCAAGGCTGGAGATGTCTAAACTGGCTCTTTTTGTGTCCCACGCGTTTTCTTTCTTTCTTTTTTAGGATGCCATCCTTTCGTCCTTTCTTACACCGCGAATGGAGCGCCAATGGCGTATCGCGTGAAACGGTCATGTTTACCTGAACTACCTTCTAAAGGCGGCTCATCTATATTCATTACTAGGTGGTTCTAGTGACCTCTTCATTGACGGGGGAAAAGGGCATGCATGCTTTGTAATGTACCCCTAGTTGGTCTTTAGAGATGAAGTCCATTCCAATCATGTAGTCTAGAAATGTGTGTGCTGCGGTGACATGAACGAGAGACATTTCTGCCGTGTTCTAGATTTAACTTAACTGCATATACGACGATAGTTTATCTTGGTTGACGGGAATTCATGTCTCTCATATTAAGATTTGGTTATTAGACCGTTTTATTTTCGTTAAGCGGCAAAGCGGGAGAAGTAAACGAAGTAAGTACTGTAGATACAAAGAAAAAAGAAAATAAACGCGGCAGAATTGCCATCCGTTATGCAACTTCCTATTCCTATTTCACTAAATACTACAATGAAGCTCGTGCTCCACAACTGCCACTACCTCCCTACCTATGTACCTCCAGTCTTCCACGTGGATCCTGGCGATGGATGGTCCAGAGTGTCAGTAACCATTGCTGTAGATACAGTCCAATCAATCATGAAAAGCTGGATCTTTCTTCGTAGAGCATCTTCTGTTCACACGACGACTAGGTAGACAAAGGTAAAATAAAAACAAATAAATAAAAGCATAAAAAAGGTAAAGAAACAAAAGCAAATGCGCCTCGAGAAAGCCGGGGGTAAAGAATTCTTCAACCAACAAACCCCTGGTGTTTCGGAGCACGTACTTGGCACGCACCTCCAGATGCCACCATCCCCATTCTGCTTATGCGTCACCGCCGAACCATTCTTCGGCTATTGTGGATTATGGATGGATGTTGGCACGTACTCAATTCTTATCTCTCTTCAAGTCTTATAGTCTGGGGTACCATTTTATGCTAGAGCTTGGGGGGAGGTGGATGTGTAGGTGGGCTTTTCCTTGGGGCTTCACATGACGGGGCTGTTACCGTTTAGAGCCGCTAGACAACGTAGCATCGATCATTATGCTCGTCAAAAAAAGAGGGCTGTCATGTCTTGTCTTGCCTTATGCCCGACGCCCGGTAAAGATGCTGGGTCAACTCGGAGGGTCGGATGATGCCCAAGGCCATGGTGTCGATGTAGTAGCAGTAGCATTAGTTTCTTGGTAGGTAGGTCGGTGGCTCTCACGGGGCTCCGGCAGGCCGGGTGTTGAAGATCAAGTTGGGGATATATATAAAGCATGTGAACCCAGCTTTCTTCCATCTTGCCCAAGCTTTCTTCCCCCCAGCTCGACTAACACCCATTCCTTACTTTTTGTGTCATTTCTGGAATTTGACTAGCTTACAATGGCTCCTTCTCTTCGATGCTTGGCTTCGTTCGCGAGCGTGCTCGCTCTTCTTCCTTCGGCCCTGGCTGGCTGGAACCCCAACTCAAAGAGTAACATTGTTGTGTATTGGGGTATGTTGATGTGAAGAAGAAGAAGAAGAAGAAGAAGAAGAAGAAGAAGAAGAAGAAGAAGAAGAAGAAGAAGAGAAGAAGAAACAGTAGTCTGACTAGCATTTCCAGGACAAAACTCTGCCAACCAGGCAAGCTCTCAGCAGCGACTTTCTTTCTATTGCAATAGTATGTGATGATGACAGACCAGAAGAAGAAGAAGAAGAAGAAGAAGAAGAAGAAGAAGAAGAGAAAAGGACGAGATGATCTAATTCTGTGACATGTAGACACCGACATTGATGTCATTGATATTGCTTTCCTGAATGGAATCTCTCCTCCCATCACCAACTTTGCCAGTGCTGGCAACCAATGCACCCCTTTCGCAGACAACGGGAACTTGCTGAGATGCCCTCAGATTGAGTAAGTCCCACATTCAAGCCCAGCTACGATCCATGGATGTTTAAAGCAGCCCGGCTAACAAAAGGCGCCTCTTCTTCCTTCTTTCAGGGCGGACATCAAGACTTGCCAAGCAGCCGGCAAGACCATCATCCTATCCATCGGAGGCGCCACCTACAGCCAAGGCGGCTGGAGCTCTACCAGCGCTGCCCAGACCGCAGCCAACAACGTCTGGGCCATGTTCGGCCCCGTCCAGTCCGGCAACAGCATCGACCGCCCCTTTGGCACCGCCGTCGTCGACGGCTTCGACTTCGACTTCGAGGCCACGGCCAACAACCTCCCCGCGTTTGGCGCCCAGCTGCGCAGCAAGATGAACGCCGCCGGCGGCAAGAAGTTCTACCTCTCTGCCGCGCCGCAGTGCCCCTTCCCCGATGCCGCTGACGGCGCTACGCTCGACGCCGTGGCCTTTGACTGGGTCCAGATCCAGTTCTACAACAACTTCTGCGGCACCATCAACTTCAAGCCCGGCGCTGCCACCCAGAACGCCTACAACCTCGACCAGTGGGACACCTGGGCCAAGGGCAGCAAGAACCCCAACGTCAAGACCCTCGTCGGCATCCCGGCCGCCCCTGCTGCCGGAGGCGGCTACACCAGCGGAAGCCTGCTTCAGTCGGTTCTGCAGTTCTCGAAGCAGTACAACAGCTTTGCCGGTGTGATGATGTGGGATATGTCCCAGCTTTTCCAGAACAATGGCTTCCTCAGCCAGGTTGTTGGCGACCTCAACTAGATGTGGATTGGTGGTGTGCGGCAGCAACGACGAGAAACGATTTTGGCTCCTGGAACTATGGGCCAAAAACAAATGGGAAATGGTTGCTGCTGCTGTTGTTTTTGAAGTATTTGGACTAGGTGTAGTTTGGGACTAAGGGGGATCAGATTGTTGGAGGGATGGTTGGCCATGTGGTTGCCACAGCCTCAAGTACATATTTGCCTTCTTCACTGTATATAGTTTGAAGTTTTGTACATATTCAATCAACCGTACATATCTACTTTTTTTCAATTTCGTTTTATTAGCCATGATCTGCCATGTCTAGGTTCATTCAATAGAACAAAGCTACCGTCCTGCTAAAAGAGCCCTACCTTCTTATCAAACCCGGGTATCATTAAGTTCATCGGTGGTATGTATACCCACCTGCGTCGTATAGTCCTCATCAAAAACAAACACACAACACTCGTCGTACTTTCCCCCAGCCACTGCGAGTGAGTGTCCATCTCACGCTCAGGTCGGGATGAATTTCTTAGAATCGTCCTCCTGCTGCTCAAACGACTGCGAAAAAGCCGCCAGCCCAATGACGATCCCGACAGCCAGGACCGACAGCGAAATCAGCGACCAAATAACGCCCCAGCACTGCGACGAGCCACCGTACCTCTTGGCAAAGACGCTCGCATCCGACTCATTCACCTTCCGCAAGATCAAATCATCACAGATATCCCACACGCTATACAGCGAGCTCATGACCCCAATGAACAGCACCACAAAGCGTAGCGCCTCGGCATGCTTGATGAACCAGCACCCCACGAGCAGTCCCACAGCCAGGAGGATCGTCAGGACCGTCAGCCAGTCGCGTTTGCCCCACCACAGGGTCAGGAGGAAGCACACGCCGAGGACGAGGCTGGCGACTTTGCTGGCGACGATGTCGAACCCGCACATGGTGAGCAAGGCGCCGATGAGGGATGAGCCCAGGTACCCTGCTGGGAGGGTGATGGCGCTGATGCCGCCGGTGAGGTGGGTGACGCCGCCTTCGTTGGGGTCGAGGCTGATGGACTTGACGTGCCCGCCGGTGAGGATGGCGGTGATGGCGTGGCCGAATTCGTGGAAGGCGATGACGAGCATCTTTGACGACGATGATTTTGTTAGTTGCTTAGGAGCTCTAGCGGGGTAGTTGGGGGAAGGGGGATGAAGCTCACTTTGAAAGGCCAGAGGACCATACGCAGGTAAGGGACGTTCCAGAGGATGGCGATGGCGACGGCGTAGGCGGCAATTACGCCGAGGGTTACGGCCTGGGTATGAGTAGGGTGCGCCAGGTTCCGAGGAATGAGGCTACCATGGTGAATTGCGTCTTGAGGAGACACTACGCTGCTGAAGATGAGGGGAGTGTTAAAGGTTGGTGGTGATGGTGCCATGACTATTGTTTGCTGTTGCTGGGGTGTTTGCCCCTTGGGAAATATTCCAAGATATGGTGTGTGGTGTTGAGAATAAGTTAAGAGTGTAACAAGCAAGCGAGTAGCCACGTCTTAACACCAAGAAAAACCAAACTACGTATCCAAACTCACAAGCACAAGAAGTTTTAGGGGAAATAAAAGAGGGAATGAAAAGAAAAGAAAAGAAAAGAAAAGTAGTTTCCCTTCTTTAGAACGACATTACATTACAGAGCTCAGCCCAAAGAATTCCAGCCCCGTTGACGCGGCAGCCCCCCCCCCCCCTCTTCCAACCCGTTGTCGTTCTGTACCAGTAGAGTGGGATAGTGGATTATGTCTCTGACCACGAGGAGAGGCCACGCACGACCGACGACGTCTTGCTTGTGTGGCTGAGGCAGTGCCGATTTTAGATCAATCAATCAATCAATGGATGGATATGCGTGCGTGAACGCTGCGAATAAGCCGCCTCCCATAGCGCTGGAACTGCCCGGCCCCCGGCCCTATGGGCGTTATTTTTAGTGGACGCGGCATTCGCTCTCTGGGCGGCGTCGGGGTGGTGGTACCTACCGCTAGAGGGCTCCAGCTAGGTAGTTTCGATGGCGTTCCAGGGCAGGGGGAGGCAGTGCCGAGATGGATCTGACTTTGTTCGTTGTGGTTTGTTGTTGTGCTAGTTCAGTCAGCCACACAGCCACCAAGTTGCATTGTTTTTCTCTTTCTTCCCTGACAGGCATATGATGGATCTGTTTTTTTTTTTTGGGTGTGGCTCCGGGGAATGATGAAGAAAGCCGGAGACTGTGCCGAGCCATGTGCCGCTCCGACCCGGCACGGCATATATTGGCAGCCAACAGGCCGGGTGGATGTGAATTTGAGGGCTTTGGTTTCTGCTTTGCAAGAGATATAGATTCGTGAGTTTGGGCACCATACCACACATAAGATAGCCAATAGCATTTCCTAGATGGACCTCCTGCTTTGCATGTCGATCATCTGCATCTGCCCCTCAACGACTAGGCATTCAACATATTATACATACCTCCACTACTCAATCTCTCGCTCTCAATGAATCAGCTAATAATCTCAACTGATGCCCAACGTATAACTCACTTGCCTACACATCAATTCCTCATCATGATTCATCACCCTCTTTAATACAGCATACCTATGCTACATATCATTCCGAGCGAATTCAACGTCACTACGGCCCCGCCCCGTCCCGTCCGGCCTACGCCATCCCCGGCCCATAAAAAAATTATCTAATAAATCTGTCTCCGTCTCCGATCTTGGACCACAAAGCCCGTGGAGCCTATCTTCCCAACCCTACCTACATAGTCTCTTTCACCGCCTCCGTATCTCATACCTCAAAAAATCAAAGATCCCCGTGGTTCTTACAGACAGAAGCTGCCTTATTCCCTTTCATAAAACCACCTAACACTCATACAGACGACGACGACCAAAAGACCGCTGGGCGTCTACAACCCCCCCCCCTCCCGTCATGACCATCGACTTCGAAAAACAGAGCTACTGGCACGAGCGCTTCTCTACCGAGACCTCCTTCGAATGGCTCCTCACATCCGCTGAGTTCATGGCCATCCTACAACCTTACCTCGCCCCCCTCGCCCCATCAGCACGCATCCTCCACCTCGGCTCCGGCACCAGCGACCTACACAACCACTTCCGCACCCGCGGCTTCCTAGACGTCACCAACGTCGACTACGAGCCCCTAGCCGTCGAGCGCGGGCGACAGCTCGAAAAAGACGCCTTCAGCAACATCAAGATGAAGTACGCTGTCGCCGACGCCACGCAGCTCTCCGACGGGAACGGGAGCCACGGTCTCCGACCAGGCGAGAAGTTCGACCTCGTCGTAGACAAGAGCACCGTGGATGCCATTTCGTGCGGTGGAGAGGCGCAGCTCCTCCGCATGGCGAGGTGTATCCAGGGCCGGCTGGCTGAGGGTGCGGTGTGGATATCGTTGAGTTACTCCTCGTTGCGGTTCAGCCTTGATGATTTGCCGTTTGATGTTGAGGTCATTGCTAAGGTGCCGACTCCGAAGCTTAAGTCGACAGACCCAGATGTCTATCATTGGTGTTATTTGATGAAGCAGAAATGAAAAGGGGGGGCTATGGTTCAGTTTCATGGTGATGATTAATGACGGGGTATGAGTATGCTGTGATAACTCATGGAGACTGCTTTCTCGTTTAGAAGGTAAAAGTCAACTGATACCCAATTTATGGTGAGACGACAGAATGTCCCACTTCAATCGACAGGATTAAAGGTTCAAAATATCTTGGGTATTGTCTGTTCGATAACATGAATGGGAGCTCTCGAATTCTGGCACTCTGCCAATTTTAATCGCCAAATATCCAGGATAGGACTTGTAACCCCAGAGTCCATATTACTACATATTATCTTTGGATAAATAAAGAAAAATAAGAGATTTCAAGACCTGGTCTACAATATTTTGATTCTTTTCCGAATTAGCCATATCTTTGAGCAATTTAACTCTGGTCCGTCTATTAACAAAGGCTTCGTAACGCCCACCATAATCCATACCACGATTATTGTAAGCCAATAATGAGAGTCATTCTACTCAACGCTTTTCGTTGACCTGGCGATGCTGATAACCTTCCATCACTTGGTTGACAGACCGCTCAATCTGCAACCACCTCTTAGTCAGCATGGTTCGCTGTGCCTCCTGACCAACTTGCAACTCATCAATGGCGCGTAATGTCTCGCGGATGAGATTCAGAAACTCGTCCAAAAGTCCCACCATAAAGACATTCACACAGCGTTGAAGGTCCACGTCAGTTTCTTTATTATCGAGATACAGCTCGAATTGCCCTATTGTGCATGAAAGCAGCCTCAGCACAGCCTGAGTTCTGCGAAACTCCTTTGAAGAGGACCTCAAGGGGTATTTTCCCAGCATTTCTCTCTTCTCCAGGTCGACCTTTTGTGATTCGCTCAGCTTTGGCAGTATCACATCGTCGATATACACCTCATCCCATCGATTTGTGTCGCTGACAAAACCGTACTCCAGTAAGATATAATCATTGGCATGCCGACCGTAGGATATGAAAATTTCCTCATCCTTGTCATAGGCCCTTTCCGTGGTCACGGCGTATTCCTCAGGGGAGTACGTTACCTTGCATCCGACATCGGCATGGTTGAACAAGTCTGCCACTGGTATCAAGGCCAGCCGATCTTCCCAAGGGTACTTCATAGTCTCTGGGGTATCGTGGCAAAATGACCGCGTGTTGATGATCAACCAGGGATACAAGTAGCTCTTCTTGGGCACGCTCGGAAACACTTTGGTAAAAGCCTCCCAATGATTTGAAAACTTAGTAATCTGGTTCTTAAGATTTGACTTCAGATACGTTGGAAGCAGGTCTTGCAAAGCTTCTGGCCACATGAATGGCATGCTAATCTCGAGGTCATCGGATGAGGGCAGCACGGCTGTCCACGGTGCCAGCTCATCAACTTTGTCAACAGCAAAGTCCGCAGCAAGAAGTGCGTGGATTGACGTCTCAGGCGGTAGCTTCTCACGAACACTCGTTGAAACCGTATACAAGCTCCGCAAAGCCTCATGAGGCGCCGTAAGAATATCCTCTCCAGCCTATAATTTTTTACTCCTGTCAGAGGAGCTAGCTATGAAGTGGGATTTCACATCAGCTTGTTACCTTGATCCTACGCGTCGCAATAACACCAATGCCACGCCCGGGGATCTTGCAAGGCTTAATCCCGTGCATTTTGACTCCTTGCCCGCGGGCCCATCGAAGGAAGTTCTGTAAGTGTCCCATTTTCGGCGACAATGCACTGTGCGTCAAGAGAAGACGAGGCGAAAGATGCTCGCTGGCTCCATCTTCAGGATGCCGTCAGAAACTCCGTGCTTTATAGAATCCGGCGGGAAATACCCGGCTATCAGAGTTTCTCAGTGGTCACGCATTGCGAGAGGGCGGAGCTGTGTTTGCTTCTTGGGCGGTGATGGCATCGTCGCGATGTGAAGAGTTGCCCGGATTATTATTTAGCCGGTATACTTGGAACAAGTCGGTCTGATGGCTGCTAATCATCCATGGATATCTAGGGACCTTGACTTTCATTCCTTCATAGAAGCGTTATTATATCTGAAATCCACACCATCATGGCCTATCTCATAACATTGCCACACTTCCTACATATTCTTCTTCTTCTTCTTCATCCTCATCCTCATCATCCTCCAACCCTCCTTCAAATCAAGAGACGCTCCATCTTCTCCGCGCCCATATTCCCCAGCGACTGATTCCCATGCACCAGCCCATCCGAGCTCTCCATCGCCGCCCATGCACTCTTCAACGCATTCACCCGCACACTAACCTTCACTCCCACCGGCAAGTCCGCCGTACTAAACACGAATAGACTCAAAGGCAAGACCGAATAGAATGTAGTTGTCGCACTCTCCACGCCCCCATCCACAAAGTCTTCAAGCAATGACCAGTCCAGCACTCCACTCATAGACCATGAATCTCCATGCTGGAGGTTGTTGGTCGAGACTTTGTCTGTGAAGAAGACGTTATCAAATCCTCGCACTCCGCCTCTGTCGATGAAGAAAGGGGTGTCACCGCCAAAATAGTACCCTCCTCGGAGATACTCCCCCGACTGGGGACTCAACAGCGTGAAATTCAAAGTTGCCGCCGCAGATATACCCTTCTCAGGCAGACCCGTCACATTCACCTCCCAGTACAGAGCATTGGAAGAGATGTGAGAAAAGTCCACCGACAGAGTGCCGTTGCCGTGGCTACTATTCGATAAGACCACGTCTCCCAGTATGGGTGCCATGTCATACGGCACAGATGCCAATTTCCACCCAACTCGCTCTGCTTGCACGAGATGCACCCGCCGAGGAAGACTCATTGCGCTGCGCCATTTCTCTCCTGCTGTGGGAACCACCTGCGTATACTGCCAGTTAGATGCCCAGCCAACGAACACAGGATCCTCATCCTCTGACAGGCCATAAAAGAACTGCCCAGCGTAATTGTCTTTACCAAAGTCAGCGATGCGTGCAGCGCCATCCGCTACCTCAAAGTGCGTCCCGTTGAAGCTTCCAGGGAAATACTGCGGCGTAGAGCCACCAAGCGGTGCTCCGGGGTTGATGCTAATAGCCAGTAGCCACATATCATTGTGCCTGTCTCCCTTTTCATCGACATATGGCATGCGAACCAAGTTAGGACACTCGTATTGCAAGCCTAGCAAGCCGTGATGTGAAAAATTGCTAGCGTGGCTCCAGCTCTTGAGGTTCGGCGATGTAAAGATGCCAATGGTGAATTCCGTAGCGTAGGACACGGCCATGACCCAGTGGTCATTGTACCAAAAGACCTTGGGATCTCGAAACTGCGTCGAGTTGCTCGGTATAACGGGGTTGTGCTCATAGGGTATGAAGCTATACCATCCAAAGAGTACGCAATCGCCTGCTGCTGCGGCCCTTCGCTACCATCATCCATCTATGCTGCCAGCGTCTTAATCCCCCCCCAAGTTAGCCCTCTCTCTTTAGCCATCATTAATGACATCGTAAAAAAGCCCCGACTTCAACTCACATAGATAGCCACTACCCCATTCCTCTGTCCCGCAAAGAATCCCGACGTATTATTCACATCCACCACCGCACTCCCCGAAAAGACATACACCGTCTTCTCCGGCGGGAACAGTGCAATCGGCTGGTTCTCCCAGTGATACAAGTCCCTCGAAGTCGCATGTCCCCAGTGCTGATTCCTAGCGACGTAGTCCGTAGGATTGTACTGATAATACAAGTGCCAGGTGCCGTTGTCATCGCGAAATATGCCATTAGGGTCATTCATAAAGTACTGCGGAGGTGAAAAGTGTACCTGGGGCCGGTATTGCCCTCCGTAGTCCCCGACAATGGGTTTTCCAGTCGGGACATGGGGATTGATGTAAGCCCCTGAAGCTGTCGGTACTGATGTTGGTGATGGGTTTGTGCTATTGGATGAAGTTATAATGGCATTTGTCACACCAGCTTCAACACCTAGCCGTGAAATATCACCGCCCAGTAAAGCTACCAACAATACTGATAAGCCCTTCATTTTTCGTACCAGAAATTCAATTGTTAGAATCGAAAATAAGATCTTGATCCTCGCGACAATTGATGTTCCTCACACAAGTCTATTTATGCTTTCAACTAGTCATGCTACCCCAATCCTGTTTGCCCGACTTCTTTGCCATGGTCGGACCGACCCCAAAACCTGAGGAGGAAACGCTTGTTAGTCTAATGACGATTATATGTTTCCCCCCCCCCAGGCTCACCAGTTATAGTCAAGACGGAATACATCTAGTCCCACATCATGCTGCGATTGGCGTGCGTGCTGGATGCAGATCTCTTGGTTACATATCGCCGCCGTTCTACACTACGCTAAATAGCCAGTTGAGTTGGATCATCCGTCATCACTACACGAGTTATCCGTTCAAGATCAGGCCGAGTTCTCGTTTTCTACACTAAGACAAGGCCTCAGTGAATGACAAAACATGATATTAATAAAAACTCATCTACTATCGTCCCCTATTGCCTCTTCCTCTGCCCCCTCCACGAAATCCGCCTCCTCTTCCACCTCGTCCTCGCCCTCCACCTCCACCCCTACCTCCACCAAAACCGCCTCTTCCACCACGTCCATGATGGCTGAGAGATGGTCCCTTAAGCTTCCTCTCTAGCCTCTCTTCCACAGTAGCATCCCACAGATTATCAACACCGAGAAGGTTGCAAAACGTCGTAGTCTGCGGATTTGTGTACTCTTCAGGCTGATCGCGAACAATTTCGGGGGTCCCAGGGACGTATGGAGGTGCTGTAAGTTCAAAGTTCTCTGGAACATCTAGTTTTCCCTGCTGCACAATATTCTCTTCGACCCAGGCTCGTTCAGCCTCGATGAGAGGAAGGTAAGCCTCTTCACCCAAATCTTCCGGCAACGGGGCTTCGCGGTCGCCAAATGTGAGATATTTGTGAAAAGTACGGGTGATGGAGAGCCACTCTGGATCATACTGGAGTTGGTATCGACGACCAGAAGTATTAGGTGGGCTGGGTGTATCCGGCTTTTGGGCAGGTTGAATTTCGCAAAGTTGAAGGAAATGCCGCCCTGGCAAACACTTGTCCAAGGATAAAAATCTCACCTCCTTATTTGTGATACCTGGTGGTACTGGCTGGCCTGGAATACGCTTGACTTTTGGTTCTGGTCGAGCAAAGGATGCGGGTAACTGAGCTCTTAACTCTTCTGACACCTCACTGTGCTCGTTCCCAGTCGCTTCCTTTGTATCCTCATCCGGATTTTTGGTGGCAGATTCTTGAGCCTCCCCACCTTCATCACCATCCATGTCCAAATCGATTTCATCCGGATTGCTGTCCTTTACTGGAGGCACGTCTTTTTCTGTCTCCGCAACCGGTACAGCCTCACTGAATGTTGAAGATTCGTACTTCTTGAGGGCCGAGAACTTGACGTGCATATGAGCAGAAAACCAATATGGTGGCCGAAGGCGGTCCATGACATACTCAGCCGCGACACTGCCCAGCGTCCCGTCGATTGACTCCTGTCGAAAGTATTGCTTCTTCCTGAACAATTGCTCGTGATCTCCATGCCGTTCAATTGCGCGTGGCCAATCATGACTCAATCCCACATCCACTTGTGTCTGGAGCAACAAGAGTTTCCGAACGTCGATTTCCCGAATGTGATAGAATGACCTCACATCACCATCGCTGAATGGCAATCGTTCATGGTGAGGCTTGCGGTAGTCATGGCCTTTCCAGATGCCAGACATGCCAGCGATGCGGATGGGCCCCAGGCGTAAGACGTTCGCAGCACCGAGATAGTAAATGTTGGGCGCAACCCAGCCACCATAGTATAGCTCCCAGAGGTGAGAACTGGCCTCGTGGTTCCCCGCAATGAATATCGTGAGATATGGAGCTGTGCGGGTACCGGAATAGTATTCATGAAAATCGCCAATTTGGCGATACTTGACGGGGCAAGACATGATGGTCAGATCGGCAGCATTGCGTACAGCCTGGACAGTTTAGCATTCCACAGTCAGATCTAGGAGAAAGGATTCAATATCAATATCTACCTGGAAATCACCTCCAATGATGAGGACATCAATGCCATCCCATCCTCTTTCCTTACAGGACTTCTGGACTGATGCGTAGATGGCATTGAGTGTGCCATGGCCCTTGTCGCCAGTCAGTTTTTCCCTTTCTCAAACAGAATGCGCAAAGCCAGGATTTGGGTCGCTCACACAGCCTTCAACGGCGACACGAACACCCTGGTTTTCAAAGGTGCCGGATGCCATCTTTGCCGAGGAAAATCGTTTGCTCTGTTGAGGTTGGCAAAGCTTGACGTTGCGCTGACGCTTGAGACTTCTCCAGCTGCAAAGCAGTATGGACTGTCCGTCCCACCTTCCAAACAGCAAACGGCCTAGCATGTGAATCCCAGAGCTGAAGACCTGCTCAGTAAATAATTTCTAGTGGGTATTGGGTCTATTTCCGAGCAAGTCAATCTTGCGCGGAATTTCTTTTTGGTCTTACGGTTGAGTGGCCTTTTCACTGGAGATAAAAGGGCTTGTCCAGTCGCTGCGGTAGCCGTGCATTTGATGGAAGGAGGGTTTTTTACTTGCTTTGGTGGTACTCAGCAGTCATAACTTGCATACCCGATACCTAGTAGGCCAGATGTTCATCCTCGACTACGCTTTTGTCACAATGCATCAATTCGTCTGGATTTATGTATCTGATAATATGATCAAGACGCTATGTTTATGAATTCAAGGCTGGTCATCTAGATTTACTTGCATCATTCTTGACACTCTCTCATTATCGACATTTCTAGCTTAGCAACACAGCCCTTCAAACGACAGCGAAACGGGCAACCCTCCATTATTAAATCTCGCAAAACCGGAGCTACAGTTCAAATTCACCTCTAATAATAAACTCTTTACTGCTACATCAGATGAATTTTAGCGCAGCCCTTGGACTCCCTCATGGGCCATAGGGTGCGTAATAGTCTTGTTGGAGGTACTGTAAATCCTTTATTTTGACTTATCGAAGCTTGCTTCTCTTTTCTCCTGCAAATCTAACGTGCGATCTTCTTGACCAGCCCCGGGATTCGTAGTCACGGTTGAGATGTTGGGAAATCCCGGCATCAAATAAAGGCTCTGTAAGTGGGCATGTGTCCCTACAAAAAAAGCGAGAGCTCAATGCGTCAACTGAGTCAAGCAGAGTGAGAGGGATGCATCAATCTTCCATCTCTTTTAGTCGTTCGACCCACGGAGTAGCTAGGAAGAACGAACGAGTATGCAGAAATGGGTTGTCAAGAATCTTGGTGAGCAAGTCTTCACTGTGTTGCAGGAAGTAAAAAAAAAAACCGGGAAAGTTGCTTCATAGTCATCAGTCATTCAAGTATCAAAGAAACAGACGTATGTCTCTATCCTTCTAGTGGTCGCAAAAATTCACTGGATATAAACAGTGTTGCCTGGAAAACGCCATTTTTTTTAGACCCATGTCATTTCATGCTCATATTTGCCCTGTTGAATCATGTTAGAAGCGTGTGCTACCTCTTGCACACACACACGAAGCTTACTGGTCTAAGCCTAAGTAATCCGCTGCGGCCAACAGCTCGAGACACAGTTCTACTGGAATATCCATATCAGGGACATCTTCGCTATTTCTGTAGCGATACCAGTAATGGAAGTACTCGACAACTTTGTCCAGGACCATCCCGCTGTTTGGGCCAGTTAGCAAATATGTTCGGATCCTGGCGTGTTTGCAGTTGATCATCATTGGCCATCCAAGGTCGGTTCAAGTGTAGTGGACTATCAGCCAGACCGGCCGACAACCCAAAAGACAATGAGCGGCGTCAAAGTCCGGGAAGCAGCGTTCTGTCAAGCAAATATAAAGCTCATAAAAGCTTCGTCATCCCTATGGGCAAGAGTGATATCACGAGCAGGCTCACCTCATCTCTTGGAACACGCACCGCGCGTCCTTGGCCTCGGAAAACTGGCCTGTAGATGACTGTGAGCAGAGCACGATGAGATCAAGACTCCTTTGCTGTAGTATATTCACGCACTCCTGGGGTCCAGCATTCCCTTGATAATGGGGCTCACCATGGCCGCTTCACGCAGCACAACAAACTCGAAGCCGTCGCCAGACACGAGCGTGACGTACTTGCTGGGCGGCGCATCGGAGTCCATCGTAAGCCGCAATTGGAATGCTGCCACTGAATCCTCCGCCCAAGCAAAGCGCTGAATCTGTAGGTTGGGGCTGTTGAGATAGAGACACGATGGGAGAGACAAGAAAAGCAAAAGACAGGATTTAATATCGAAGTGGGCATGCGTGCACGCGAATCAGTAGAGAAATTTCCAGACGGTTAATGTACGGTCCAATATCGGCAACGTCAAGCCACAGAGCAAGTGCAAAGCCACAGACTCTCCAACTCGCTCTGCGTCAGCCACTAGACCCACTCTTTAATGCCGTCACGCCAGCTGCACTGCCATCCGTTGCCTTGCCAACTTGTTTACCCAGGGTTTGTGCCTGGATTTCTTTGTCTTCGTCAGATGTGAGCAGCAGCAGCAACAAGTCCGTCCCACCATCGATCTGGTTGCCCGGAGCGAAAGCAAAAATAGCCCGTCATCGCAATACAACATTGTCTTCCCTCCAAACTTTCCCATCCTCCCAATTCTCAAACCAGCAAAATCCCGACTCCACGCCGCAGTTGACTTGTCGCCTTATTTTCTTCCACACCGCTGCTGTATCTCTTCGATTATTTCGCTTACACCGCATTGTTCGTTTGCATTGACATTAGAGCTGCCCAACGGGGATTCTTACTCCCTTTCTTTTGTTTGCGGACTTGATTATCGGTCGAGGACGCCGGGTTTCTCAACGTACTGATCAGCATTCCTATCGGAGGAGTGCCGTGTGCCTGAGACACCAGCTCAAACATCCAGACTCAGCAGCAAACCTTTCATCCTTTCATCATGGCCACACAGCAGAATCGCAAGTCACAAAATGCGATGAACAGCCAAGATGCATCACGGCGCGGCCAACGCACGCGGTCCAGCGAAGGAACCGTCAGCACCACCATGAGCTCATCATCGGGCCGCGAGTCAGCAGCTACTCATGTTACGGAAGCACCGACATACTCCAAGAAGATTGTTGTCGTGGGTGATGGAGGCTGCGGAAAAACATGTTTGCTCATCAGCTACAGCCAGGGTTATTTTCCAGAGGTGAGGGAAATCGACCCCAGATGACCGCATTGGATTTGAAGGTACTGACAGTTGTCACGTAGCAATATATCCCGACAGTATTTGAAAACTATATTACATACCCAACGCATCCACCCACTGGTAAGACGGTGGAATTAGCATTGTGGGATACTGCTGGTCAAGAAGAGTACGACCGACTCCGCCCGCTGTCGTACCCGGAAACAGATCTCATCTTTGTTTGCTTCGCCATCGATTGTCCCACGTCACTAGACAACGTCATGGACAAGGTAATCTCGCTCCCAAACCCCGAAACAACCATTTCATAGCATCATCACACTGACCTGATTACAAGTGGTACCCCGAAGTCCTCCATTTCTGTCCATATACGCCACTCGTCCTCGTCGGCCTCAAATCAGATCTGCGATACAAGAGAACATGCATTGATATGCTCAAAACCCAAGGTCTCACCCCCGTGACCACAGACCAAGGCATGGCTGTCGCCAAGAAGATGGGCGCCCAGTACATGGAGTGCAGTAGTAAGGAAATGCGGGGAGTCGACGAGATCTTCGAACAGGCACTCCTCACGGTGGTAGCCAACGACCGAAGAAACCAGGAGACATCTGCCGTATCAGCTGCCCCTGTCAGCGAAGGAAAGACACAAGCTCCCGTGGGAGTGGCTCCTAAGAGGAGGAAGAGAAAGTGCCAGTTCCTCTAAGGCACCCAGTTCTCGAGACCCTTTTTCTTATTTTTATTTTATTTTTTTCATCTATCGCCTTACCCCGTCGGTGGTGGCGGCTGTCGAGGTTAGGCCAATTGGTGCGACAAGATACAGGAATTGTAATGAATGATCATCAGATGAATCTTTGTCTTTGTACGGCGATTTGCAAGCCTTTACGAGCGACGTCCAGAAATGGCTCTGATTCACGATTGAGACGAACGATTAAAGGGCAATCTTGGGGCAAAGGGGGCTGCTGGAGCATCTCATCTCCGCCCTAAAGAAGAAAGACACGGTAGAGAACCTGGTATATAAAGTGGCAAGTCCGGGCGGTGGGTTTGTTGAAGCAACACATATTCGAGCCGGCCTCTCTTTTTTCTTGGATTTGCGATTTGAGCCGTTGGCCAGTGGTTCGCATCTGGAGGGTGGTGATGGGGGCATATGGATTAGGGTGGGGAGGCAAAAGGCCACGGACTTGTACACAAACGGGGAAACGGTGGCAAACATATGCGGACTTGGTTTTGTTTCGTTTTTTGCTCGTGTTGTTTGGTTGCGTTTCTTCTTCGATTCTTTTGTTTTCTATTGTTCGTCTACGCGTTTTTCTTATGTAGCATGATAACTGCAGAGTTTATCCGGGTTCTGGGAGTCGGACATCAAAACATATTATTCATATTCTACTACGTCTGCCTCTGCCTCTGCAACCGTGAATCTAAAAACGTGACCATCTTTTACTATGCCCACAGGATCATCGGGGTTGTCTGCTCACGACGACAGTAATCTTCTATAGCATCATCTGTGCTCCATCTCTTATCCGCCGCCCCCTGGGGTATCGTTTTGTCATGACTCTTCCTGCTCTTGTGGCTTCTCTTCCTTCTTGCCTTCCCCTTCCTGCTCTCCGCCTTTGTGGGTGTTGTTATTGTCCTCTTCGTCCTTGGCCATGACGTTTTCAAACTGCGACCAGAGCGCCTCGACTGATGAGAACTCGTTACCGACCTAGATGGATAGAAAGGTCGTTAGTTCGTTAGTTCCTGCTGCTTATTCTTGGTTCGGTTCTATTGTCTTGACCCTCTCCCCCAAGTCCACTAAGATACGGAGGCACAGATCCTCGTTCCGATAACTTTAGCAAAGAGAAATACATACTGTGATGACAGCTTCTAGGTTTCGGTTCAATTTGTTGATATTCGCAAGGACCTGCTCGAAGCTCTGTTGTTTGGGGCACCCACACATACACTCGTTAGATACGTAGACAGAGTGGCTGGATCCTTTGGGAACTAGATGGATTGACCCGCACCTCGGTGATTTCTCCTAGGAGAGCTTGTCTCTGCTGTTCGAAATAGACCGTACCACTGCGCGTCTCCATTGCGGAAGTCTGTCGCTGGGGTTTTGGAAGCGCTGAAGAATGGACTTTCAAGAATCGGGTGTTGGGTAATTGAAGGAGGGACAAGAAATGCGCGACACAATGCTAACACACGCGTGTGAAGCTGTCACTTTGGCGGGGCATATTGGAGTCGCTAGATTGATGAACCCCACCAAACAAATTCGTTGGCAGTTGATGTGGGATTTTTCTTTCTATTTAATCAATTATATTGTCGAATCCTCACATGATAGGCCTAGTTAAGAAAATCCATAAAAGCTGTGCGTCATCCAGAACATTAAATTACAATAACACAAATAAATAAGAAAATAAAAAAATTACAGAGCCTACCCCAGTCTTGAGGCATTCGAAGAACCCCATCCACGCCTCTTAGCCAGCTCAAACCCCCCTAATCGGACTCCTTGCTCCTATCCCCATTACTAGCCAGACAGACAGAGTAGAAAGTTTGTGTACAAATATATAGACTATAAAAACATGATATAAGAAAGATTTATGGCTTGCACCTCAGACTTCTTCATAAACCGTCAAACCCCATCTCATCGTCCGTATCTGCTATCTGGATGCCGGTCATATTCGTGAGGCCTAAGTCCGCGTGTCATTATGTCTCTTGGATCCCTTGGATCTCTTGGGTCCCTTGCATCCCGTAGTTGCATTTCTCTAGGATCAGGAGCAGGATAGCCAGCTCCTTGTGGTTGGCCTGGTGGTGGTGGTGGCGGCGGCGCCCCCCGCGCGTCGTAAATGCCAGGGGTGTAGCTTCGACTTGGTATCTGCTCCCTTGGGTCTCGAGGAGGTGGCGGCCCTGGGGTAGATGCGTACCGCGGATACTGCTGGGTTTGAGGAGGGATCGGCTCTGGTGCTCGTGTCACTGGTGGATATCTCGATGACAGTGAGTGCTGCTGTTGAGCAATGCTTTGAGAGCTGGAACCATACATGGAAGGCGGACCGCGGTCATCCCTTAGCGGCATATGATGTTGGGGTGGAGGTGGTGCTGAAGACCATGCTGGCGCTGGGGTGCTCGGCTTCGCAGTCGTCGATGGATGTTGGCCGCCCCATGCTTGTTGGGCGTTTGGTGGTGGGGCTTGTGTAGATTTTGGTTGTGTAGTAGGCCAGCCGCTGCCTGGCTGCTGGAGACTCGATGGCGTTGGCTGGTGGCTAGAAGATGGCCATGCATTCTCACGAGTATTTTGAGGAACTTCGCGGCTTCTAGAAGATGAGTGAACCGCATACTGAGCAGGCGGAGAGGCAGCATGCGATGCCTGGCTAGCGCCGTACGATGTTGGATATCCGGTTTGAGCTGGGTATTGTGGCTGGCTCGTTTGCGCAGGGGGTGGATATCGGTGTGCTGCCTGAGGAGAGTTGGTTCCGCTGGCTGGATGATTTTGGGGGTATCCGTGCGATCTATAATAATCCCTATCGATGGCTGGGTCGGACGGCATACTGCGATGGCCACTGACATGTTGTGAAGGGGCTGGAGAAGCAGGATAAGTTGGTTTGAGAGAAGGCATTGCCGATGGCCCACTGGATGGTGTTCGGCTAAATGGTGAGTATTGAGGCTCTGGTTCCCGACGGATCTGAACAGGTGGAGGACCTGGTGGAGGACGGCCTATGCCTTGCCCAGGAGGCGTTGATGACGGTCCAGGGGGGTGATTGCCTGATACTTCGCTGACTCGCTTTGGAGGAGGAGGATCATCATTGAGAAGAGACATAATGTTCGACTTTCGGGGCTGCTCTGCTGGTCGAGCAGGCGTCAGGGGTGGCATTGAGGAAGCAGATTGAGGTGGAGGAGCACCATATGGATCATGAGCAGGGCCTGAAGACTGTCTTGGTTGAGGAGTCTGGATCTGCCGAAGAGGTACTACCGTCGGCGACTGTGCCGCTGAAGGATCAGATAATAAGGCCCTCATTGGTTGAGGAGCTTGTTGCTGAACTGGTGTAGGATAGGCCTGGGCTATGGCAGACCGAGATGGCTCTTGAGATGACGGTCGTGTCAACGAGAAAGGCTCTCGAGCGCCGCCGCCGTGGCTTAACTGTTGGCGGTGGCCGTAAGGCTCGTAGTGGTGCTGGGGAGGCGGTCCCTCAACCTCTTGCTTAACTCTCATTGCTTGTTGTTCTGCCTGTCGAGCCATCTCCCTCTCCCTCTCACGTTCCCGGTCTCGATCTCTTTCCCGATCTCTTTCGCGTTCTCTTTCAACCAGTTGATGTTGCTCCCTCTGGTGTTGGTCCCTTTGCTGCTGCTCTCTCTGGTGTTGGTCCCGTAAACGTTTCTCAACGTTCATCCGCTCTATTTGAGCATTGCGTTCATGCTCTGCTATTGCTTCTGAGTGAGCCGACTGCAACGGCTGAGCGGCAGCTAACGGTCGTGGATCTCTGAGCTCTGGGACTTGACTTGACGGAGCTTTTTGAGGCAAGGGTACTCGCTGAGGCTGCGCAGACTCACGCTCACGCTCAGGGAAGCCAAACGGCGGCAATGGTGGGCGCAAAGACCGCATACTTGGCGACATGGCTTGCTGTGCTGGCTGAGGAACGGTGTGCGATTGCATAGCAAGAGGTGGTTGACCAGGCTGTGCAAGGCTCTGAACCGGTGCTTGCGCAATCGGTACTCCATATCCAGAAAATGGTTGTGCTCTTGATGCCTGCGCTGCCGCCGCCGCCGCCGCCGCATCTCCTTTGGCTTGCGAAGCTTCAACGTGGGCATCAGCTCCTGGGGCAACTGCAAGTGGTCTTGATGTGCTGGGGGTAGTTGTATCGTATCTTCTACCACGGCCTCCGGTAGTTGGAACAGGGGGTTCAGGACGTTTCTCCCCCCGCGATCGCTTTGCCTCAGCCTCTTGGACGAATGTTTCCCAATCTGACTTTCCTTGATCCTTTTGGCGAACGAAATAGTTCTTGACCTATTTTCAATAATTTAGTAGAAATCCGTTAACTATCGGATATGAGCACATACCATGACCGCTGTCTTTGATCCCATATGCGTTGCGATTGCCGCCCAGTCGGAGCCGAATGCTCTCAAGAGGTGGGGGAAGTCATTGGCTTCCGACACACTCCAATAGCTCGACGCTTGTGTTGGCGCTTTTCGCTCTGGTGTTGGTTGCGCCAAGTTAAATGTGGTCATAGAGGATTGAGGAGGAGGCAGTGGCTCCGGTCGAAGTGATGGCGCCGCCATCACTTCTGCAATTGAGGTAACAGGTGCGGCTTTGGGTCTTTCGATAGCCTGAATTGGTTGCGGCTGTTGCACGGCAAAGGGTGGCGGCTGGATGCTAGGAGGCAGTGGTTGTTCAAACTGCGCCGCCAAACGCTGAGGATCAGGAGGGACCGTTTGAAAGTCTGCGGTAACAGGCCGTGAGTCGGCCCTCCCACGTCCTTTGGCTGAGGCGTTAGTTGGAGCGGCGGTAAGGGCCTGACTTGATTTCGTAGCTTTGTCCTTGTCCTTATCCTTTTCCTTTTCCTTGTCTTTGTCCTTCGCTTTTCTCCTACCTTTCCTTCCATCCACCTTTTCGGGCTGATCTCCTCTAGCGGCAGCTGATGCCCCCCGTCGGCCAGGTGTGCCAGCAGGAGTGCTTTCACCATCTGTGGGAGGTTGCTCGAAGCCCCATGTAGGGGCTGCAGCACGCCGCGGTCGTCTTCTCTCTCCATTCTCTCCATTGTCCTGGTTCTCCTCTCCTTCAGGTTCCCCATTGCCGAGCTCTGATACCAAGGCACTTGATCTCTGCTTGCCCCTTCCGCCCTTCTTGCGCCTCTTAGGCTGCCGCTTGAGCTTGTCCTTGAGATTGAGCTCTTTCTTCATCATGTAGTAGTAATGGATACAGGTGCGGAAGTCTCGGTGCGGGATAACTTCTGCAATCTTACCCCATTGCTTTGGATGCTCCAAGTATCGCTTTTCAAAAAGCTGAGATTCTTCTTCTGTGAAGTTGTTGACCGGGGGCAGAATTTGCCATGCTGCAACAAGCATATCCGGTGGTGTGTAGCCTGTTCGGTCTATATATTGTTCTTTTTGCTTGTCGTCTTCATCCCAGTACATATTAGGAATTACAGCCTCCTTATCGCTGCGGTATTTCTCTTGTTGAATGCGCAATTCTCGCTCTCTTCTCTGCTCATCTTCGCGCATAGATGCCTCAAGGACTCGCTCGAGGTCGCGCTCTGTGGCAAACCGCCTGCCAGTTCCACGACCTTCTGGTTTTGGCTCAGGGGCGGCAGTGGCGATGATATCTGCTGGCGTAGCAACTGAAAACTTGTCCCGGCTCTTCACGGCCACCGGATCACTGGACATGGTGAAATTAAGGTAGTGGATGTAATTCTCGGCATACCTCCTTTGCTCTCCATGCTGCTCAGTTTTCTTTTCAATGTGCATTTTTTGGAGATGCTCAGCGACAAATTCATCAATGATGGGGTCGAAGTCTAGACTAGCTACAAACTCCTTGTCATTGTACCAAACTTGACCGGCATAATCTGGGAGACTGTCAACCGGTGGCGTCGTCATGAACTCACGGGCCGCTCCCATATCCATGTATGTGTCGTCTTCAGATTCTGTCTCATCATCCTCAACCTGAGAGGGTGTGCTTGGGGGTTTAGAACCAGGTTCAATGGTTTCCACGGCGACAGGCGGCTGTTCAAGTTGCGTTAAGGGTGCTTCAGTGAAAACTGGGGCAGGTTCAGGCCGTTGTTCTTCCACAGATTTCAGATCCGGCTTTTCTATTGTGTTTTGGATAGTAGGCTCCAGTCTCGTCTCTAGCTCCGGAGCTGGCTGCTCTTGTTCATGGTCAACGTCCATTTCCTCAGCCTTTGGCTGAGTTTCTTCAGGTGCGATCTCCACCACCGTATCAGCCTTTTCTACTTCGGTTGGCATTTGCTCCACAGTCTCTACGACAGGTCCTTGAATATCCTCAATTGGCTGAGAGGTGACTGATACTTCAGAAGGCTGGGCAATCTCTGGTTTGGTTGCAATTGGCTCAGAATCCACTGCTTCAATTGGCATTGAACCAGCTGGAAGAGCATCGCCTAACATCTCTGATAATCCTTCTGGATCGTTCATAATTTGCACCATTGAGCCATGAGATAAGGCCATAAAGCGAGCCATGACTTCCAGAGGCAATTTAGGCTTTTGAAGCTTACTCAGCTCGGCCTCTGTCTTGTCAATCTCCATAGCGAAGAAATCACCCATGTCCTCATCATCTGATTCAGACGGTTCCCCTTGCTGCGCAGTCTTGGGAGGTAACGCGAACCTAACAACACTAATCTTCGGACACTTTCGTTTGCGTTTAGGTATGGGTTTAATGGGGGTCTTCGATTCCTCGGCTGGTTGGCTGTTCGCAAATTTGGGGATCGATTCCATTCGTAGTGAAGCAGCATTGGATCCTAGAGATTCCTTGCGTTGGTGAGTAAGCTTCAAGCCATGATCTATAGAGCCTCGTCTATAATTCGCCGTCTCTTTGGATAGCTGTTCATCTTCTGGCCGAGACGTAATTTCTCCTGGCTCAGCACTGTGATGAGATCGCATCCTGTTTTCCAATCCCGGGATGTGCGAGTCCGACTTCGCATCGCTACTGCGAGGTCGCCGGAGATCAGGTTGATCAATTTGAGAGCTATCGCGCTGGAATGGTGCAGTTCGATGTTGGACAAAGCTTGGTGATCTGTTCATCTTGGGCGAGTCTGGCCCTTTTTTCAGATTTGGATTGATCCATTGTTTACTAGACGGGCGCTGTTGTTTCTGCTGCTGAGCGCGAGGGCCAATCGGAATCGGAGGACTGTCATGAATTGTAGACTTTGCAGGTCCCGTAGGTGTTTCGGTTGTTGTAGATGCGTGACCTGCAGAAACAGGACGTTCTCCAAAGGCTTTCGGAGCTGTCGGTGGCGCCTTGCCGGTACCGCCAACAGCTGCTGGAGCATCTCCAGTACTGGGGACTCGATTTGGGACAGACCCGAACGCTGGAGCTGAGGGCGCTACGGGAGGTGGTGAAATTTCCTTGGCCGGAGGAGCAGAGTCTTGCGCTGCGGCACGAGCTTCCATTTTTGAACGAAATAGCTCGCGCTCTCCGCCCCTATCCCGCTCATCGCGAGGGTCGCGTCGCATATCCCCATCATACCTATCGCCCCGGTCGCGATCTTCTCGTTCACGGATCCAGCGCCCTTCTTGAGAGCGGCTGCGATAACGATCAGGTCGATCATCGTACGGGACCCGCCCCCGGCCCCTATCCGCTGGCCAATCTCCTCTGCCTCCTCTTCCACGTCCTCGAGCAAATCCTCCGCCACGGGGGAATGGGGCCATTCCATATGGCGGTTCGGATGAAGATGAGCCAGCCGACGGAGGGCCCCCATCGCGTGAGCCACGCCGGGATCTATCTGTATCCGGACCTGGAGGGATGTCGCGATCCCGATCTCGAAAGTCTCGCGTCGGCGATCGCGCTCTACCAATCGGCGACCGTCGAGATCTGAAATCTCCTCTGTCTCGCCAGTCTCTGTCTCGGTCTCGGTCGCGATCGCGTTCCCTACTCCTCTCATCTCTATACCTATCGCGGTAGTCGATATCCCTATCTCGCCCACGGTCCCTACTATCGTCTCTGCTCGGCCAAGGTCTTCCACCTCTGCCGCGCCCTCGTCCTCGAAAGTCGCCCGCGAAGCCTCCTCCCCTTGGACCACTGGGTGGATCTATCAGAGCCTTGGGTCCGCGGGGAGGTTCTCGACGCAACTGATCGCCAAATCCATCTCTGTTGGGCGGGAAAGCAGAGCTGTTCATTCTAACCTCAGTCGACGACCGGCGTCTGTCACCATCGCTGTAATGAGATGCTCTATCGAACCGCTCAGCAGAACGGTCCCGCGGTGACCTAGATCGCCGGTCTGCATCATATCTGGAGTACCTAGACGCCCTGAAAGAAGAGCAAATGTAAGCATATCGACGGAATTGAAAAATTGCAAGGCATGATGCAGTTTTGCTTTCATGGTTGGAACCATGGTGAAAGGGCACAATGCAGTTCGAAGGCCGCATCACTTAAGCAACATGGAACGTACATGGTGAACGGCGGACTGGCGCCGGATGAGATCCTGCAGAAGATCTGCCGGTCCCATCCAGAAGTCAGCGGTATCGCAGAATCAAAGTAGGCGTCGCAGTGGTGGGTGGTGGCAGCGGTTAGATCTGTTAATTATGGGCGGCGTTGAATTTCTCGAATATTGCTTAGCGTGCGTCGCCCCCTACCCTCAATCAAAGGCACGGAATGGAACGTTAAGTAATATATCCTGTTAATTTTAACACACAATTCGACCTCCAGCAGGCCCCGTCCGCGTCGCCGTGGACAGTCAGCGGGAATCGATGCAGATGGCCGTCCGTTCGAGGGTGTGGTTGATGAAGGAGCTGAGGATGTCGAGTCAACCTCAGACGTTCAAAATACGTACAGATCGCGTGGCGCTTGGACATGGGCTGCCATGGGCCAGGACTGCCGCAGCACGCTAGGCCATTTTCGGAGCCCACTGTTATTGGCGCGTGGGCTCACTGCGGCGACCCCCCAACACCCTCATTAATGCGGAGGGGGGAAAAATCGCCATGGAAAAGCTGGAGCCAGTTCACAGTGAGCAGTAATGGGCTTCAAGACGGTGCTTTTTTAGTCTCGTTGATATTTTATGGCATAAAAAATAATTATGTACTTCATACACATAGATTGAAAAGGTTTATTCAATTTCATTCAACTTTTGTCTTCTTTTCTTATAGATAGATCCACCAGTGTGCTTCGACTAAGTGCTCGACTAGGTACTCAGCAAACAACTAAACTCGCAGATTTTTTTTTTCTTATTCTTATTTCTTTTCCTCCCCGTCACCAGATAGAATTTATACCAAATTAACCATCGTCATCATGGCGGGAAACGGCAATGCTGGTGCGCCCCCCTCGGAGGTCACCAATGCCGTGCTCGTCAAATCTGAGGAAATGCCCAAGGATGCACAAAAAGTGGAAGAACTCGACTTCAACAAGCTAAAGGGGCCCATCACCGCCGAGGATTTGTTCCTGGGAATGAAGAATATGGGCTTCCAGGCATCGTCCATGGGTGACGCGATACGGATCATCAACGACATGGTTGGTCAGAACCTTGACACATCCCCGGTCAGCGCAAAATGACTGACCCTGCAGGTATAAAGCGAGCTTGGACAGACCCTGAGACTGGAGACAAAACTACCATCTTCCTGGGATACACCTCCAACCTAATTTCATCGGGGCTACGAGGCGTCTTTCGCTGGTTGGTGGAGCACAAGCATGTCTCGTGCATCGTCACAACAGCCGGTGGAGTGGAAGAGGACTTCATCAAATGCCTTGGCGAAACGTACATGAGCTCCTTCAGTGCCGTCGGAGCTGATCTACGCAAGAAGGGCCTCAACAGGATCGGCAACCTCGTTGTGCCGAATGCTAATTATTGCGCCTTTGAAGATTGGGTTATCCCCATTTTCGACAAGATGCTGGAGGAGCAAGAAGCAAGCAAAGGAACAGAGGACGAAATCCACTGGACACCATCAAAGGTTATTCATCGACTAGGCAAAGAGATCAATGATGAGCGGTCCGTGTATTATTGGGCATATAAAAATGATATCCCAGTGTTTTGCCCGGCGTTGACGGATGGTAGTCTCGGTGACATGCTCTACTTTCACACCTTCAAGACCTCACCACAGCAGCTGAGGATTGATCTTGTCGAGGATATTCGCCGAATTAACACAATTGCCGTGCGAGCAAAGAGGGCAGGCATGATCATTCTTGGGGGCGGCGTCGTCAAACACCACATTGCAAATGCCTGCCTTATGAGAAACGGTGCTGAATCAGCCGTGTACATCAACACGGCTCAAGAATTTGATGGTAGCGATGCTGGAGCGCGTCCGGATGAAGCGGTATCATGGGGTAAGATAAAGATTGGTGCAGATAGCGTAAAGGTAAGTGTTCGTTCTAGACGGCTTCTCATTCAACTCATGCTAAGAAGCGAAAAACAGGTGTATCTCGAGGCAACAGCCTGCTTCCCTTTCATTGTTGCAAACACTTTCGCAAAAGACAATTAGAGCAATGACTATTGTAAACATACGCAGATGTACATGTCGTCCAATCGTGATGCTACCTGTAACCTGCAACCCCATAATGGATCATTATGTTACCATGTGTAAGGGGCCCTCCACTTCATGATAGAAATGGATAGAGACGTAAAAAAGAAAACCATCGATATTTGGCAGCCGATATAAAAGCCACACAAATGCCTTCCATCATCTTTCCAGCCTCTTTCTTTGTTTTATTTTTATTTTTCTTATTTGTTTTCCCATTTTAGACTTCCCACGTTTCTTTTCTCCATACTCTTTGTTGCTGCCTCCTCACATACCAGCGGCTTCGCTGCGTGATTACTCCCAAGGTTTACAAAGATTCGGGAACAACTTGGTCCGGGCATCGCACTACATGTTAATTGATGATTACCCTGATTTCCACATCTCCGCGAAGCAATTCCACATCCGCCAACTTCACAGCTTGCTCTCCACCATCAAATTGACCCAAACAATACGTCGGTCACAGAATCAACTAGTCATTAGAAAGGCGCAGCAAGGCATAAGTGACTACCTTTTGTTTAAGCAAGTTCATTATATTATCGCAGAATTAAAATGTTCCTTGTTGAATTCTCGTAGTAATGTGCCACAGAAATGCCATGAGCCTGACTATATGTACGCAGTTATGGCGTGGGCATTGAAGGGTCGGATTTCCTTTGCTCATTGATTTCCGTTTAATGTGTACAATATTGCGGGATCATGCCGACAGGAGGTGAACAGTTTGCTCATCAGACATTTAAGAACTTCGTCATACCCAATAATACTCCTCATATACAAAATTCCATTGCTAGATTAAGAGTCTAGCTAATACAACTGCCGAATAGATAAAAAAAGACATACACGCTTGTAATGTGATCAACAGAAAGGTAACAGAGCTAGCAAACATCATGGCCCTCTTGTTAGTTCAAGGTTCTGAGACACCTGATTGTAGAGATACGGTCCATGGATGCTATGAGGCATAATAACTGTCTTTGAACGCTTTCCGGCCCAGCAAAATGTATTTACTTTCTGCGAGCGGCCGCCGCAGCCTTCTTGGCCGCAACCGCGTAGATATCTGCCATTTCCGTGGGTTTTGCTGCATTGCAGCTCTGATTTAAAGGCCAGGCATTAGCTCATCAGTGCTTCTCAAAAAATATACGTAGAGAAGTAGATTCAGAACAAAGATTAGGTAAAAATACGTCAAGGTAAAGATAGAACGGTCAACTGATGGAGTATCAGAGGTTCAAGAGCAAGCGCGGAAAGAGGGGATGTAGTGGGTTGATACGCTGTTAACACTCACCGCAAAGCAGCATCAAGCCACTTCTGATCATCATCCAAGTCTCTCTGGCGAACCGCCCTTTGAGTTGCAACGTCCTGATTTCGACACTCCCTAGCAGCCCTGGTATTGGAGTCGTCAAGAAGACCACAATGCCAAGCTCGCCTACAAGTAGCCAGGAAAGCAGGATAAGTGCCAACCCATACAAGGACCCATTTATTAGTATAGAGGAATACGACATATCGGTCTTGACCGAGACGGCAGATGGGCAAGCTTCAATAAGCAAGCGTCTGCTGGAGACTGAAAGTTCTTTATCGCAGCTAGAGACTTTGCCTGCAGAGCTGAGATTAAAAGTTCTCATGTGCATGCCAGACCTGCCGAGTCTGCGTTCGTCAGTCCATGCCTCTCCCACGCTGCACGCTCAGTACCTACACAACCGCGACAGCATTCTTCGTGCTTGCCTAGACCGCGAACTAGACGGCTGCTTCATCGATGCCTGTGCCAATCTTAAATCTCGGGTGCGCGAGATTGGGTCGCCACGGACAGACGAGAAGATCACCAACTTTCTCGGCACCTACCATGGCTGGCTCTCTGCCTCAGCTCCACTTCCCGATGTGAATTCAATCGACCCAGGCAACATCCGTTGGATGGCGAGATATCATCGAAATATTGCCCGTCCTCTGACTCGCCTATATAGCAAATGGGCACTCACGAATCTTAGAAAGGCGACTACAACACCAACAGCCCTAAAAGGGGGGCCAGAAAGCACAGTGACAACTAGCAATTACAATGCCAGACTAACAAGAAGCGAAAAGATACGCATTTTCCAAGCTCTCTATCGGTACGAGACCTACCACCACCTCTTCAGTCGGAATCAAGCCAGACGTCACGGCGAATACCGTCATCATGAGATTAATGAGCTGTTCTTCGGCCCTTTCAACCCTTGGGAAGCCGAAGCTATCGGATGCATCGACATGTTCGTCAGGCAGAGCTACGAAGACATCTTCAATAAGGTCGAAGCGGACCTAGCCCCTAGCAACCCCCGGTATATGCAGCCAGATGGAGTTTACAATATCAGTGATTCGTTTGATCTTCGAGTGGAACGTGATGGTAAGTATATGAACGCACAGCAGCATTTCTCAAAGGCCAATATACTCTGTGGAGTGCCAAAAATGGAAATACTCGCTAACTCGGACGACAACAGACTTCATGGACGGCACCGTTTCACGTGGTCTAAAGATGATCGTACGGCTGTTGGCAATCGAGGATCACGACGAACTCGTAGCCAAGATGGACCGCTGCCTCACACATTATGAATATAAAGACGACACCGCAAAGAAGGCTCTCAGTGCAGAAGCACAGGAGGACAGGCGTCAGATGTCACCCAATTTCCCGGACGCCAAGGATGAGGCCCAGGAGAGGAGAGATCCCATGTACTTTGCTGGCGACGCCGTGCCACCCGATGGGCCACCAATGGCGTGGGTTGAATTATGGGATGGACAGTATGCTAATATCTATGGAGAGTGTGTGCCGGTGTCTCTGCAGCGATGGGGGTATGTCATGTGGGATGAGAGTCGATGGACCGATATGGGAGCAAAGAAACTCATTGCCATGCAGTGGTATGCAAACATCCAACTTGTTGAGGAAATCATTCGCGACTACGCATGGAGTCCATTAGAGCTCCGGATTCTGAATAGTTTATAGTTATGTCTAGGTAGACTACCAAATTTGCCTGCTCTCTATCATATGTTTCAATATAGATGCCAACAACATGAACAGATGAGCAAACTAACACAGATAGAATAAGTTTGTCATTATAATCCAAAGTAATGATGATTTATCCAATACGGAGTTAAGTCGTATTTTCAAAAGGTCATAATCGCTAGGACGTGAGAGAAGCTCCATTCCCAGACCCCAACGTAACGATCCAAATACGTCAGCAGAATTTCTTTCATAAACGAAATCGTGTTCGACATGAGAACCAACATCCAATAAATACATTAAATGAAAAAAATTCACCAAGGGCCACTATGCCAAAGGTAAACAAAGCAGAATCTGCCCGCAAAGTTTGCTAATGCTGATGGGGAAAATAAAACCGAAGAAAATACAAACGCCAACCCAAAACTTGCAACAATACCCACAGCCACTGTCATCTCCAAACATGTTTAAAACAAAAATACAACTCTCTCTCTTTCCAAATACACTTGCCAATATAGTTCACTTTACCATCATATCCTTTCCATCATTCAACTCCCACAGCCGTCCTCGTCACAGAACAATCAGTCAAATTCCCTGTCGAACAACACCCCGTTGCAAGCAAAAGCAATCTATGCGCTGCCATTGCAATTTCATCTTCCGACCTCAAAATCTCCTCTTCCTTCATCTCTAATAGAATGTAAGCTGCGTCCAGATTATCCCCTACTTGAGTGGCAGCATCAGCAGCAGCAGCAGCCACGTTGCCAAGGTTCTCTGGCTCAGAGGACTCGACTTTCACGTCCGTTTTTTTATGCACCTTGTGTGATTTTCTGTGCGTGAAGAGCGCTCTCCTTCCGCGTCCTCTCTTCCTTGTTACTGCTGGCATGGCGACGGGTGTTGTGCTGTGCTGTGCTATGTTGTACCTAAGTTGATGCAGTGCAAAGAGCTAATAGCGATGCCGGACATAGATTGCCAATGATTCAGAATATTTATATAAGCTCGATGGCCAAATTTTGCAAGAGGATATATGGATTGTGAGCAATAGTATATGGATTGAAATAGGATGAAGAGAATGGATCATTGGTAGGTTAACCGTATCAATGGCAGACGAGAAAAGGTTGCCAGGTGACTGGAGACAGCTGTCGGGTTTTTGGGACGGAAGTGCTTAACACTTAATATATACTCTATGAAGTGAATCAAATCTGAAATAACATTCAAATGAGCTGTTGGATTAAAGATGGGGGGAATCTATCCTGATGAACACACGTAAAGCTTGTCCTCCGCGGACGCAATATCATTTAACTCAAAAAAAGGGGTTTCACGGGAAAGTAAATCCCACCTTAAGCTTGAACTCACCTTAAAGCGAGTCCTCCTAATATATCCAAACGGCTTTATTCACATATCGCACCATGGAGCCTTTTGATTTGAACTCTCATCAAGCTATTCTTTCTAATGCCGTCAATATAGAGGTAAGATCGAGCTAAGAATCTCCAATGAGCTTCTTAAAACTGTTCAACGATGACTCCCAATTTGTTCTTCCGTCACCTTCCGCCCATAAACCTACTTTTTCTATCCCCTCCAAATCTTCTCGCATATGCGTCTCGCTTGTTGTCCCGTCTAAAATCGTAACGCCTTCTAAACCTAGGACAAGCGAGTAGAACGCCACGACGGAATTTACGCCTGCGTCCTGTGCCACCGTCTGAACAGGGGTTGAGCGCAAAAGTCGTGGATTCGCAGTCAAAGTCCAGAAAGACTGGAAAACAATTTGCGATTCACGACAGAAACTCCGAAGTTCGCACTCGTAGCTAGTGCGGTCGTGAAAGCGGTTTTGTACTATGGCCGGTTTGATTGTCATATCATTGTGCAGGGTCTTTAAAGTAGCAAGATCCGTGTTCGAAATGCCCAGATTGCGGATCTTGTGCGGGAGATATGTCTCGAGGGTTTTCCATACAGTTATGGTTTCCTCAATTGTATCCATGGGAGAATGAAGCACCAGGCTATCAAGGTACGCCTCCTGTCCATCGATTGTAAAATTGGCGAGAGACGACTGCACAGATTGGTGGACTTTCTCAGCCAGAGGAGCATTTATATCGTATGGAGTGATGTGATTTTGCCCATTCGGGGAAGTGAATTTAGTTTGAAGCTAGAGGCAACAGTCAGTCTAAAACTCCTTGTTTATGCAATGATAGTTTCGGGACTGTTCGTACAAAGAGATCTTCTCTTCTGATGATGCCATCCTTGACAGCTCTTTTCACACCAGCAGCGACACCCCGCTCGTCATAATGCTTTGGCTGTGCCGCTGTATCAACCGCTCGAAACCCGGCCTTTATAGCCTTGTAGACAAGATCTTCCGTCTGATCTTTCTTCCATGCTGTGCCGTATGCTAACTTGGGAATACTCGAGGCTGCGGAGAAGCCAAGGGTCAAGTCTCGTGCGAGGCGCGAGGCCTGTGCTCCAATGGATGGCTGTGCCATAATCCAGTAAGTACTCCAAGACTCAATATCTCGGCACAATAGAATATAAGGGAAGAGAGAAGAGCATGAGATATGTGCAATTGCTCTTTTGTCAATCAAGGGACAGATGTTTCATTCGTGATGGTGTTGACGGATAGCAAGAGAATGAGTGAATGAATCAGTGGGGTTGGAGTAGAGCCGCCGTGGGGGACGCGGGGCAAATGAATGAGATCATTGTGAACTGTTTCTGCGCGAGCTGTCGAGGCGGCTGCTACATTAAAGAAGGCGGCACAAGGTTCATCGTTCAATTTCACACAAAGAACGAGGTCCTACTTCGGTTCTCGAGTGTTATGCCACTAGACAAATGCAATCATTTATTTTTGCCTCGTCTGCCATTCTTTAGTCTAAAGCCACAGTCTAGGGGTGTTCAGTTGAACCCTGATGGCTCATTATTCAGCACAATGACGTGGGAGCAACGACGTTGCTACAACGTAGCACCATCAGAAATACCACAACCCCGCCATAGTATCCCACTACTGCAGCAAAATCTTCGATCCGAAGGCACAATCTTTACCAAAATGGCTAACGGGGCAACTTTGTCCGAAGAACTTGCCGTGGAACGACGCCAATCCTCCACTATCTCCATCCGCTCCTCCACAGATGATTGGTGAGGGTAAGAGCTACTCCATTCTCCAACGGCTGAGGCTGTATTAGATTGTGGACCCTGGAGCCGCTGTCCAAATGTCGCATTCTACGAGAGCAGTATAAAAGATAAGGGCGACCGCGGGGTTCTGAAGGCTGGAACTTCTGTGTGTTTTGCTTCAGACGACTCCCTTTGCGCTACCCAATTGACCAATTAACCCAAATCTACCTCCACTAACAAACGACGCATACCATGGCTTCTGGGGCGCCTTTCACCCTGAAATGGGGTATCATGGCGACTGGCGGGATCGCAGAGAGTAAGTTCCCTGACTGATTTGCCACCCCTTTACTGGCTCTAATGGCCTACTAGCTTTTGTCAAGGACCTCCTCTGCGATCCCTCCCTTCGAGATGCTAGCGACATCCGTCATGAACTTGTCGCTGTCGCCTCATCCAGCGCAAGCAACAGGGCCGTCGAATTCGTGAAGAAGGTGAACGGCCCGAGCAGCGCTAAGACATACGGATCGTACGCAGAGCTCGTTGCCGACCCAAATGTCGACATCATCTATGTGGCTACTCCTCATAGCCATCACTTTCAGAATGCGATGCTAGCACTAGACGCTGGAAAAAATGTCCTATGCGAGAAAGCATTCACTGTCAACGCCGCGCAGGCTAAAAAGCTCGTAGCAACGGCCAAGGCTAAGAACATCTTCCTCATGGAGGCCGTGTGGACTCGCTACTTCCCCCTGAGTATCAAGGTGCGAGAGTTGATTTCCTCTGGCGAGATTGGAACGGTATACCGAACTTTTGGTGAGTTTTCTTTGACAACACATATATATTTCTTAGCTAGCGAGCAGTTTGAGCTGATAGGGTTTTTTCTAAAGGTGACTTTTCCATCAACGAAAGTACAGAAGATCCCAAGCGTCTCAAGTTTGTCGACACTAACCGTATGGTCAACAAAGACCTCGCCGGCGGTGCGGTTCTTGACCTTGGTATCTACGCCTTGACGTGGGTCTTCCAGACGCTCTATCACTTGCAGTCAGAAGAAAACAAGGAGGCTCCCAAGGTCCTGGCGGCCTCAAACAGATACTACACTGGCGTAGACGAGAACACTGCCATTGTACTCCAGTTCCCCCAGCACAATACAATGGGCATAGCGACAACATCAATGCGAGCGGACACCGATCCCGAGGGCGAAGGAAACGTCCCCGCTGCTCGCATTCAAGGATCCAAGGGCGAAATCCAAGTATTGTTCCCGACCTATCGGCCAGTTCGCTTCTCAGTTATGAAAAAGGACCAGGAAACTAAGACATTCGATTTCCCTATACCTACCGATCCCAAGCGCGACAACTGGGGTCACGGTATGTTTTGGGAAGCTGACGAGTGCGCTCGCTGCATTCGTGATGGAAAGCTGGAAAGCGCAACACTTCCCTGGCAGGAAAGCATTGTCATAATGGAGACGATGGAGGAGGCACTGAAACAGGGCGGTATTGAATATTCAGAGCTCATTACCACGGATGTTTATGACCCAAAGAGCCCGTTGAATGTTGGTAATCAGTGAAACGGAGGCAGAGTTCGATAATGGAACTGGTGTTTATCATCAGATAGGTTAAAAGTCATAATATCACAGTCTTCTACCAGTTGTAGAGATCTCTCACCAGTAAGCATACACCCATTGACTGCATTCCATATATATAGAAGCAAGAAGCCTGGGGGGAATGGTTGAGAATGTGTCTGACCACCAACCATGTGCCGGGAACGCCACCTTGGTTTAGGGTCGGACAGTACGAGGCATTTGGAAGAGCAAAAGAAGTCTTGTTAGTCGAGATACCAATTTTTCCTTGTATATTCGCATATGTTCGGAGTGTGTCAAATGCAGCTACAAGTCCATGAGTACGTAGGAGTGACGTTTGAAATATAAGAGCCCATGTACACTGGCATCTGTGCTGCAGATATGTTAGGGCTTAAAGGTTCAATGCAGCAGAAGGAGGAGGAACAAGACCCCCACGAGAACTGGCTCAACTGAACCTGTCATGGTAGTCATGTGCCGGCAAACAGGGGCGAGTATTTCTTCGTGGCCATGCTGCCCATTGGGGCAGATGCAGATAGAGAGTTTTGCCTAAATTAAAGATCTAATCTTATTAGATCACAACCCTTGCAACCGTTCGTCTCGTCATATTCCACGAACCCGATCGTTCGGGCATACATGGGTTTAACTTACCTGTTCTTTTCTACATCACCCTAATACCGTCGCCGGATTTTTTATCTCGGTGTCTCCGAAGTCTGAAGATGCTTTTCATCAGTTGCCTCTCATGATTTCACAACATATTTTCTTTTCCAAGGGCCTTGTTAGTGGGGGGACGATCCAAATCGATGCACGGACGGAAACACAACATGGCCGTCAACTTTGCCGAAACACTAGCACCAACTCTTCACAGACCTGCCCTCCGTGATTTCATTTGGGGTAGACGATAGAGAGGAGGATGCGGTAGTCTCATCCGATTAGTATAGCTAAATACCTCGAGGTATATATTGACGGGCCTTGGGCGGGGTATACTCACGATATGCACACGCAGTTCGCAGAGATGTTTCAAGTGTTAATTAAGAGACACAAAAGGGCACCTTTGAAGAAAGAGGGGGAGGGGTGCGGCGTTGGTGCCATGCTCATGGCCTGTGGTTCTTGACCAGTGATGTGCTTTCCAAGTGCTCAGATATTTCTCCATGTGTTCTGAGACTATGCTGTCGCACCCGTTTCGGATGAAGCCATCGTGAGAGTGTGGGACTTGGGTGCAACGTGAAGCCAAGCAGGAAGTCGACGGATTGCAACACGGAAACAGTGCAATTCTCCATCGGAGAAACTCTTGTCGCACACCTATGTTTCTATGTATTACTCAGCAGAGGTCACTTAGTGGAAGCAGGAAAGAGCCATGCCATGGCTGTTGCCGTTGTTTACAAGATTCATCATGCCTGAGGCCGTCCTGAGTATTTTCGCATCTGCACACATGCTGCTTCGATCAACCCTACTAAATACCTAGTAAGGCTATTCTCAGCTCTGCAAGCATCGCCCAACCCAATTTCTACAAAACTAATTTTACCAAAGGCACTACTAACACCCACTAACATGGTTCTCGATACAACGCCAACCACGCCACAACGAGGGCAGGCTGCAGTCATAGATCTCAGTCATGGCGCTAAGAAATTAAGAGCCAAATCTGCTCCATGCTCGAACACGCTAAACGTTGATGACAAAATGTACGACACAACCCATCACATCGCATCTCATTGAGCTATCCAAGCAGTTATATCTGCCGCCGAGAACCGACGACCACCGCTGTTCACCCGTGCCCATTTCGAGAAGAAACCAAGCCCTCAGATCCGATTCTCGAACCAGCAAAACATCCACCACTCGAGTCAGCTGGAGCCTCGATGGTGACTTCTAGGCTGTGCGATCCGGATCATGCCTCGTCAACCGACAAACCCTGTTCCAGGAACACACTCCCGCAATGCATGCGAGCCGTCCAGTTCGGCGGGTGGACGGACAGACAACGAGGACAAAGGCCAAGTCCGATACTACCTGCGCACACGCCCCCCCTCCCCTCTTTTTCCAGGCGTTCTTGGGCGATCTGCTCCAAGTCGCGCACACCCCTCTTTCATGCACCCACTTAAAACCACCGGCCAGAGCCGCTAACGACCAACCCGTTCCGTCAACGTCCAACGAAAAATTGCTGCTACAGACTACAGAAACCACCGGTCTTTGAGGTTTCCAAAGACCATCCTGCGGCGGCTGGTCGCATTGATAGAGAGAAAGGATCTGATCCTACTAAGTAAAGGCACTGATCTCCCTGTGGTCTGGTCAGTTATTTTACCCTGACAGACGCTCTCACCAGACCGGTGAACGGACGCACCACCACAAAACGTCTCGTCAGGTTCAGCGCACAACAGCAAAACGCCAGAACGGCATACCTGTATTTGGGGCCACGTATCAAAGCGCATTCAATCAACGACCGCTCCAGTCTAAGCCATGGCAGCCTCACCAACAGTGCTGGATGAACACACTCACCAAGATGACCCATCCACCAATACAGCCTCTTCTTCATCGTCATACCCATCTACATCAAACACAGCTGAAGCTTACGAAGCCACTCACGTCCATTCCGTCTACGAGGCCATTGCACCACACTTCTCCTCTACCCGGCACAAGCCCTGGCCCCTCATCAGCAACTTCCTCCTCTCCCTCCCCGCCGGCTCCATTGGCCTCGATGTTGGGTGCGGCAACGGCAAATACCTCCCTGTCAACCCAGCCATCCACCTCCTTGGCTCCGATCGCAGCCCCGCCCTCGTAAGCCTCGCCCGCAACGAACGCCCCGGCTCTCAGGTCCTCGTTGCCGATAACCTCAGCTTACCCTACCGCGCTGCGGCTGTCGACTTTGTCATCAGCGTGGCTGTTATTCACCACTTATCTACGCAGGAGCGAAGACAAGAGGGCATTGCCGCGTTGCTCGCCTGCGTCAAGCGACCTGGGGGCAAAGTCCTCATCTATGCTTGGGCCCTGGAGCAAGGTTCCAGTCGTAGGGGGTGGGATGAAGACTCTGAGCAAGATGCCCTTGTGCCCTGGGTCATGCGCTCAAAGGGGAAGCCAGAGGCGACCTACCAGAGATACTATCATCTCTATCGAGAAGGGGAGTTAGAAGAAGATGTAATTGCCGCTGGGGGAGTAGTGCTGGAGAGCGGTTACGAGAAGGATAACTGGTGGGTGATATGTAGTAATCGACTCCAAGATTAAACATGTAAATGCTCTATGCTCTCTCTCTCTCTCTCTCTCTCTCTCACACACACACACACATTAAACAGTTTAATATCACAAGCAACTTGATAAAGCCTACTTGCCAAAAATGACACCAAGACTTTCTTGATTCAAAATGGCCTTGTAGACGCATAGAAGCTTTGTACTAGTCCATGAGGAATGCATTATGTCTAAGTGCCTAACCCCCAAGAACCTAGTAGCCCTTACTCCATATCACCCCAGATCTAGACCCTCCTCTATGTCATTAATGCAGTCTTCCATATTCATAAACAACCAATAGACAGATCTGTGTGCCCTCATTAGATATCCATTCACGCCCCTGTAAAAAATCAAATAATCATTCCCCCCCTTTACTTTTCCAGATACAACGCCTCTACCCTCCCATTACATCCCAAACCCAACTCAGGAAAATCAATAAATGAGATCCTCCCATAGTTGTTGTTGTTGTCGACTACTTCTTATTATTAGACTCGCGTTTGACATACTGTAACGGCCGTTTCTCATGCTTCGTCGCTTATGATGGCGCTCTAAAAATCCGTTCTCCCTCCAACCCAATGCTTTGATATCACAACAGCCAAAGTCCGATTTACTCCGTGTCTATGCCGCAACCAAAAATCCAGTCTTGTGTATTTTATGTCTCACTCAAAACAGTAAAAATGATTTGCCGTCCGCCGTTTGTTTGTTGGACTGCTTGTTGTCTGTTCTCAACCGAGTCTGTTCCGCTGAAACTTCATTATGAAAGTAACTTTTCCCATAAACTATTAAATGCACCTTACACCATCCGCCGTCTTGGACCGCCATCTCTATGCGACATTTCTGGACTTGCTTGTCGTTTTGATCCCGTTTGTTCTAGAGACGCATAATGTGGAGGCAAGCCATTGCCGGGGTTGTTGATGGCTGGCAATGAATTTGGAGTGGGAGAGCCACTCGAAGGACCATATGGACTCACACCAGTAGTTAGCTGTGCAAGACTAGGTAGGAGTCCCGGGCTGCGAGATTGTAGGCGATTCTGTATCGGTGCAAGTCCTGGGCCAGGACTCTGGCGATAATCGTGCATCGGTGCAGGAGGCGGTGGTGGTCCCGAAGACACGACAGGAGGTGGAGGAGGTGGTGGCGGCCCTTGTTGCGAGTGAGGCGATTGATGCAACATAGGCTGTTGCTGTTGTTGCTGTGGAGGAGGAGGCGGTGGTGGATTAGGCAGACCTCGACGTGATGCTCGTCCTGCAGGTATAGGGGATATCTGTTGGTTACGGCCGTAGCCTGAACGAGGCGATGGAGGTCTTATTTCACGGATGCCAGCCTCTTGGGTTGGCACTTGAGAGGGCGCGCGGCCTGTCATATTCCTGTTGCCAGCTTCAAGATTAACTGCGGCGAGGGAGAACGGAACCACGCCAGCCCGCCTCGCCATGTCAACTTCCCCTAGTTGCCAGTGCATGGCCTCAGCTGCTCTCCAAGGAACAGCGAGCTCTTCGGCAACCTTGGCCCACATGTCTGACTTGAATCTGCCATCACATTAGTTCAAAGAGTCCAGGGGCTAGTATCTGCCGTACAGTACCTTTCGTAGAGCCTGGCAAGCTTGTTCTTACGCTCCTCATCCCATTCGCTTCGACGTTCTAGATAGTTCTGATAGTGGAGCCGGCAGCTAATAGCACTGCGCCCAGGGAGTCGCTTTGAAACGTCCTCCCACTTCATACCACTGCCCCGGAGTTCAATGATGAGAGCATCCTCCTCGGGTGACCACTTGCTCTGCTTCTTGACTGGTTGCTCAGGGACCTGAGGCGTCATGCTGCGTCGACCTCCTGGTAAAAGTGCCGGGGTGACAGGCGCTGCTACATGTGGTGGCTGGCGGTGAATAAACGACGGAACCGCTGAGGGAGGTACAGAGGCTGGTCGAAGTTGTCTCGGAGGAGATACGGAGGACTCATTTGAGCCGGACTTGAGCAGGGCCGCGATATCCACGGTGCCTGCTGTTAATACTGCACCACCCAGCCGGGGCCCTTCAGCAACTGCACCAGGACCACCCAGCAGCTCCAAGCTACCGTGATCGACCACGTTGAAGGATGTCGGAGGCTCTGCCTGCAGGAGGCAGAGCGGCGACTGACTCTGGAGTTGAGCCAGCCTAGCGACTGCCCGGTTTAGCCCCGGCGAGGGCTGTGTTGAAAGAAGTTAGGGGGAGAAGTGCTTGCAGCGTGATGCAAGCAACGGCAGCCAACACCCTTGGTTCGAGCTACCGTAAGATTTCACAGAAAACAGAGGGAGAAGTGTCGTTGTCTCCGAATGGTGTGGTATGACGAATCAGCAGCACGAGATCGAGCCAAACAGGGCGACCAGGGCGAGATGGCAGATGGGTTGCCTTGTGACTGAACCTGTGTGTGATAGGGAGAGGGTGATCTTGCTGTCCTGAGCAACGCCGAGTATATTGGATCCCATTAACTAACTCCACGACGAGGGCTGACCAAAGGATTCGGGCATATGGCGTGTGTTTATGTGTGTTTGCGTGTATAAGATGTTGGTATCGTCCTCAGGGAAAGGAGGAGGAGGAAGATGGGGAACAAGAAGAGGAGGAAGAAGATGGTGTCTCGGGAAGGAATACAATGGACTTTTAGGAACGTGTTTAAGAAGGCCGATACCTACATGATTGGCGCAACCCAGGGGTCTTGGAGCCAATGGGGCGAGATGAGAGGAGCCGATGAGGCAGAGGGAAGTCGACGGCGGCAACGGGCCACTACGTCAAGGCCAGGCCAGGTCCCCTGGCTCCAGATCGGGCTTGCAAGGGGGGGGTCTGAGACGGCGAGTCGCACTGAGGGTGGCATTGGGATGCTGCAGGCATGTCTAACCAGCCAGACCGGCCAGGTGGGTAGCTGCCACAGAGCGAGAGGCCAGTGCAGGGCCATGATGATGGGAGCTCTGCGCGCTGTCTCTGTTTCTTGTTGGAGTCCCAAGTACCGTGGGAGAGGAAACTGTCAGATTTGGGGGAGGGAGGCCATGGGTCCGTACTTTGCTGGGTTCCAGGCACAGGGACAGGGTAGACGCCAGCCGGGAGGATGCTGGAGAGTGTGAAGATGAGCAGCAGTGAAGTCGCGACAGCCAGCCAGCGCAGAGTGTGTGTGTGTGTGTGTGTGTATGGATGGATGGATGAATGGATGTGTGTGTGTGTGTCAAGCAGAGCAGCCAGAGAGAGCGCTGGACGGGCCCTTGAAGCAGAGACACACTGGTAAGAGACCTGCACCAAGAGACATCAATGGTCCCATTGCAGCCAGTTAGACCTGGCAGCAAGCCAGCGCGCAGGGGCGTATGGGTGATTGGCTAGGCGAGACCAGCGGGCTTTTTTGGGGGGGAGGGAGGGAAGAACGGTGGGGAGGGTGGGCGAACAGATGCTGCCGGAGGGGACGCCGAAGGTGTACCAAATACCCATTTTTCTGAGCTTATGCATGGAACAAGCAAGCCTGGGGTTTGGCTGAAACTAGGACAGACCCGAGCAGCATCCTTCTGGTAGGGCTAGTGGCCAACGGAGGAGCGTTCGGCAGCACTGCTTTGTTTAAAAAGAGCCACCGGGGCACCTGATCGAGACGCACTTGAGAGACATGGCGGCGAGGTCGGCGAGACGTCCAAACTTGGGGTGTGGGTGGTGGTGGTAGCGGTAGCGGTAGCGGTAGCGGTAGCGGTAGTGCTCAGGTTGGTCCTCCAGGGCTGTCAGTGTGAAGAACGCCCGGCTCTAGGGGGCGTGTAAAGGGCCCCCTGGGCGTGCGTCTGTTTAGGGGCTCTCGGATTCTGAATCTGAACCTCGAAGAAACACTGAGCAAAACGACTGGGCGAGATCCGTGCCCGTCAAGAAAACAGTACGTGCATACATGGTGGGAAAGCGACTGCTCCAGAGTCAGAGTCGAGCGTCGAGTCAAGCGCACCACTTCAACCATTCGTCTCGTCGAGTTGAGTCGGTGAGCTAATCCCTCGCAACAATAGGACCAAAAGAGGCGGCTAGTGGCTTGATCTGGCTCTGATAGTACACGTATACTTCCAGCTCACGGCCGGCTCCGTGGCATAATGCAGAGTATCTATGTTGTGTTGGCCCTATCGATGGAGACTCAGACTCAAGCTCTCTCATCATCATCGTCATCGTCATCATCGTCGTTCGTCTGCTAGGGAACAAGCCTTGCGTCTGGCACCAAGCCATCTCCCAGTTAGCCTATATACGCAAATACGCGCATGTGTGGTTCTCACCTGTGTGAGGCTGGCGCAAGCTGGGTTATTCATTGGGTCACAAGGTTTACGCGCGCCGCCCAGGAACAAACACATGGGTCTATCATCCTCACTCGTGATGCGGTGGCGGGCTCCCGTCAGAGTAGGTACTTGGATTTTTTGGCAGAGCAGCCAATGGAACATCTAGAGTTTGGTATTCCTCCTAGCCTTGAGTGACAGGATTGAGGCATTGATATTTCCCCTGCGTCCATCTGCTGCTCACCAGGAACTAGACATTGTGCTGGTAGGGACACATGGCTGGTGAGATTCTGCTCCGATGGCGGGACACTGCTTATACGACCATTTCGCTTCCATCTGCCTTGGAAGTGCCCAAGTAAGCATCATCCCAAGTACCTGGTAGATAGATAGTGGTCATGAAGATTCCGGAGTAAAAACCGCCAAATCTCGTCTTCTAGTGCAAGTTTTTGCATCGTAAAGACATGGGACGCAAGGCAGACACCTACCTAGGGATGTACTCGAGCGAGTCCAATGCCTCTAGCCTTGCGGCCTTGCATTTAGGTACGAAGAAAGACTCACCGTCGTTGGCAATGGGGAGGTGATTCCAGGCACTGCGCCCTCAGGTAAGGCACCTAGTCATGTACCAGGTCCATGTGCGTATGAATCTGCCCTTCAATCTTGAAAGACGGGTATGAGAGAACTTCATATACGAGTACGTACCGGTAGGGGTGCATCCAGCGTGCGCAAGGCATTTTCATTTTTGTGTCCGACCCGTCCTTGCCCGCGGTTGGCCGGTTCTCGTGACGCAGATCTTCAGCACACGCCCGCTATCTTACTGTCCAACTCGCTCTCATCTCATCTTGTCCTCCTATAGTGTACATGCCCAGCTCCCTATCATTGCTACATCTCATAATTCTGGTTAAGTGATCATCGCATCAGGTAGGTAGGGAGGTAGGTATGGCAGCTTTGACATTTGACTCTTCTACTTGTCGAGACACTGCACAACGTAGTGCCTCCTTTGGGCTGTCTTTTATGTTTCTTTCCTCTGCCATATAGCTTCTTCCCTGCCTTGGGTAGTACGAGCTGCAGCTTGTTTAATTTGACGCTGCAAGAAAAGGCAGTGCGCCTCGAACTGGCTTGGCCTCGTCCCCGATCAAACGCGCGTAAATTCCGTTTTCGGCAAAAGTGGAAGAAGCTCCTCCATAGATTAATTATGTAAATCGACTCAGCTCTATTTCTGGTAACCACCTACTGGTCATCATAAGGAGCCAAACGCACAATGCACATTTCTTCACGAACCAAGATATATACAGACTACATCTAATATAGTAATCCCAGCTAGCCCTAGCATATCCGGTAGTGCTTCCATAATAGTGCAAGGTGCACCAGCCATACCACACATGTACACACTCCGCAGATGGAAGATCCTATGGAGCGGCACCAAACTGCTCGGCCGCACGGAAACCACCCCAACGTCCTGTGGGGCCTCCGCATGCTCACTAACACCAACACCAACAAGAAGGCAAACTCATGAAACCTGGTAGCTACCTGAAAGCGCTAGTGGGCAGTGGGCTTCTAGGCTCGTGTGTCGGGTATCTGGGGCTTTGGCCTGATGTGCCTCGGTATTCAGATATATGTCATGAAGATGTCTTGTCTCGACTCTTGCTGACAAGGGGGTAAGCGAAACCCATTATCCCACGAGAATGACTGCAGTTGCGGGACATGTCTGTGACCGGGTACTCGTACTTGTACCTTTGTTTGGCATACTTTAGGTAGTTCCTGACGACGGGTATTGATTTGGACAATACTACTCCGATGAACACTCAACCCCATCCTCCTCCCTCTAGAGGAGTTGTTAGTTAATGTGATATATGTCAACTATAGGTGGACGGACGAATACTAATGTCGTATTTCCGATCAAAGCATCTGTCAAATCTCCGAGGTTTGCACACTGAATATCCCGCAGTTGCCTGCCCCTAGTTTCTATCCACAGGTGTTATGCTTATCATACGACGCCGTTCTCCTTGATGAGCCTTGTGTTTTAAAAGTCCCGAATTCTGGGCTCACTCCTGCTGACAGAGCCTCCTGAGTGAAATTGCCCACCCAAGATTTCGCTGTGGGAAGCCCCGGCAATGAAAACTCGGATCTGCGTCCCACAAACCCCAGAATGGCAAGGAATTTTTTTGGGTTATTTTATTTTTTATTATTTTTTATAAGATTGCTAGCAATACCATAAAAAATTTAAAATTCTATCCCAGGTTGCATGGGGGGATGCACAGACACCCACCTCATTGTAGCCACACGAACCCTCTCAGTTGACTGTGTAAACGGTGGCTGTGGATCCTCGCGCTCCCCCCTTTGCCTCCCTCCCAGTTACCTCATTCAGGCGTTCTCTGTTCTGTGCGGGCACTATCATCCATTGATCCATTGATGCTGCTTGCTGCTTGCTGTGGCGCTGCTGCCGACAGGGGCCTGGCTGCCGCTGATGACAGCGACCCTCGTCGGTGCGAACCGCCGTCGAAGGCTCTAATTTACTGGGTGGGACGCTAAGGGCCTTGCCGATGTTTCCCAGATCTGTCACATCGGCCCAAGCATCTGTAACCTGATTAACTACCTGCGCACATGCCTGGCTAGTGCAGAAAAGAGCCGCTTGCCCAGGTTACATTGCAGGAACCGAGCTTAACCTAACAGTCCGACATTGGCGTAGTATTATATTAATTGATTCATTAATTACTGGCTAGAACTGCAGAGCTTTCGCTTTGTGAAAAGCTGCTGCTATAGCATGCCATGCCATACCTACCCTAGGTAGGTACCTAATTATAACATAACATCTAACTAGTACATACGAGAGCATCCTGAGGTTAGGTATGCTATGGTAAGATAAGACAAGATGAGGAAACGTGCGGGTGCTACATAAGCAGAAGGTTAGTAGCAGCAGCCTCTTCTGACTCAATGTAATATGTACCTTGGGCAGCACCTACCTAGGTACATAAATGCCCTGAATTGGTACAGGGCGTAGTGCTGCGAAACCTGAAGAGGAAAGGCAGGCTACGGTTCCCATTTCTGGCCAAAGTCACTTGCCGCCCTTTTCCGACCTGCATATACGTGTATGGTTATCTCTGGGGCCGCAAAGAAGGTCTCTGACCGGTACCGTCTGGGTTCTGGGTGCTCCAGGGTGCTGCTCATCCACCCCTGCTATGGTTCGGGGCCAGATTCAGCAGCGGAAGGCGAGACATACCGGCGCATTCCAATCTCAGGCACCACGAGCACGTTCGATCGCTGATGGCCATCCGTTCCGGCAGGCAAAGTCCGTGAATGCTCCATTTTGCACTTTTCAACCTCAACTCCAAGCGACCAGCAGACCTTCATCAGCCAGAAAGCAAAGACATCCATTCGAGGCCCCTCTTCTTCTGGGTCAGAAGAGAGCGGAGACCATTTCATCGCTCACGTCAACACTTTATGCCACGCGCACAACGACGCCACCACCATTTGCCGCGTCGGTTCCTATTCTCCCACTCGCCACGACCCTTGCTTATTACCATCCCACAGCCCCCTGGGTGATGATGGTACATCCTGGGAACTGCACGCGCTCTCCTTCGAGCCCGTATGGAGTTGGTAAGGGAGGGAGGAGTGATTTGGCTCTCACGATGCAAACTGCACTAGACAGACACAAACGTGCTGTACGTGTATGTACGTACGAGGCGTCGCGTGGTATGGTGGCATGCATGCCCGAAATGCCTAGCGCGCGCAAACTCGTGCTTTTGCCCCAAACAGGACGTCAGGCAAGCCGACTGCTACACTACAATATACATACACAGATAGGTATCTGCATCCCTTGCGCTTCGCAGCTCGAGTACTCGGCGTTCCTGGGGAGTCCAAGCGTGGGTTCTTCCAAAGAGAAAAGAACGATAGCCAACCACGACTCTCGGGATTTGCCGAACCAAAAAGCTGCGAATTCATCTACATTGACAAGACTCAACTGGAAACCAAGATATCCAGCATTCAACACAGCTGTGGGGCATGCTTCTAGACGATAGAGTACGTTAAACTAGCGGTCAACTTGGGCAAGAGGGCAGGCGACCCAAGATGGGGGAAAAGGGCCATCGACAAAATGAATCGTCAACAATGCGAGCGTCTAGTCCCCAGACGTTGGCTGGTTAGGAGGCGGGGACACAGAGGTGTGCAGTTGCGATGGTGTCGTGTCGTATGGAGTAGACTCGTGGGTTTCAATCATCGGTGTTGGCCTGTTCTCGTCAGGAGCCGCTTTGGTCGCCCCAAGGCAAGGTTCACAGCGTTCGTCGAACTGACTGCGAACCATGATCGGCGTGTCCAGCACTACGCGATTGGTCCTTCGTCAGATCCAGTTTGCGACACCCCTCATCGAGGTTGCTTGGTGTCTCTGCTTTTCGCTGGCGGTCTGCACCTCAGCTGCACCATCATCCGAGCCGCTCCAGACATGCAATCATGGCGCGTTCGAGGGACGCCGTTTGTTTCTTCGAACCCATGCCCTCTTACCCGAGGGTCCACCACACCTCTGGTAGGGCGCCATGCACGCCCGCTACTGGACAAAAGAGCAATAACAGCCACCACAAACCTCAAATCGCATCAGCCAAAACCTCTCTCGCCAAACAAGGCGGGCTGGAGTCAAACAGACCTTTTGCAAATTGGCGATCTGCGGTCAACGATTACAAGTCCATACGGCCAATTTACCATCCGCTAAGCCATGGTGGTGTTGGTGGTGCTGGCTTGCGCCATTGCCCAGCCATTCTACATACGTACCCCCGTGGCCAGACGTGAGCCCATCATGATTCAATGGACAGGCATCGATCAACCAGAAGAAGTGTCCTCCCGCGGAGGCTTCTAAAGGCATCGGTATTGCTGCCCGAGCATCAACACGCAACAGCCGCCGAGCAATAGCAGCTCCCCATTTCATCCCGCAAGGCTCCCGACAAAAAGAATATCGATCCTAGGGCAGGTCAGGGTGCAGGGATATCGACCCATAAATTCACAATTCCCAGCTGGTCCCAGTCGTTAAGACGTGTGCCATGAGCCAGCCCCTGCCGGTGGCATCACTGCACTCACGCACCATTCATCTGCCGTGAACTGTTCATGGATGGGCCATCTAGCCCATCCATGATCCTATTCCCTTGGCCCAAAGAAGAAAACAAAACAAAACAAGAAGGTTCAAAGTCAAATTGAGCTGCGGTACATGCTGGTGAGAGAGTGCCACCCTCATTCCGCCGTCTGATAAAATTGTTTGGCTTTAATGCCCTCAGGGGGGAGAGTTGTCGAGGACTGGCTCATCCAATTTCTCCCTTCCGCTATGCTTCTAAAGAAATCCGTTGTCTCAACAAAATAAGCATCGTTCTTCATGTTCGATGACTACTCGCATGTACAATAACGAAAAATAATTTGATTGGTTCCCGACCCTTTTTCAAAACTCCCGGATATCATCGCCCGTAAAGTCCGACAGTCGTTCTCTAGCGGGGGGCGTCATATGTCACATTGTTAGTGATCGTAGGACATGCAGCAAATACTTTGCCGGCTACCAATTGGGAGGACCGCCAGCTGATGCAGAGGAACGCGGGATGGCCAAGTGCGGCACCCCCACTGGAGTATCCACCAGTTCCAGCTTGTCATCTCAAGCCCAGCAGCCTAAGTATATACTACCGGCATGCCATACCCGGCAGCACAATTTGAAAACTGTCATCCATCTCCATGTTGCTAGGCATTGCATCGACAATGAACGGGTTCGTCTTGCAACTCATTACTTACCTGTTGCCGAGGAAGCACGAGTTTAAGCAGCTGGTTGTGACGTGGCGGCGGTGTGTTCTCTGTATCAGGCATTGTCATGTACCAAGCAGCAGGGGACTCCCAAAAGTCCAGGTTTCGTGTCAGGTTAGTATTTCTTCTTTTCTCCCCGGATGGAGTCGCTTACCGGGGACCTGGAAAGAACCCGTTGCCCCGTCTATGGATGGGGTCTGACTCGGGCTCAACATTCCCATTTGTCATGAGGAGATGAAGACCTCTCTGCCAAGAACCCTTACGAAAGAAGAAAAAAAATTGGGAAAAGGGAAAGAAAAGAAAACATGTTGGTGGCGCATGTCGGTCTGTCACTATCCTATCCGATTTGCAGTTGTTGTTGGCGATCCCAGCTCTTTCCACCATGCGTATTGCCGTCGTCTAAAATTTCAACACAGGCATGGGATACTTCAGTTGAAGACCCACAAGGCAGCCATGCCGTATGAACCTTGCATACACGTACATGCCACCTCATTCATTAACCGACAGAGGACATACTGACTCGTGGCAATACGAAAACGTTAAGTGTCATACATGCTGAACCCAATTGAGTCTCAAACTAGTTATGCAGGGAAGGAACACCAACGCTGCGAACTGACATATGGCTGAGTGCCACAAGTCCCAAGTAAGAATAGGGTATTGACCCTACTCATGAAAAATGCTTTTGTATTACTTGTTCCTGGACCCTGGGAATAAGGGGAAACAAATGGAGAGGAAGATTTGTTATTTCTTAGACTCTGGTAAAAACTGGTTATTAGTTATAAGTCTATTTGGCCCAATCGGGCTCTCTTCAGGTAAACTCGCAAGGCCCACTTCCTTCGTAACTACAGTCAACTCAGCTCCGACTATACACGATCGAGAGATGCTAGCGACAACTCACGAGGTATAGGAAGTTCTTCACATCCGCGGAATGGCAACTCGATTTCTATGTGCTAGAAATCTATGTGAACTCATCTCCTTCATTTCGACGTGTCATTTCTGAGTCAGAATTCGAGGAACAATTGATGCCCAAGAGACATGCAGCAAGCCGACATTCAAAGACAAAAATTTACGCACTTCCAGGTTTTCTACAAACTGGCCAATCCAACTGAACTGAAAGAGACCCAAGAACACGGCTGGTTGTGAGGAAACTACATCTTGCATCGATCAGGCACTCACACCTTTCGTGCGTCTGCGCCGACCAGTTATTATTCGGGATTTTCGGGGACCTCTCCGGTGCGAAGCCACAGGCAGCCCATCGAACTTATCCTATATGACTTGTCATTTGTGCCACTGGCCACAAGTAACACCAAAAAAAAAGCTCAAAGACGCCGGCAGACGTCAGGTAGATCCCCCGAGCTTGGCTGTGCGACCACGTCAAGGGCTACGAGACTCATTTGTTTGTCGTATTGTGGGTAAGGGTTCTGCAGATTGCCGCGAGCAGCGGGGAAAAAAGGAAAGAAAAAAAGAGCAACGACGTGCTCGACGCCGATTACAAACGGATCTCACAGCAATTATGGGTAGAAGACCTATGATTTATTTGTTTGCTTCCCCTGACACGATGCAGTATGCAATACAAGCAAGCTGTCCGAGAGTGAGGCTAATGTAAATGAGGCTTAAGGTGAATAGTAGGGGATATTGATTGAGCAAACATTGAGATTCTCCAGGATGGAAGGCAACGCCAAATGAAACACCTCATTAGCCTTGCGTGCTTTTGGGAAGGCTGAGAAAGAGTCGCAACGTGCAAGGGAAGCAAGCTCTGCGCATTGGTCCAGACGTTTTTGCCGCAGCATCTTAGCTAAGGCACTGCAGCTGCATCAGCATGAAGGATCATACGTGAATAAACCTGTACCTTAAATAAGGCTTCGTTCTAGTGACTCTCGGGGACCTAATAAGTTCTCAGGGATGCGATCCAATTGGTCAGCGTAGTGCCTCACAACCACGATCTCGCTGCACCAACATCTGCTCAATGCGGTTTAATCACCACGACGCAAATTCAGTGTCTCGGATTTTGTCATATTTTATTTTGTTTTCTGTCACTTGGCTTCATATGAAAAAAGCTGACAAAGTAGAGCCCTCCTCACATTACCTCACAGCCATTGGAAAGCCTGCTGAGGGGACCAAAAAAAAAGCTCGGACAATATTGTAACCCCGCCAGTTTGCCCAAAACACAACCACGAAAACCCGACGCAACGGCTTTGCTCAAAACACAATTCCGTATCTCATATCAATCCAGTTCATCATCAACGTGCGCCTTCTTTCTGAGAGACTAGATAGAGAGAGAAGTTATTCCCAAAAAGAAGAGAGATCCGAACAAAGCTGAAGGAATCATGGCCGACGTTCCGCTGCAGGTGGTCTCGGAGTACGCCTCCTCCGAACGCCGCATCACGCCTTCGTGGACAATCTCTCAGCTCAGAACCAAGCTGGAGCCCATTACAGGAATTCCCCCTTCATCGCAGCGGCTCAGCCTGAAGACATCGGCCGGGGCAGACAAGATCGCCGTCGAGGCAGCAGATGAGGATTCTGTCCGGCTGTCCAGCTTTCCCCTGGTCCCATATGCCGAGCTGCATGTAAGTCAGATTGCAATGGTTCTTTCCGCTTCCTCCCCCCTCTTCTCTACACGTACAGCCCTCTCCCTGTGAGCTTGGGGGTTGTCATTGATCAAAGTGGGTGTGGCCATTTTGGAAGCCTCGCCTGTGCCACACAAAATGTCTCAGCTGCTCTTCTCTGAACGGGGAAGGATTCCTCTCAGTCAAAGACATGACCGGGAAAAAGAGAGTTTTGGGGGTGACCTCCAAAGGCTCAAAGGAGTCCTTGCCTCAACAGTTTTATGCGACTAAGCGCCGTGATGCGTGTCTCTGTTGGTGACCTTGCATCACTGCGATGCATAGCTACTGAAAGGAGAGTTGGTGGTGGTGGTGGTGGTGGTGGTGGTGGTGGTGGTGATGGTGGGGGTTTAAGTGATTCAAGGCTGATGAGCACTCATGACTCCAGGTGGTTGATACAAGGCCTCCGGCAGCCCGGCCAAATTACTCCGATACGTCAGGTGTGGACAAGTATGTGATGCCCGAAGATGAGTATGAGAAGAAGACGGATTCGGTCTTGGCTTGGAAGAAGGCCGAGAAGCTGGGTCGATTTGACCCTGACGCGCCGAGTCATGAAGAGGCTAGGATAGCGGGCCTTCAAGCCGAAATCCTGCAGCGTGGTATTGCGGTTGGGAAGAGATGCCGCGTCGGCGGAGACAACGCCCGTCGAGGAGAGGTGAAATATGTTGGGGACGTTAAGGAGATCCCAAACGGCGCTGGGCCCTGGGTGGGCGTTCATCTGGATGAGCCTGTTGGGAAGAATGACGGTAGCATTTCGGGCACTCGATACTGGGACCAGTCATCCGGGTTGAAGCATGGGGTGTTTGTGAGACCGGAGCGAGTGGAGGTTGGAGAGTATCCTGCTCTTGACGACTTGGAGGATATGGAGGAGATTTGATGAGTTAGCTAGGCCTGCGGGTTGTGCTTGTTGTGGAACTCTGGGTTTCTGGTATTGCTGAATTGGAAGGAAATAGACGGCAAAGAGAGCACTTTGCAGTCGGTATAAAAGCTTGTTTAGACTCAAGTGTCTAGTTGTCTCTGTGCAATGCGATCTCTCAGCCTTTTTAACGACAAGATACAAACTTCAAAAATGAACGGTTTCTATCAACGAGTTGGGTTTGTTAGAATCAGGGATATTCCAACAAACAACTGTACATAAACTTACGTGAGGTTAGTAGATAACTAACGAAAAGACAATTCAAACGTGAGGGCTTCGATTTAAGCAATTATAGTATAAATCATGCGAACATAATGAATGTCTATACTATTCCTAAAGGCAGCAAATATGTTTAGAAAGATGTAAGGTATGCTGTCCAAGTACTTTATGGGTAGAAAGGTCGTATTCTTCACGAGGGATATGAGACTTTGCAGGCAGATTCATCGGTTAGAATATTGTAGCTTCGAGTAAGAACTGATTAGTTGTTCAGGTCAATTCGTTATAAATTGTTCATGTAATAAACACTAAATGTTATCCCTTACAGGGTAGATCACAATAATAGGAGATGAAAACTCGACGCGAAAAATAAATAAAACTGAAAACTGAAAACTAAAACCACATGATAAGATATCGGCAAGAAACTATATTATCCATTAATGTGAGCTATCAGAACTTCCTAGCTCATTAAATTATAACCCCATTTTCAAACCGAAGAGGCAAGGTCATAGAGTTTGGAGAAGCTGAACACGAGTGCTACTGATACATTCAGGGTCCCTTTAGTACTACCCTGAGATATAGACGGACGGCACTAGACTACGTACTTGATTTTTTTCTTTTCTTCCAGCTTCTTTTATGTCTCATGGGAGACTAGGAACTGTGTACTCATGTTCTCCAGTCATTTTACCTTAAACGTACACTCGTATGCTTGGATTTGAGACACCCTCCCGGCAGGCAGGCAAGCAGGCAGACAAAACGCCCCGCCGTATATCGCGCTATAACAATTTTTCTTCTCCTCTAATTTAGCCTACTATGAAAAGCAATATACCAAATGGATGGGAGTGAATTAACGAAAAAAGGGAGCATCGTAGGCCGAAGTTTTTGAGTCTAGGATGGGTGATTCATGTTTTTAGTGAAAATTGCAAACGGGACCCTTGAGGTGGTATTTTGCACGGCACGGCGCCGCCGCGTCAAGGGTCTCCACAGCGGGTTCTTTTCTTTTCTTTTTCTTTTTTTGGTGCTTTTCTTGTTCTTTGTTATGTATGCATGGAGTATGATGCGATTGATTAGTTAATTAGTTAATGTGGGTTGGGGACTGGACTGAGATTTGAAGGTTGGATCAAGTCAATTGTTGTGTTGATTCAGGTTGACTTTTCGTGAGGGGGATGAGGAATTTAAGTGTATAGGTTAGACAAAACTGAGTAGTCGACATATTATTTAAAACAGGTTTGAAATTTTAACATGAGATTGAGCTTTATGGTTCACTTTTCATGAGGGGGATGAGGATATTTAAGTATATAGGCCAAACTTAAAAAACTACTGTAAAAATAAGAACAAAATTGAGTAGTTGATGAGTTAGATAAGCTTCAGACTACAACATGAGGTTGACCGTTATGGTTCACTTTAGAGGGGTTAAATGTGTAGGTTAGACTTGGAAACCGTTTTGGAAATAAGAATAAAGTGAGTAGTTGATTCGTTAGATGATCTTGGGGCCATAAGACCTAAAAGAATGATTTATAATGTTAGGTCGCTGAACTTGACGACTTTGTTTAATTATAGCAGTTGCTTGGTAAGTCTTTCTGGACGTGGGGCAGAATGACATCTTTGATACAATAGCGTGTCTTTTCAGGTGTAGGAATAAGGACATGGTATCTGGAGAATTCATCGTCCATCCCACGAGTTGTTTGGGCAGGGAACAGCAGCTTGTGTTGGTCTATATACTTTTGTTCAGTGTAGAAATAAGTAAGTAGCTTGGGTGGCGCTGGGCACCTCCGTGGCTTTTTAAACTGGAAAACTATAGATGCTACAGCCACGCGATATAAGCAGTAGGGAAATGGGTATGGGGTTAAGTAAGTGTTTTCCTGGAGCTTTATTCTGTTCAAGATGTAAATGCCGTAACGATATATATATACCTATGTAAGTATATGTTCCCGAGGTCATAGTCTCAAGACGATTTTATCTTGGGCCGGATCATTCGGCCAGTTGAGCTCCGCCTCGTGACATCTAAGCCCGATACCGCCGTAAGATGGATGTGAGATAACCTTGGAAAATAGCAGGGTTCGGAGGACCGCAGGTTTTATTCTATTTTAGTAGTCTTATTTTTGTTTTTAGTCAGTTAATAAATAACCCCTCTCTCCCCACCTTCTTATCGTCGAGGCCAAGAAACGACTGACTGGAATGGAGGATGGACGAGTCTCATTCTAAGCAATGGACGCCCGTTTCATCTCTGATGCCCTCATAATCCGCCAAGCCGTGCAACTCAGTCAAGTGAGGACGAAGAATGCTGCGACGGAGGTAGTGATCGCCGCGTGTAAGTTGGCGGATGGTGGCGGATGGCCCTTTTGGTTTTCTGCACTGTAGCATACATACCTTACCTAGGTATGTTTTAGGGCTGGCCGCTGTCTGGGGTCATGCATGAAATGGAAATCTCGAAGGGGCTGTCATGCTGACTAGCAGGACTGCCGAATCTGGCGACACCGGCCGACCAGCAGCTATTGATTGGGCGGACTTCGAGGTGTAGGGATTCAGGCTACAGACCAACTGCCATTTGCCGATGCATGGATTGATTGACTGGTTGATTGATGGGATTGATTGCTTGATTTTTACCTCTCCACCTAGCCACGTACAGGAAATACATGTACATTTATATACTAGCATATGGGTTTGTACCTAAGCCCAGGGGGGTTTCTCCTCCTCCGGGGGGCTTGAAGGGTTCGCATTAATTGATGATTCGGCATTGAGCTCCAGAGAACCCCATCAACAACGCACTAATGAGTGCTATTAGCTCACTCATATCCAACGTCCCTACTTAGGCAAAGATGACTTGAATGTTCTTGAAGCTCTTTGTGTTTGCGTCACGGAATTTGGTGGTTGGAGTAGCCCGGCTAGTGCTAAACTCCGCGTCCGGGTGGGTGGTGCAACCTTAGGTACCGCCTGGGCAAGATATGCCTGGGTAGGTACCTAAGTGCCAAAATCCCCAGACTTGGACACACTATTTTCCGCCCCGCCGGGAGATCCGGCTTCGCTGGAAGGGGAGCAGCACAATGTACTCCGTGCATTCAAGCCATCATCCTCTCCTGCGCCTCCTCCATCCATCCATCCACCCATCAGTTCCTTAGCTGCCGGGACAATTCATGTGCCAGGTGGTTCGCTTTGCGACACGAATTGAATGAGAAGAGACCAGGGAGTCAGAGACGACGTCCGTCTACGGTCTTACGCTATTTAGCACTCACCCACCCGGTTATTGTTTTATTTATTCATCTTGTCTTTTGCCTACCACAAACCTCTCTCTCCTGCGCATAGTTGCTGCTTCGATCCGACTCCCGCCAACCCTCGCCTCGCTGACGACAACGAACAAAAAAACAACTACAACTGTCGCCGCTTGCGGCTTTGGCCCATTTATTTGGATCCAACCCATCAAATGACCTCGCCCTTCTTTCAATATCTCCATGTGAGAAGAGAGCACCAATCGAGCGGCTCTGAAAGACGGCCAAAACCACAAGCGCGGGCACAGCAGCACCAGTAATACCGCGCCACTACTCAGCCGCCGCCCTGGCCGCGGAATCGCCTCTCTCCGCTGACTATTCCATTACACGAAACCACGCTTTCCGGCTTCCGCAAATCCCCTCACCAGCATACGCGCGGCGCTGCTCCCAGCGTTCCCGAGTAATCCGCTGCTGCCAAACAAACCACGGCATCGTGGCTTGCTTGTGATTGCAGTCGGAGACTACAATACATACCGTCGCCGTTTCCAGTGTGTCCTTTCCCGTCTTACCGTGGCACCAATCTTCCACTAGGCTTTGGCTGCGGCCGATGTCAAATCGAAATCTTTTCGCATCGTCAAAATGCCGTCATACCGTTCGATCCTCCTCCTACTCAACCTTTTGGTTGCAGCCGCATCAGCCGATAACAGCAACGATGGCGGTGCGGTGACAATGACGCCGAGTGATGACGTCCCGCAATGGGCCACCGACAACTCACTACAGATGAACGTCTCGGCCGCCGATGGCCAGTCGAACCCGGCCCAATACGCCGTCATCCCTCTCACTAACCAAGTCGGCTCGAACGGAACGCAGTCAAGTCGTGGGGTAAGCTTCCTAGTCCCGCAGAAAATGCCATCTGATGATGGAAAAAAAAGAGGGGGACCAGTGCCAACTGACAATCTGAATAGACTATTCATATCGATGGTACGATCATAGCCGCAGATATCTCCAATTTTAACAAAATCACCAACCATAGCGCCGTCGCCTATTTGTCATGCGACACTCCATCGAGCTCTACCTACATCAGCCAGAATCAGATGCTTGTCGACCTTATGAATGCCAACCCCCGGGCCATCGTGCTTTACTCAAAGAACAAGGCTTGGTGTTCTCTAAGCAATATCGACTCCTTGTCATACACAAACATTGTCTCAATGGCCGATAGCGGCGATGCAGTCCAGGCGTTGGGGTACTTGAATGGAACCAATAGCGGGCGAATAGTCGACGTGTCGATCATTGGCAATGCGACTGGAAGCCCCGACGGCTCGTCGGGCGGTGGGGGCGGCAACAATTCATCCGTCGCCATGAGCATCCTATATAGCATTACTGGTCTTATCACCCTTCTTTTCCTCATCATCATTGCTACTGGCGCCGTAAGAGCTCATCGCTACCCTGAGAGATACGGACCCCGCGGTGCACTGGGCGGACGGCCGCGACAGAGTCGAGCCAAAGGTCTCGCTCGTGCTGTTCTCGATACGCTACCCATTGTTAAGTTCAACAATCAGGAAACACAAAAACCGGATCCCGAGCTCGAGCTAGAAACGGCAACTACAAATACCCACGAGGGACGTAATACTACATCTCAGAGGCCTGTTTCAACTTTAACCGAAGAAAGGCCCGTCGAGCCTGCTGAAACTGCAGAGGTCCATGGCGGTATTGGAGATGAGCTTCCCGCATCGACTGCAGAATCTAAGCAAGCCACCGAATCCGGTGCTGGTAGCAGCAACACGGGATGCTCCATTTGTACTGAGGACTTTAAGGTCGGAGAGGACATGAGGGTGTTGCCATGCAATCACCAGTTTCATCCGGACTGCATTGACCCTTGGCTTGTAAATGTATCTGGAACATGTCCCTTATGGTGAGCCACCACAGACTTTCACTTTCAAACCCCTTACTAACTCGTGAGATAGTCGACTTGATCTTCGTCCTGAGGAAGCGAAATTGCCCCAGCCTAGACAGCAAAACACGCTGCCGCCCCCTTTGGCTCTGGGAACCGAAGATGGGGCAGGAAACCCAAATTCTAGTCGCCATAGATTATCGCGCCTTCTTGACATTACTCGGCTGCGCCAAGCTACTCACGAAGAACAGATAGAAGCCCTCCGCCAGATGCGATCGAGCCGGCATGCCCAGTCTGAATCCCAGGAAACTCAAGCATCCCAGGGGCCTCAAGATACCCACGATGATGAGGGTGAGAGAGGCCAGACGGCTCGCTTGACTGCGAAGTTGAAAGAAAGGTTCCGAATTCGCACAAGAGCCCAGTCGCCTGCCAGGTCTTCTAGTTCTGACAGTGGTTAATTCATGGAACTTTTTCGTCTAGTCCGTGAATGTGACTTCATATCCAGCAAGTGGGCAACAAGAAAAGAAAAGGAAAAAAAAACAGATTGCGTTTTTTTTTTAGTATGACGGGCATGTTTCAACAATCACTATACGACACCTAGCAGGATTTTCTTCCTGTGGATTAAACTCGAAGGTTTTCCATTTCACACGACTTGAAACCAATGGAAGTTTACTGGTCTGTGGCGTTTGAGAACGAGGTTCATTTGTCTGAGAGGAGGGATGGGACATGTAGGAAGCATAGTAAGGCGTTTATGGTAAATCCCAAAGAGAGCACTCTGGGATGGTATCGAATTTTTTTTCGTTGTTATGAATACCAACTAGGATTGGAAGGAGGTTTTGATATCTTTTGATGAATGGTTTTTTTTTTTGACGACAAGGGACACGCAATAGGGGGGCGAAATGCTTTATGTACATGGAATGAAGAACTGCATATGAAACATGGCGTTGGTATGAAGTCGCACTTGATGTTCTATTCCGCTTTTGTGGAATTGAAGTGAATAGATGTTGGTGAATGTGTGAAGAGAACTTCCTCAACTTTTTGAGATTGAGGGTCGTAGACTTCTTTGACGATAGTTGGAGGCACATTTCCTCAAATATCTGGGAGTATGATGATCGCTGCTTACAGCTCATCGACTCCACGTCAGATTGGGCAATGCCCTTTCACGCCTTATAACACAGAAGAAGGATGAGAACGCGTAAAAGTAAAAATGTTAATGACTATTCACTTCATTGTAGAAATGGCACCTAATGTCTGAACACTGTCAACATGGCAAGAGGATTATGACGACATACTCGATCCTAAACCAAATCCAAGTCTTTACACCCGACAACACGGCTACATTTCCAGAATAGTTCATCTATATTATGTAGACGCAGGATAGATAGATTAGACAAATGCCCTCCGTGTCTTCTTCGATGCTCCGTATTCCCACTTGTCAGTCATATTGTAAGCATGTCATTTTTGTCTCTGGCTTTTCTTTTCTTTTGTTCTCTTCCCTTTTTCTTACCACCACTCTCAGACGGACATTCTGGCCAGATCCAGGAATTAGTAGTTCGGCTTCTTGAGTTTGAATTGAAAGTGCGAAGCCTCAGTCTTCTGGTAGGTCATCAGGTTCGTGCCATTTGCGGTAGCTGCTCCCGTAACCGCCAGCCATTTATCCGTGTTCAATACATTCGCAAAGCTGTTTTGCCAAATCCCAGTACTATTAGCAGCTGTACTTGTTCGAGGCATATATGTAGTTCGCTGGAGAAGTCCTTACTAGTAGAGGCCGTTCTTGGCAGGGATGATCTTCCAACGGCTAGATCCATGCCTGACATTCCGGGTAGAGATCGTGCAGGCAGCGTCGGTACCGTCCTCTTTTCTTGGTATTAGCATGAGTCCACCACAGTTTTGGTTATATGGCGCTCGGATTACCTTTCGCGCAAAGCATCAGCCCGGATTGGAGAGCAAGGATATGGTACTGGCGGTCTCCTGTCTCCGGGTCGCCCTTGTCCCCGCCAGCGGCAACAATCTCCCACAGGAGATTCTCCGTCTGGCCAGTAGACCTTGGTATGGCATTAGAGTCTCGTGTCATAGCAATGGTTGGGGGGGGGGGGGTTCTCACCAAAGCTGTACTGCGGTTCCGCTTGTTGTTCCGGCGGCTAACGCGCTCACGACGCTGTTGGGGGCATTGCCGGGGATGAGTTGGTAGACGCCTGGGCCGGTGTAATCAGACATGTTGATTATGGAATTGTAATAGATGCTTGTGAAGGTTTGGTTATGAAGTAGACTTGATGAATTGTATGGGATAGTGTGGAGGATGAGGAGGAGAATATAGCTCCTTATATATCTGTTTTGTGTGTGTTATGGCAACCAACTTGGAACACGGACGGATGTCTTGGACAGTAGTAGCAAGACCTACATTCAGACTATCCGTTCTTGCAGCAATCTCAGGCTATAACTTCCCCCCCTCCTCCTCCTAGCTATGTGTCATGCCCCTTTTGCAAGAATTCGTTAGCTTTGACCTGCCGTTGCAGTTCCAAGTGCGAGTAGCACCAAATAGTTTTCCTTGGCGTAGGTTATGAACAGCCAGTGGTCCACCACAGGATCGCGATCTCTACATCCTTGACCTGTCATTTTGACGAAGTGCATGTGATTGCTAGCTAGATTGATTGAAGTGGGCATCTAAAGTACTTGTAATGACGGAAAGGGCCGCCTCCCAAAGCAACTATGCATGCATAGCTGCCGCATCACTCTTCCTGCATACGCTACTATACCCCATGTGAGAGAGAGGTTTACTCGCTCCCCCGCTTTGTTATGAGTGGCAATTGCAACAGTACATCTTAATTAGTAGGACGGTGACATAGAAATCAGCACGGCATGGAGTAGTATCTACCTCATGAAAGTGCGTCGATTCTACCTACATGTATGTTCGCTAGCTGGCATCAAGCACTTGTTAGCCGTGTACTAGCAAGATATCCAGTACATATATAGTTACACCCAAGTTTCTTTTGTTTTCTATCCTTCATCGCGATCTATAACTATGAACGAGTCCCAGAAGATCTAATAAAAACACCTCATCACAAAGGGGGGTAGAGCGCGTCGATCGCTTTGTCATTTGCGTTCAAAGGTTTCAGACGGCAGCGGTATGCATTCGACGTTGCATGAGGTTCGTTGTGGCGTCGGCGCGCCGTCTACATGCAGCTAATGGGACAATGGCTGGGTGGAGTGAAGCTAGTTTTTTCAATGTCCTACATTTAATGCCGTATAGTCGATTTGCGTCGGAAGCATAAACGAGTTCGTCAGGTTGAGTGTAGCTGAATTGACCCCATCACAACTATGGATCTAACGTATGTTTTCGAACAGGAATTAGATGGGCACACTATTCCCGATGGTTCTTTTCAGTGAAGACGGGCGAAAGCTCCAGCATACCGATACTCAACAGGACAAGAAACTAGCATTCTGCTGCTGCAGCCATAAATGTTAAGGGTGGAACAAGCAGATGCAGTCCAGGACACCTGTGTACTAGCGGTGCTGGCCAGCTCATGAATGTGCCGCTACGAGCCGCCGCTTGTGCTGCGCATAGACGAACGGAGCACGGATATGCAAGCCAAGAAAGACCAGTTCAGCGGCCTGGCCCGTCCCGAGACGCCCAACAGAGTTTAGAGATAATCGATTATTTTCTATTCGTAAGGTAAGGGGACGGACGACACAAGTTAGTGCCTAAGTCCTGGTCCGGACGAGCATCGAGGATACCTCTCTTTGGTCACAATTGCAAAATGGGCCAGCTGAGCAAGACACATAGTGGTACGAAGGCATCCTGTCCAGTAAGCTGAAGCCACGTTGAAAGCCAAAGATGCCCTAGAAATAAGTTACGTCACTTACCTAGGTGTGACTGAGTGAGACGTGGCCTATGGGAGGTAATGCGTTTACTCCCGTGTTAATTACTTTTGGCTGGAAGTTTCCCTGGTCACTTGAATGGCTACATCAGGACATAACATGTACTGATGATACGAATGACTGACTAATTGAAAAAACAATCACTTATTTAAGTATGAGGCCACTAGATAGTCAAGCATTGACAACTACACTTGCCTGAACCTACGAGTTCAACAAAACTAGGATAAACGTTTCCACGCCTACGATTCTACCTTGTTTATCCTACTAACAAACCCAAGTCTATGATCTGCAGTTCATCTCTAATGAACAATCTAGACTCTCAGAACATAACACACATACCGGAGCCAGCCTCTTGAGCCATAGCACTAGATTTGTGTATAGATATCTAGATGTATCATATGTGAGTCCAGATCTGGAAATTTTATCACTGAGATGACTTCTACCACTCCTATCATGAAACAAGTGGTACTCTGTGGGATTATTTGAGAGCAGGAGGTCTTTTGTTTAAGAGGATTGTATAGATGGATAGTATAGAATTCCGAGCAGGTTGATATTATCCCACACAATCAACTATTTCAAGTAGAGCCGCCCTTTTTACACTATATAAAGCTTTTGGCTCTACAAAAGGCAGCAGCTTTTGAATAGAGGGATCCATAGTTATTTCTACGGTGGCTTAACTTTCTAATAGGCCACTTAAGTCACCACAGGAGAAACCCCGCAGCTTTACAACAGATCACCCATGATTCTCGCCGTATCTTTTAGTAATCACCTTCAAGGCGCCTCTCGTCGCACAGACTATCTATATCTGTAGCAGGAATACCAGCCAGGGATGCAAGTCATCTTCGTGTGGGTAGGGGAAAGAATAAGATTCAATAATGGGCTGGCTTGTCCGCTGCTGTGTGACAAAGCTAGGCGACTGTGTAAGCTGAAGTGAAACGCTGGTTGTGGACTGATTGAAACTTCCAAGGTGGAACGAAGACGAGGTATCTATTATGTGTTAGGACGAGTTTGGTGGTCCCTGTCAATAGCTGAACACCATCAAATTCATTTCCAGCCTCTTAGAAGGTAAAATTGGCAATCTAAAGTACGTTTTTCTTTTCATCATGATATTACTAGCTATCAGCAGCTCAGTCAACCAACCTTCCCATCACATAACTATCCTCTCCCCAAGCATCAATAAGCATCAGCTGGGGTTTTCAGCCTCTGTTAGCCACCGTAGCACCACATCAGCGTGGCTTGATGTCTGATTCACCATTCAGCACGCGGCGCTTTGTTTCCAACTTCCAAGAGCGAAATATCATCATCATTAAGCTTGTCGAAAGCACAAAAGGCTCTATATTGGTTGCTCGAGGCGATAAATAACACCGTGTCGGCGAAATTAATCCATCTAAACCGAGCAACATTGGAAGCAGAGTCGCTCTTGCAAAACCCACATCTTGGCACCACCACCACATCCGTGACTGCTATTGACTTCACCATGATTTATCAATCTTCCTTTGGATCCCCTAAAATCCTACCTTGATAACTTTCTCGACAATATAACCCTATTTCAAGAGTCCCGGGGAAGCTACCCGTCCATCTTTCATTAATCATGTGTCCCTCACAGCATCAGCAATAGTCCGCCTCTTAGCCGTCTACTCACTCTTTCTCCTATCCCTTGGATACCATTCATTCGTTCATTCGCTCACGCAAACACTGAAGATCTTAGTCTGTCCAAGTTGGTATCTGTCGCTGAAGCACCTTTGATGTGACTATGGCCCCAAGAATCAGCTCACACGAAGGGGCTAGTATACCGCTTCCAGGGCAGGTCATCAGTGTAATGCTGTCTTTAGCAGCTACTACTGTTCTCACCCTGTTCTTAAGTGAGCACCTACATAAATAAATAGTTCAGTCATTCCTACTCTCAGGTACATCATACTAATTCGTGGGGTGTTCAGCGCAACGACTTCTCGTTATTAAAGCTTGGAATCGATTACCTCTAGTAGTTTGGCGTAAGGACATCGTTACTACACCGTGAGATGATTCCTGCAGAGAGCTTAGCTAACTTGGTGGGAAAGTTGTTTTCGCCATATACATAGACTCATACATCTTTGTGGTTGCAACAGCGGTGTTGCAGCACTCACTTGGAGTTAATTCCAGCATGGGGTTGTGTGAGGCCGCCATCATCCTGTGTCTAGTGTGCTATGTCACCACCAAGGTGTGTACGCATATCTGTTGAAGAAGAATTTCGGGTCCCTGATTTTTGAATATAGATCGTTTGTCTTCCCCTCTGCTCATTGATTAACACTGTCGTATTGACCTCCAAGTAGTTTATTTACGTCTTCCTCGCAGAGAAAGCCGTGAGAACTCACTCTGCATAAAGCGGAAGAATCTACTAACAGTTTTGTAGTACATCATTCGAAACACCACCAAGCCACGGATGAAGTCGAAGCTCTACTTGGTGAATTCCTTCGGTATGCTAAGTATCTATATCGCGGTGGTTATCATCAATTTCATCTTGTTCGTCACTTGAGCTGTAACTGAATTGGACTCGCCCTGACATGATTGTAGTCGCATCACGAGAATGGAGAGTGGCCAGTGCATCATTGGCATGCGGAGTGTTGCCATGATCCCGCTCATCTCCTTTGACACAGTCGTCAACGTATACCTAACAATTATGTTCCTAATACCCCTCAAGAGTGCGTAGTTCCTATCATCTCTACACACCCACTCACGGAAAACATATCTAATCAAGCAATAGACCTATACTCCTTTTCTAATATGCCTCGTACTCGAGCAAATCTCCGCCTTCGCATGGTAGCATTTCGAACCTTCTGTGGAGCCATTTGCACCCTGGTGAGCAGCATTGTGTACGGGCAAGATGAATGAGCTTTCACAAAAGGGAACATATAGCTAATCATTCTTCACAGAAACCTCTCCGTATTGATGGCCCTCGATGGTGAACCAGGATGGGTTTGTCTAATGTGCTGCAACTGCGATAGTACGTCTGCCCCCTAACGCCCTGCATCAACAAACTCCCACCAACCCACTCACTCTTTACAAAAAGTTCTCTTCTCCGCCATCGTCATCCAATGGGTGACATCCAAAGATAATGCCGGCACATTCACCAGCACAACATCCTCCAGAGACTGCGGACCACCACGCGATCACGGATCCGGACCGACCCGCATCACCACTCCTCCAAGCGCCCTCCACACAATACCAACGTCAACGTCAGCCGATATATCGCTCATGCCTACAAGAACACGTACACAATCCCAGGGAACCAGTTTTGATGACCAGGACGAAAACGACACCCTTGTCGGTGCTGCTCAGAAACACGCCAACTCAACCTCCATGGTAGTCGTCACTACGACGATTGAGCACGAAAGTACATTGTTTGACGACGAAGTCAAAGACTCGCCTGCCAACTTCACCAGATTTCATGAACATGGTTGTACGGGATCAATGGGGCCTAGCGTTCGTGATAATAGTTATGTTGTCTCGCAGACGAGGATCACTGCTGGGTCTCCGTTTCTGGAAGGGCTAGATCGGAAGAGAAGTCCGTCCTGCTGCAAGATATCACGCATTAAGTAGCCAGCAACCTTGTATAGACGCTTTTTAATATTTACTATTACTTCGATAAACTTCTCGATGTGTAAGGATGCAAATAGCCCGGGAAACCCATACGCCAACCACCATGAGTACCTCTCTATAGACGCTTGTGAGTAATCACTAATGAGACTACCGCTAAATCAGTACACAGTCCAAAAGTTGGAACCCTCGAGTTCCTTGGTCTGTCCTCCCAGGGGTGGATAAGTCAATGCCATAGAGCAGTGGATGTAAGTGACACACATCAATTCAGAAAATCTCACGAGAACACAACGTCAAGGGGACAATACACGCAGTCGCAAGACCATTTTCTTGTCGTAGCTCGTAAAATCTATGCTGAAGTCTCAATATTGGCATGGAAATACATACTGGGTCCTGTGTTAATAGGCGAATACCCCCTTCTTTGCCTCGTATCCTCGTTTGGGTTGGGGAACGAAGAGGCAAGAAAAAAGATAACCCCTATAACATCCCAAATGGTCCTCCCCGCCTAGAAGTAGAAAAATGACATTTTTGATAGCACGGATAGAAGATCCATATGATCAGAAATAATGTCAAAAATGTATATGTACAGTGAAAGTGATTGCGCCTTGTCATTTTTTTCCATTTGTCTCCCAAATTGCCCCCTATACTGCCCTCATTCCAAATATGCTAAAGAAAGAAACAAAAAAGTTCAAAGAGTCGAACTATGGTATTCCCTAACAAAGTGTTCAAGAAGCGAAAGATAAAAAGACGCAGGTTTCATCACATTCAAGTCTTTGCTTCTTATTTTACAGAGAGGCGTAGAGCTGACCAAAGATGCTCAGAGAGCTGCTAGAGGTCATGAGGCTAGAGGCCGACACCATAAAGTAGGAGTAGGCTCCAAGGTACGGAAGAGCGTCAAGTTTGGGGAGAACGGTTTTGAGGAAGCTAGCAATTTCTTCGTCGGAGCCGGAGGGAGCGAACTCGCTGAGCACAACGGGCTTGCCGCCGCAGGCTTCGTGGGCCTGCTCAAGGTGGTCGAAGAGGGTGTCGGCAGCAGAGCAGGGTGAGTACCAGTGGACGTTGCAGAAGTCAACCTGGCATCCACCCTGGCTCTCGCAAGCGGACATGAAGCTCTTGAGCCAAGAGATACCCTGGCCAGGGCTCTGGCTGTTGGTGACAGCAGGAGCACCAACCATAGCCTTACCAGCATACTTGTTGAAGTACTGGGCGTGGGCAGAAGCAGCATCTTGAGGAGACATGTTGGCCTGGCCGGCGTTGTCAGGCTCGTTGAAGCTGAAGAGAGCCTTAGATCCAGTCGCAATAGCCACCTCAGCCAAAGCGTCGAACCCAATGGAGTGCAGAGGGCTAGGGCTCCAAAGCATAGGGATGTAGTGGTACTTGGAGCTAAGACCGTCGCTGGTGCTGCCCCAGTTGTAGGCCCAGTCGCAGGAACCACATTCATTACCAAAGAACGCAGCAAGGAGAGGGTCGTTGTATGCCAATCCTCGCTTGCTGCCGAAAAGGCCACCACCGGGGGAGGGGTTAGAAGCTGGCGGCGGAGAGGCCGATGGCTTGGGAGCCGGAGGAGCAGGCTTCGAGGAGGAAGGCTTAGGTGCCGGCGCCTGATAAGTAGGCTTGGGGGGAGGTGGCGACGACGGTGCAGGCGGTGCCTTGTACGGAGAGGACGTAGGAGGCGGCGGTGCAGGCTTGACAGAGGTGGTCAAAGTAGTCGGCTTGGGAGGCGGAGGCGAAGATGGAGGAGGTACGTAGGCCGGGCTCTTGCTGCTGGTCGTGGGGACCACGACAGTTGAGGTCGAGCTGGTAGTGGGACTGGCCGGGGCCGAGTATTCCTTGGCAGCCATGACAGAAGAAGTGGCGGCAGCAGCGTCTTCGCCAGCATACACGGTGACAGTGTCTATGACAGTGACCCAGTCGGTAACCATAACCCGCCTTTCGTGCTGATGATGGTGACGGTGAGGATTGAGAGCCACGGCTTGGCCGGCGAGGGCCGCGATGGAGGAAAGGGCAATCGCTTTGGTATACATTTTGACGGTGGTTTTGTATGATGGTATCAATGTGATGCGATGCGAGTTTGGTCCAGATAACTCGTAAACAATAGGATGTGTCGTCAGATTGTGAATATCACTATCTGGCAATCTAGATTTTGTTCTGGTTTTGCTGATGTTTCAATGCTTGAAATGGGACAGGTTGATTCGGCGCGGCCGTCAAGGAGTGCGAGTGGTCTATCAAAGACGTAAAAGGAATGACTGGAACAGCTTGAGAGCTGGTTAAAAGGATCGAGCTGGCGACCGTGGGAAATAAAGGAAAGACAAGCTGACGAAGTCAGAAAAGAGAATGTTGAACCAGAGGTGATGGAGAAGGAAAAGAAGAAAGGAGGGGTGGGATAGGGAGTGGAGGAGGGTGAATGATAAAGTACCTGGCAAGTGCTGGGAAGCCGCTGGAGTGGGCCTGAGGGCAGGTCCCAATGCAAGGCACAGCGGGCACAAAAGCGGGCACTAGCGCCAAAACGTGATGCAAGCCCCCAGGGCCCCAAAAGGAGGCCCCACCCCTTCTGTACTGTACCAGCACGGCGTCGCCAGCCATGGCCCACCGCCAGCGCAGGCCACACTGTCCCTGGGCGGATTTGCATAAGCAAGAGGTACAGATACTTTTGGTCATGCGAGAGAAGGTTGGGGCCCAGCCAGCGCTCCGCTGCTATTAATGCTTACTGCGAGACGCATGAATTGATCGCTGCCTCGTAGCCGCTACCTAACTAAGCACCCTTATGGCTGCGCAGCCTGACAGTGCGACTCATACCACTCAGTGTGTAGCTTACACAGTATACGTCCTCCTCTCTGCACACTATCGTCTGTTGCATGCCAACCGCAGCTCAGCTCAAGAAGCACAACATTTAGCATCATAGCCAAGCGTTCGATTGAATGATTCGTTCGTTCCTCACATTCTCGTCTTTGCCACACCATTTGCCCTGCGTTCAAACAAGCAAACTTAACTGCTTCAATCTCGTCAATTGGTATCCCCAGCGCACCTAGGCAAGCCAGGCCACAGTTCGCCTCCCCAGCACCGCTGGTTATCGTTCCCACAACTCCCTCCCCTAGACGACAGAGACTGACGAAACCAGGAAGTCCCGTTCTTTGACGACGGTCGCGACCATCTTGGCGCCGGCCAGCGGCCACGGGCCTCTTCAGGCACTAGGGGTTTCGCAAGGAACAAAAACCGGGTATCACCACTGAGGCTCCCGGCAGCCAAAGGCACTCACTGCGAGAACAAGCAATACAAGCTCCTCCACCCCCTTGGCTCCTCTGCCAGGCACAGGCTTCCGGTTGGTCGGCAATGGAACCTCATCAGGTTAACGTGGCCGTGTGGGCACCGGTCCGCTTCATATCTGGACGTTGGTCCAATAGTAATTCATGGCGCCCATCCACGACCCAAAGGTGAAACCGCCTCTCACAGAAATCCTGGGTAGGCTTGCCCATCCCTCTGCCTGTTTGCAGCTTCAGGGGGAAAAGAAAGGAAAGGAAAAAAAAAATTCGGACCCAGCAATAGCATCAGGGCCTCGATTGTTTGCGTGCAAACCGTTCTATTTTCAAGATTCCCCCATGGGAATCCTTGCCATCTGCCTGCAACCATGTGGGACACAGTCTTGGTCTCGATGCCGCTACTCGTCCAACCTCTAAGCCATCTCCCGCTCTGCGTGCGTTTCGTTTGTCGCTGTCCTCGACAAGAGTCAGCTCTTGATGCGGCTTTTTTCCAAAAGGAAAATTTTCACTTAAAACAGCAACTAATACTCGCAGTATTTGAGCGAAGGGATAATTCCCAACCTCTTTATTCATCGACATGGCCGTGCACACAGGTGGAGACGAGCGGGATACGAGTAGCAGTTTCCGCTTTCACACGATTCCGCCATCCTACGATTTGCTTTGGGAAACAATATGATACAAAGTTTGCTGCTATGTTTACTTAGAAACATACAGGGCAGCCCAGCCCTCTCTCCGTCATCCCATGTCTATTTCACCTAGTTATCTAACAACGTCATTTGGGGGTTTCATCCATACAAGAAAGGAAGGGATGGAATGCTAGCTTGCTAGCCTCCAACACGAAACGGATGACTCGGTGGTCGGCACAATGTGCCACACCCCAAATTCCTATGCCTGTCGATCCCTTTGTCTCTCAAAATCTCCAGTTGGACAAGTGATATTTTTACTGTTGCAATTCCCGTCATAACATGATAAATATCGACGCTAGTACCGACGTAACCCCAATCCAAGACTTTGGATCGTAGGCCGTTAAGATTTGAAAGACATGGCTTTCCCGAATCAGGGCTTAAGTCAACAGCGCACCGCCTAACAGATATATGAGCCAAGACGTTGGAGGCCAAGTCGGCGAGCCATTTCCGATCGCGCCGTCACAACAGCGATAATAATAAAACAAGTACTAAGGGCAGGCTTAGCCTCCATGCATGTCTGAAGTTTGGAGTACGTAAGCTGCGAAGACGACTGGATGACCAAGTTGACCAGGAACGCGCGTAGTTCAAGCAACTCACATCGAGCAGCATATCATCGAGGGCTGAACTTTTTGAGTCTATAGAGTTCTGTGGGAAACTTTTTTTAAACCTCAATCAATTATCAAGCCAAAAGTTTCAAGCCACAGATGAAGCATGGCTTCTTCGAATTATTACCAGGGGAATCAGGGGATCTGGAAGAAGAAACCACAGGCCAATCATCTGTTTGCGGCGCTTGTTGATACACTGGTGGCCACCCCCAGCCAAGACCGGGATCTCGGCCACCTTCGCTCATTTGGCTCGCTGGGTGGTTCGATTCACAGGGGCCCGCCAGTCCTGTCATGAATATCAGAAGATGGTCGAGAATGTCGAATGGCTCATTTTGGCATGTCTGAGCTGGGAAGATAGCAAGGCAGCTTCATCCGTTAATTTGGACTACAGGCAATTCCATCCAGTCAACCCATGCAGGATACAACCGCAGGCGACGCCGCTTGCTTCAGGGTCGGGCAAAATACCTGATGGTCGCTGTCGACGCTTTTGATCCGGTTATCCGTATCCCCCAATTGCTCATTTACGAGTTGGCTGGTCAGGAGAAGCCAAAAGACAAACAGCGGCAGAAGTCTGGTCTAGAACAACACCAAAGCTTCTCGCGAGATTGTGCTGGAACAGGTCAGAAAAGGGGTCTCTTCCACCAGCCGTAGCCACGCTATCAGTCTTCTTGTGATAGATGAGTGAAGGCCATTTGTCCATATTGACCTAGCTTCTTGAGACCTTGATGCCCCTGAATGCCTTCCCTGTCGTCTGCTTGCAACCACGTGTACTCACTGGCTGGTCAAATGATATGAGATGCAACAAAATGATACTATTGGTGAAGTTCCTAGAGTACTCGGAGCCTCATCAGCCAGGCCCTATCAAATGCTTAAGTATTTAGTCGTCGAATCTCCCTAATTACAGGCTATATTGGAAATATATAGAAGAAGCATGATGTACATAGGCAATTCCATAGTATTGTCCGGTCAGGGAAACGGCCACTCAATTACCCGTCGTATCATATTATCGAATTCTAATGGATCAGTCATTAACAACTCTTGGTGGATGGTGTAATTGTTGACTGGGAATCAGATATTGTATATACTCGGCACTTGTTGTAGTCTGTCAGTCAAAATGATGTTGGCTAATGCTAATGATAATACCAAGCCCAGGCTCATGAAGCTATACTCGTTAGCGTTTGGTCCTCGATTTCTGATATTTCAACCTTAAAACCTCTGCATATGTAGAACCAAAATTGCATCGTAAATGTCATTAAGGAACGATGAGTGGGCTTTGGTCGGCATTTTTCAGAGCACTATCGCCAGTTTTGTTGACCGAGATTTCTACTTCTTCGACCGAGATCTGCCTACCCTAGATGCCTGACTTGGCGGACAAAAGCACGGGAGATGCCGGAGACGTGGGGAATAAGAAGTCAATCGGACAAGCGGTATGATGACCCGGCCGTGGGATCAAGCCCCCGAATCTTCTTTTGTTACACGGCCCGGATGCCGTGCTGCCTCTATAACATGGGAAATAGTGGATAATCAATGGAGGACATGTAGATCTAGGTATATGATGCAGGATATGAGACAGTATGATGATCGCGGTGATGAGGAACGTACCACCAAACGGGTGGGACGGTGTTTCTATTACAGGTGTTGCTGGATGCAGCACGCTTTGCTTACCCGAGACGGTCACCCCAAAAGAGAACGAGTAAAGAAAAAAGAAAACGAACATACCCTTCAACGGCGGCGGCATGACCTTGCTTCAGATGATGTCCGAACTGCGATGCTCTTTGCTGTCGATCACTTACAACCACGCGATCATCGCCTTATCATAAAAATCGCTGTAAACAAGGCTGAGTGCCCACCGCTGGAGATGTCATCCTTGCATGCTTCGTGCACCCATGAGCTAATAGCACCTCTAGAAATCTGGCTGCCTATTTATCATTCCAGCGATATCCGGAGATGCATAGCCGGTGAGCCAACCATGATTGATCCAGTGACGCAAAGCACACAGAATCAAGCAAGGCGTGGCTTCAGGGCCCGAAAGGTAACGGCGTCTCTGGGGCGAGTTACTACGCCACGATGGGCGCCGTAGAACACTAATCAGCCGCACCTTCAGCGCTAGAAAACAGCCCGACGGTTTGCTAGCCCTGGAGTTGGAGATACAGCCCTGGAGGACACGTACGGTTCGGTAAGCTAACTGGTTCAGCGCTGGCTTTGCCCCCCTCCCCTCTTCTCAAAGGGCGCCCAGAGGGAAGGCCAGTCAGTTCAGGGCTCGCCGGGGCATTGATGCTCCGTTTCACTGCCTCTCTTACATGCTACGCCTTAAGGTAGGCCGCCGCTGGCTGTCACAAGAGAAGATGGGATCGTCGACGGCGTGCACAAATTGTTCCTGTTATTATAGGCATCAATCCGGCCATCATCGATTTAGCTAGCTATCGCTCACTGGAAGTATGCAAGCCAATCACACGTGACGCTGTGTGACGACGCAGACGAGCAAAAGACGGAGCCTCTATTTCCACTTGTGTGAGGTTGAATCCTTTTGTAATCTACATGTACACACTGAACCCAAACAAACTCTGGGGAGTATCACCACCACCACCACCACCACTGCCACCCTTATTTATTATCGAGGGGGCGCATTGGTGTAAGCAGAATCGGTGCCATGACTTCAACCCACATGCTTCTCGCAGCGTAATACAAAGACGGCGATAATCACTCAGGGGGAACACCAAAGTCAAAACTCTCGCAGTAGCCACAGCACGCACAGTATAGCACAAGCACAGCATGGACATGCAGCATTTCGCGGCGGGCATGATGTCCTACCCCGAGCCGCCAGAGTTCGACTATGCCGCATTTCTGCAGGCCGACGACGTGCCCTTTCCAGATACGTCGCAATCCCATTCTAATAATGCGACCCTGTCGGAGTCATCGTCTTCAGGGGGAGGCAAGCCCACGCCGCCGAGCTCAGATGCCCGGAGCTTGTCGAGCAGCAGCAACGATGTGGTCGTTCGTCGACTGCCGACGCAGAAGCAGAGGCTGGAGAGGAGGGGTCATACCAAGAGCCGTAGAGGGTGCTACAACTGTAAGAGACGGCGCATCAAGGTATGTTATGTTTCCATAGGCAGTTTGCCCAACATGACGGTCAAATTGTTATCAAGCAGAAGTGAACTGTCCGACTGATTCCGTGGCTGTAGTGTCAAGAGAACCGTCCGGCATGTGGCCATTGCGTGAAGACGGGCCTCAAATGCGAATATCCATCAGCGCCAACCATCACGCATCAGGTACGACTCCTTGCCAGCAGGCAAAGAAAGCTCCTGGGCTTTGGCTGACACAGTGACTGACTTCCTTGATAGCCTCATCACCAGATCCCGCTGTTCAGCTTACAAGATATGCGCTGCTTCCAGCACTTTTTGACGCAGTGCTATCCTCATCATCCGCTCAAGCAGGAGGAAATCTGGACACACGAAATCCCATGCATAGCACATAATGTATGTTTGTTTTTCTAAAACCCAAAACATCAAATCTGTTCCGACAACCACTGACATGTTATTGTTGATAGCACGAGTTTCTGATGCATGCCATTCTGGGGTTCGCAGCCTCCGAGCTCATGCACACAGATAGCAGCCTCGTATCGGCTGCCATGAACCACCGCATAAAGGCCATCAAGTCAATAAAGAAGCGCCTCTCAGAGGCATCAAGGACAGAAACGTCCTATGAGGAAGCCAATGCCTTGGTGGCCACCTGCTTCGCGCTGACGTTCCAGTCTGTTAGCCTCCATGATGGGTTAGCCGAGTACATGACATTTATCCGGGGAATCGTCATCGTGGGCATGCAGATGATGTTCAAGAGCATCAAGCCCATCTTCGCCAACATGTTTGACCAGGATCAGGATGCCGTTCTCGGACCGTATATGGATGGCCTTCCCCTGATCCAGAGGGGCTGGGCTGAGGCGGCCATTGAGTCAATTTCAAACCTGCGACCACTGTGTATTCAACAAGTCGAGATTGAATACCATGATCAGCTGCTGAATATCGCTACTCAGCTGTTGACAAATTCCTTTGAAGGTGAGTTAGACCCCGCTTCACCTGCCGCCGGGACTCTGAGACTGTATTCCTCGACAAAGCTGACGCCACGAACACAGCATACAAGGCAAATTCTCGGCAGTACAGCTGGTGGATGATGCTTCCCCATGCTACCTTCCAGGAGCTCATCAACCCCAACAACCAAGTCATCGTCCTGCTCCACGCACACTGGATATCCCTCGCGCAAATCATGGCCTTCATCAATGAGCAAGAGTACGAAGTGCGAGAGAAGCAACCGACTAAGCAGGACGGACGTATCGACCCCGGATTCATTCGCTGGCTCAAGTATCTCAATGCTCGTGTAGACTACGAGCATCAGATGTACAACCAGTGGCCGATGTGGGTGGATGAACAGTTAGATAATGACATTACCTTCTTCGGTAAGCGTCGGTAATCCAGTAAAAGCCTTCTAGGCAGCCAGTTTTGGCGGAGGGTCGAGCATTGGATAGGATATAATCTCCGTGATAATTTGTTATTCTTGTGGCGGGACCCTTTGTCTGTACATATTTTTTCTGCTTCTTCTTCTTCTTAGCCACAAGACATCATTTTTTGCCTTCCTGTATGCTCGGATATACCACGTGGAAAGAAGAAAATCTTAGTTTGAGAGAATGAAGCGAAGCCCTTTGCTGTGGAAAATGACCAGACGACTAAATGTTTTAAAGAGGCAGCACAGCATTAACGAAACACACTCCCTGTCTCTACGAGGAATACGGAACATCCATCTTGTACGATCTGTCTGATGTTGCGCCTGGGACACATCGTACGTGGCACAACCACTAAATTGAATGATTGAATGTGCAAACCCAATTAGACTATGGTATAAGTGCAACAGAGCGAATAATTTAAAATCATATTTAGTTTCTAGAAGAACGAACAAACCCCATATTCACAATCCCAGACATCATGAAAACCATTATGACTTCTTCTCGAAGCTCCAGCCCAGCACCACAGCCACCAAGTTCCCCAACTATACAATAGGCGATTCCTTCCATGAGGTGCAATCAAGCTTCCAAAAAAATGCCCCACACAACCAAACCCAGCTCCAGCCCTGCCTTAGCTGCCCCTACCCCCTAATTGGCCCAACCCCCCCGAAAAGCGGATATTCGCATTCATCGTATTCCAGCGAACGGAAGTATCCCCCCCCACTTCCATGACCACCTGTCCAATCACTACGCCCATACGCTTCTTTTGCGGCGGGGACCCGGGCGATACGGCGTATGCGGGAGGGATGGGATAATATGGCCCCTCCATATGGGGGAGCAGCCCTGCCACTTACGTGGTGGCTGTGTGGAGAGCGTATTGATCGGGTTTTGAATCGCAGTGCCGCAATGTTTTGGCTATCCTATCATGGGATTTTAGTGGAGCTGACGTAGAGGGATGTTTGGATGATAGATATATAGATGTTATGGGAGTCGAGAAAGATTCTTATTTATATGCTATGAGTTTCGATTTCAAGATATTGACTCTTGGGAATTAAATACCTAGAAAAACCAATCTTATACCTACCTAGGTACTATTGCATTGATATACTCATACATCACTCACTTCACACCCAAACATACATTCAAACATCGACATAAATATCAACTTACACAAAACTCCACCATGGCTAGCACTCGAGTCGAGATGCCCTCAAAAGCATCTCTCCTGAATAGAGTGCCGTCTGCGGCCTCAGCATCACCAACCCTACCCCCCGAGTACGAGACCGGCGAGTACGTCGAACTGGCTGCTCTCTCCACCACATCATCTAAATCCAGCGACTCGCCTCCTGGGTATGACAGTGCCGTCCGGCCTGCCGAGGCCGGTGCGTCCTCTTCGTCATCCTCCGCCTCTGCAGGATTCTACAGCACAAAGTCCCTGCAGGTTGAGTCCATCGGCCACCCCTTGTGTGCGCTTCCGATCCCTCCTAGGCCGGTGCCCATTATCATCTACAATGTAGATGCGTCGACAGGTGGCGTTACCATCCCAGCGTATGAATCTATCCGCCCGTCACGCCGGTCTGGAAACAACATGCTCTACAGTGCTAGCGACCCAGAGCATCCCGTCTGTCTGACCACATACCGCTTCGGCCCGGGAAAACCGCCCAAGATGCAGCTCGCCGGGGCGGTCGTCCACAATGAGGAATTCGCAGTCACTAGCAAGGGCTTCGCCACGCGTGCACAAGTCTTCCGTACACACCTGGGCACATTCCAGTGGCGATATGCGAAGCGCTCTGAGCGTCGGGATGTTGGCGCTGATAGTCTCCTGGTGCTGGATCGGATCACAAAGACAGCACTCGAGGGTGGGAAGCAGGAAGAGCATAGGAGACCGATAGCAATGCTGGTGCGCAATAGCGAATTTAGGACAGAGGGGACAGGCGGTAGCACGGCTGGGAATGGCGGGAGGTTGAGAATGGATTTGAGGGAGTGGATGGGTACGAAGGGAGAAGAGGAGCAGATGGAAGTATTGGTGGTTGCTAGCTGTTTGTTGATGCTGAAGAAGGAGGTGGATAGGAGAAGAATGCACCAAGCTATTGTCATCGCTGGTGCAGCTTCTGGTGGTTCATAAAGGGCTTCAATGCGGAATGTCGTGTAATGACGATACTTCTGCTGTTTCTAATTTTTATTCCCCCCCTAGTGATATTAAATTTATATAGCATTATAGACGAATGAATCGAATTTACCTCTCTTATTAAACGCTTTTCTCCAATTCGAAAAAATTGACAGGGATCGCTCCGTAGAAACAGCTTACATGGCGGTTTTCTCTGCCCGATTTAGTTCCATTATCTCTGCACTGGGTCGATCTCTCTTTTCAGCCGCAATGGTGTTTTCAATATCCTTCTTGCTGCATCTTGCTTGATACTTGATACAACAGCCATCTTTCTCTCCGAAAAAAGGGTCGTCTTTAACCGACTTGCCCCAGAGTTCAACGATCAAGACCCATATACTTAGGCCGAGAGTGATTGAGATCAAGTCGAGAGACCGCAGAGACTGAGCCATGGGCAGGAAGAACATGATGAGGCAGACGGCGGCACGATTGGCTAGCCTAATGTTCTTGCTCAGTCGTAATGTTGGGGGCTTTCTGTGTTCGTGGGATAGAGCAATAGCACCCATCGAGAGCAAGGCTATAGCCAAGCCGTGACAATAGAAGAAGCGGGTACCAATGTTGAAATGCTCCTCCGCATTTTGTTTATACGTCTCAGTGAGATTCTCTGGGTCAGTATTTGGAACATCCGTAGCTAGGACAAGCCTCGAGAGACCTGCCGTGGCGACGATGTAGCCCATGATGAAAGGCAGATGCGCTGTCTGCCACAGACCGGCTATCTTAGAGTTAGCAACGGCAAAAAACATGTTGAGAGCAAAAATAAAGAGACACCTACTGGTGATTGAAGATCGTCGAATAGCATGTAAATTTATGCTCTTGTTGTCAATATCGAAATAGATCCAATTGAAGACGAAAGCCTGCATCAACCCCAGGATAGCCTTTCCTAAAAACGCATCAATGTTGTAACCTCCTGCGCTCTGGAAAAGAATGGCCACAACAGAGTATCCGAGGACCAAGGAAACAAACGCATTCATTCTTTCAACTCTGTGTTCGATGTTGTTGGCTGGGTAGAATTCCAAAACGCGACTCAAGCACTTCGCCATGAAACCATTACTCGTAGACTTCTGTCCCATTTGAAGAAGCACGACAAGATACGTCTGGCCAAATAAATCTAGTACAAGGGCAGGGACTATTAACCCAAGGCGGGCAGGCATGTCAACATGGATGCTGCCGATCCAGAGAGCTGCTGGCACAATGATGTTGACAATTTGACTGATCATGACGCCTTTAATCATGGGTAAAAGATAGGCTGTTATTCCATAGAAGATAGCAGTGAAGATCCGTGCAGTTAGATAAAAGGCCACCAGTTGTGTATATGTATTCTGGGCCGGATCTTCAACGAAGGCGTTGATCATGTTTGTCGTTAAACTAAATCTGTTAGTGACGACACGGACATGACCAAAGTGGCTGATACTCACCCTACGAGACATGCGATGCAGAACAGAATTTCTAGCCTGGTGACAACATCGTCAGTCTCAAACCAGCTGAGAGTCACCGTGATGTCTGTCCAGATTTTCCAAGTCATCACAAAGGTAATGACAAAGCGCAGGAGCTCATGTCCAGTAGCTTCCTCAGCCATGTGCTCGCCATTAGAGTGAATAATTCCGACTGAATCAGATCAGCATTTGACTGCGACATGGGTGCAGACCAAGACCAAGACCAAGACCAAGACCAAGACCAAGACCAAGACCACTAGACAAGACAAGAGAAAAAAACTCACCATAAAGTAGGTCGAGGAACAGCTCAATGGCCATGATCTCCGTCTGTTCTGACGCTCGCCATAGCAGACCCTGATGAAACCATTGCTTGACAACAGGACGTTTGAAGAGCTTTGTAGTTTCACCGTCGCGCTCGGCACTGTACGCCGCGTGCTGAGAAGCTTTGTCGGAGATGGAGGCATGCGAAGATGCTACCTCGCCTTCCTCCTTGTCGTAGGTGCGTAGAGCTGCAGAATAACCGAATTTGCTAAAGTTTCCGTGCAGACCTGAAGCCTGAGTTTCGAGTCGTTCTAGCTCTGATGTCACAGCGTGAAGGTGATTTTGCACACTCTCCCATTCATCGAATGCGGCCCCATGTTGCTCTTTTAAGCGTCTCCGCCGATCCTCATGATGGTCTCGCGACCGCTGGAGGTATTGGCTGTGCTCCAGAGAACCATGGACCACGACTTCGACCTGGATCTCGTCATTATTGGCATATTTGCGTCGGATGTCTTCGAGATCCTCAGGCAACGAGACAATTATCTTCTTGCCATCAGGAAGAAGCAACTCCTGGGGCCGCCGTCGCCTCGCTCCTGGTGTTGAAGGCATGCTCACATACGATACAGCAGAAATGGTCCGTAGATGAATTGACTGATTACCTGACTAGAGATATGGGAAAAGGAGAGAGATTCTAGTGGGCCTTATAACACACACAAAAAAAGCAGCGGTCCATGCCGATGCGGTGGGTGATCACCGCTTTAGTGATCGGTTCAGCTATGATTTTAGGTTCCCTACTAATGCTACTAATGTTGATGCGGGCAGAACGCCCGTTGGGTTACATTCTTGGCTGTTTTCTTTTCCAAGGTTGGAATTTCATTGGCGGCTTTGCCCGCCAATTTGGGGACAGAAAAAGCGACCCAGTTAGAAGTACCGAAGCGTCTTGCAGACCCTGACCGCTCGCTAGCTTTCCTGGCCTGGGTAGAATAGGAATGAATTGATTGAGTATTTGTAAGAGGCTTGGGGTTAGTGGTTATAATAAAATTCAATAAATGCGCGTATTAACTCAATGCTATAGCGGTTTTACTATGTAATACATATAACCAGGTGATAACTGGCATAGATCATGTAAATTTACCTTACGCGCGGGAGGCCAGTTTTTGGTAAGGGAAAGTACTTTATAAGGGGTCTAGTAAGTCACTTGATCAGTGACTGTATCAGCAAAAACCACTCCACGATCCTGATAAGCGCAATTTAAGAGTCACTGGCAGGTAAAAAAGTAACAGAAACACTGACCAAAAACAGGGCTCCCGCGCGCGTATAGGTAATACCGTGGTGTTGAGAGAATTCGGTACTTCTAACTGGGCCACTTTTTCTGTCCCTGACTTGCCCGCTTCGGGGTTAGTTAGTAAGCTGAGTCATACTCTTTTCGTCCACGTGACATCATGTTTTGTGCCTCAGGCCTAGTGCGGCTTTGAAGCGCTCAATTCTGTCGGGAAGGCTTTGTCGGCAATCACTAACAACGCCCACTTTTGTCGACCAAATACCCTCAATCGCCAAAATGACTGCTGCGTGGAAAGCCGCCGGTTTGACGTACGTGGATTGAATCCTTAGAACTAATTTGCTATTTTACACGACTCCGGTTGAAGACGTTTGCGCGACGAATTCTCTCAAGCAAGCAAGCAAGCTCTTTGAACTAACAACGCATTGGAATAGCTACAACCGCTACCTGGCCATCGCCGCCCGTGCCGTTCGCCGAAGCCTCAAGGAGGATAAGAGAATTGTCGCTGAGCGACGCGCTGTTTCCGAACTCCGATTTTCCAAGTGGGAGGTATGTTATTGTGAACAAATCACGAGTCGGCCAACGGCTAGATGGCTAATGCCTCAATAGAACGGCAAGTCTGGCGAGTCCAAAGACTTGGCCGCTGCCAACACTGCTGCCATGGCTGAGCATGCTTCTTCTTAATTAGCGACGACAAAAGCGCAATCACGGGAATATGAGGAGAGGACGAAGACCATGTAGCATGAGTTAGACGGGATGGGCATATACCAGCAGTTCAAAGAACTTCAGCATCAGTCTTTCTTATTGGTATTACTGTAAAAATAAACAAATGCTGCAATTCATCTAGCTGCCATGGCAATCCTGGGATAAAAAATGTCTGAACGTCGGGATCGTCCGGAAGCTCGTGTCATCGGACCGGAAAGACAGGGTGATGATGTTGACCAATGCTTGAAATCGTAGCTTTCAGAGTATTTCCTTAGCCGTATGTAATTGTCCATGGAAATATAGTCATAATCCATATTGTACGTATTTTTTGTCGTTATCAGGACCAGCTTCGGGGAGATGCGTGGCATATAATGCTGTGGCGCTTCCACCCAGTGCTTATTAACCTGTTATCAAAGCCAGGGAGGCTGTAAAGTTTTGGGGCCGAAGTAGCAGCAGGCAGTCATCAGACCAGACCCTATCAAGCGCTACGACAACAAGGGAGTAGAGAACATTGTTCTGGAGCTTAACATTGTCATATATCTCTCACAACCTATCTCAAAAGTGCAGAGGCGTACTCAAATGTATTAACAAAACTTGTGTAAAAAATGACCGACTTTGGGGTTGGGGTACCTGATGGTGCGAAGATCTTTTTATTACCCATTCAACAACTCAGCACAATTTTCTGACGCTGTAACCAAGAAATCGCAAGGTTGTCGCTGGGCCAAGGAGCCGAACCTTTAGATATGCCGCCGCAAATAATTAAAAGCGAGGGCGTTATTGCTTTCGATATCACGGAAAAGTTCTCAGCAGCTGTCAAAAGTAACTGTGCTCCAAATCCGCCCTGGTTGTTCACAAGAAGCTCATGCCTTAGGAAGCCTTGGAGCCTGGAGAAATCGTTAAAGATGGCTTCTTTACCCTGTTTGAGGCGGTTGCAGCACTTGAGGTTTGTCTGACGACTTCCGTTTCTGAGCCTCAAGACTTATTTCGAGGCAGATTATGGACCCCAAGATGGATAGTGGCTGCGCCAAGTCAGATGCTGGAGTAAAACCGCATTATGATGTCTCAAGACCACTTTTACCCGAAGAAGTGCTTGGGATTATTGACCAGCTTCTTTGTCATGAGGTAAGGCGGCAAGATCCCAGTCATTTCAATTTCCAGAGTTCTCACAACTAGCAGATGTCGTGGCATCTTGGCTATCCCCTCTCCCAGACGTTATTCACAAGCTTCTACGTGGAGGCTCTCTCTATGCCGGATCCCCGCAATATCGATGAAGCGACTTTTGTCCGAAGTGATAGCCCCGATTCGAACAACCACCCCATGTGCCAGGCTCTCAGGGCCTATTGCCTGGGAATGCTCAAAAGTTGCGGTTACGTGAATGAGAGGATCAAGTCAGAGCACTTCTATGAGGTATGTTGTGGATGAGATGAGAAAATGACTGTTTGCTAAAACATGACTACAGGAGGAAGACTTCGTTACAAACACATATAATCGTACATTGTTAGCGAATCTGCCAACAGTTGCTGTCCGCGACCTCCTGACTGATACGATAGCACTACTGCAATCGCAGCGAGGTTCAATACCGGATGATGTTCTGGATGGTCTAAGCAGTCGCTTGGAATTCAGGAATGTCTTTTTAGCCGCTGTCGAATGCCCCAAAGACATGAAGGAACCTGGATTGGCCAGAAAGCCTTGGACTGAGGCCCTTGCGATATTGCCCAAACTGAAAAAGACGCACTCGCTAGGCGTAGCAGTTGACGAGGCGTTCAGTGCTAAAATCCAGACGAAGATGGCGAGCACTATGCCACCGCGGCCGATTGTTAAGTTGGGTTTCGATGAAGCTTTTAGACACTTGACGAATCTCTTTGAAGACGGCCAAGAATTGATCAGTGTCCTGGAATACGTTGACTCTCAGTCTCTATTAGTGAGTAAGATATCCTGCGAAAAAGGGGCATGGTTGCTGAAAATAGTGACAGACGTTTACATCTACCTTTCAAGCAAGGAAACCACAACCACTTGTTTATATCCGAACACTACTTCAGACTTTTCTATTCGATGCTATGGAAATCCTTGGATCGATGAGCATCCGCCAGCTTCTTGATGATGATTTTGCCATCATTTCAATGCCCGCACATCCCTACCTAGATCGTGAAAACGATGAAATTGAGGCTGTCCAAGACCCGAGATTTGCCATGGCTCAACAGATGGAGCTGTTCCGTACAAGAGCAGCACAGCCATTTTTGGACATCCTTCGCACCAACTGCCAGAATAGGTGTCGTGTGAGAAGGACGCTCTGCCACCTTGTCCGTGATTGGGAGAATCTGCAAGTTGATGCAGAAGATATTGACCAAATACTTCAGGTCAAGACCAAAGAACAATCGGTCATGTATCGATCGTCCATGGGCAGCACAGCAGTCGAGTCATACTCACTGCCCCTTTCCTCGTGGGCATACCTCTACAAGCTACGGCTAATGGAGCAAATTGTGCAACTGGGGTTCGAGCTGCAAATCTACCAGCCCGACGAACTCGCTGGCATGTACTGGTATCTTAATTACCTTTCCAAATCTAGACTCCACCACACAGAAAGGACGAAATCTTTTGTTGTTAGGCGAGTGGAAGACCTACACGACCAACCTGGGAAATCAAGCCCTGCTATCGATAAACAGTTGCAACGGTCCTTGAATTACGCGCGATTGTCTCTGCTCGACGCAGCTGTAACCTGGGAGCTATCAGACTCACTCTCTTGTCTGTACACTGTTTTGAATCGTCTCGATCTGATAAAGCAACCACAGAGGCCATACAGTAATGATGAGCTTCGGTATGATATTCGCATGAAACCATTTGCGCCCATTGGTCTCCCAGCCCTACCGACTTTTGAGGAGTTTACAGCAGGCATATTACAGCCAGACACAGAAATAAGCGAGCTTCTTGAGTACGGCGAGAGAGCAATGATGGGAGCTAAGAAGGGATTTGAAGTCTTGAGCAAGATGACACCCGAGGAGTCATTCTCTGTTGCTTCGCATGAGCGATGGGCCACATTAGCAAAGAACGGCCTCAAGTCTTGTATTGCCACAGGCATTGCTATATCCGCAGTGCAAAAGGCCATACAAAAGTCGACAAATCCATTCGATCTGAAGATTAAGGTTGAAATCCCGTCGCCGGAGAACGCCTACCATGAATGGTGGATTGTACCTAAGGTAGTGCCTCGTACATAACTGCTATGGTCAAAAATTGGGAATTTTGTGTTTTTTCTTGTTCTGGTATTTTTCTCTAGTACATTTTCTTTATTTGTTTTGTTCATGTGATTGAGTACATAAAACACGTCAGAGTTATAGACCGTGTCGTGCGTTCCACCCCTTCTTAGCAAATCTCCACCAATTTAACCATTTATTTCCAAATTGTGACATTTTACCTTAACGGATATCGTACAATGCTTGCCTTACCAAGCTTCAAGGGACCAACCTATTCCAGCCCGGCATCTCTAGATTGGTGCGGAAATAACTGTTGGATGGTACACGTGCATAAAAAATTCCAACAACAGGTTAAATCCCTAACTCACAAGCTCACTTAACCTGAGCTAGCGGGAGCTACTTCTTGGTGCGCTTAAGCTTTGCTGCGGCCTGCTCTGAGGCGCACAGTCTGCTCATAGAGTACGTCCTTGAAGGCGAAGAGGAAGGCGGCAGTCAGGACACTCTGGGTAACCTTGGGGCCAATCCCTAAGTTGACGTTAGCCGTTGAATTACCATTGGAATCGACATGCAATAGGAACTCACCCTTGTAAAGACCAGCATAGCCCTCTTCCTTGATAACACGCTTGAGAGCCGCAGACATGCCCTCCTTCTTGTCGCTGTGGCTAGCGACGTGCATCTGGCTCTTAACGGTGATGTAAGGATACGTCACCGAGGTGGCAAACAACTTGCCCAGAGCACCAAGGACAAAGGCCACGGTAGGCGTAATCTTTCTCCTCTTCTCAACGGAGTTCTTCATCTGTTCGAAGAGAGTGTACTGGAGGATCGGGTTGATGACCAGCACCAATGCCGGGATGACACCGGCGAACAGGCCCTGAGGTCCCTCATGCTTGAGAAGGGACATGAGAGTGCCGATAGTGGATGGGGGCCTGCTGGGCTTGGCTTCAGCACCGGCCTCAATATCGGTCTCTTGTCGTCGCGTCGTGACGCGAGTGTTGATAACCCAGATGGGGTTGGTGATGATGACGGTCGCAGAGCCGGCAATGGCACCGGCGATCATGGACTCAATCGTGGAGAGCTTCTTGGCTCGACCAGCCTTGACGGCCGCCTTTTCGAAGAAGGCGCGGGTCCACTCGTACCAGTAGTAGTAGACAAAGTTGGTGACGCTGATGCCAAAGAGGGCGGAGTTGATGCCCGCATACAGGCCCGAGACACCCTCGCGGGCAATAATCTTCTGGACAGCCTCGCTGAACTTACTCTCGGCCTTCTTGGATTCGACCTGGGCGCGGGTGGAGAGAGTGATGAGAGGGTAGCTAAAACGCCGTAAAGATAAGCATTCCGCGTTGCTTCTTGGCTGCAGTCGCAGCAGCTTTTGTTACGGCGCATGTTGTGTGAAAACATGGCCAAGTAGAGGAAACACGTACGTCAAGACCATGGATAGGACGCCACCTCCAGCGCCAGCCAGAGCGTGAGCGACATTGTCGTTCTGGGGAAGGGGAGCTTTGGCAGCCATGGTGTTTATCGGATTATCGGTTGGCGGGTGGGATGGGGGTCTTGCGCGGTTGGTTGTTCGTGAAGTCGCGACACTGTGGTTTGGCAAATAGCAGTCGAAAAAGGCAAAACGTCGTCTATTGCTAATAACAATCGTTCGTTGTTGGGGGCTGCATGCGGTCTAATAATACAGATTGTCTGGAGAAGACGATGCGTCTCAGATGCCCCTGGGCGATTGAACCGAGGTCCCGTTGTGAGGTTGAAGCCGAAGGCATGCTGTGGTGTGTCCCACTTGGCAGCAGCTAAATCACTACGGAGCATGCGACACTGAAATGAGGTCATGCTAGTGGTCCTCGCCCGGCTGCAACTGGGAGCCCTGGAGCCATTTGGCAGCTGTCTGCATGTGACTTCTAGGGGCTCGCCGTGTCACCTCGCTGCCCTGTGACCCAGTATGTCCCCCAATGCCGAAATGGGCCGGGGCAAGTTGCAGGGGACATACCCCGTGAAAAGTTGGGGTGTCGCTTTGCTGGTCTGTTGGCTTAGGTAAGCAGTTGCGGAGCCAGTCACCACGGCATCGGAGTAACAAAATTACGGATTAGATAACGAGAAGAAAGAAAAGTCCCCTGGCCACTAAAGACACTAGTCCTAAAATGGGAGTGCAGAAGTAAACAAATGCAAATGTCTTGCTTGCCCAATTCACGTCAGTGGTGGCACTTCCCACACCAACCCAAATCTTCACGCGGCTGGCCCTGCGATTCCACTTGTGAACACACGGACGAGAAACTGCTGCTAACGTGCATCCCACCTTTGGCACATTCCGCATGAGCTACATTTTCCGTCCTGCAAATGCCCCGGCGCAGGAAGTCCGGTGTAGAAGCCGAATCGTTCGCCATCCGCTGGCACAGCATCGCGGACCCCAACACTCCCAGCGTGGATATTATGTCCTCACCCGACCCGCTGAATGAACCCACAATAGCTATTTCTAGTGTCGCGCCGCAATCTTCCTCACGTCGCGTAACGCGCAGCCAGCGCTCGCAAAGATTTATGTCGCTTGATGATTCACCGCGAAAGCGCACGTTTGAGCTGGAGCTTGGAGGTTCGAGGTCACCACAGAGACTGCTGGTTACGGTTGAAACAGAGGCAGACGACATAGCTTTGACGAGCGGCACGAGGAGGAAGTTATTCAAGTCGCCATTGCCGTCACCCACGAGACAACAAATGGGGCGCACCACCACCACCACGGTCCCTTTGCGGGATTCCATCGAAGATGAACTTTCCACCCCCACAACACCGAGAAGACGCGGTCGTCCCCGAATTTCTAATGGCACACCGATCCCCAGTGCTGGTATCAAGAGGAGGGCGGGCACACCTATCAGGAGAAGCCCGCGTCGCCAGCGGACGAGCAAATCTCTGGAAGAAAATACCGAAGAGGTGCACCTGGAAGCTACTGCACAGGCCACACCAAAGTCAGCGAGGCGAGGCCGCCCACCCAAGAATCGTGTTATCGAGCCATCTAGTGAACTTGGAACTGCAAAACGAGGAGGACGAAGGCGGCAGGCTTTGGCGCCGGATGAGTTAGTTGAGATTGCAGAGGAGGCAGCGGCAGCAGCGGAAAGGAGCTCAATCCGTCATGCGGCGCAAATGAGTGAGAATGATATGGATCTGGTACAGCCGCCATCGGAATTGGGCAACGATGATCAAGTGGCGGGGGTCGACGTCGCGTCTAATGCGGACACGGAATCCGACATTTGGATGGCAACAATGTCCGACAAGGCAACTCCAGTAGCAGTAGCTCAGACTGCAGCACCGGATCGAGCCCATTTGCGTTCCGACGTTGCGCGTGAATCAGCACAGCCAGAAGCAGAAGACAACTTCTCGCAGCCAGATGATTATGGCTACCTTGCCCCAGCCGCAAGTGATAGTTCCTCGATGGGAGAGCCGGAAAATCACTACGGATCTCGGAATAATGATACGATCGCACAAGGCGAGGATTTTAGCATGATTTTTATGGACTCTATTCCATCATTACAAGCAAGCCTGCACGGCAACAGCACATTTATGCCTACGGCACAAGACGAAGAAGATTTAGGTGATGAGACGCACCTTATTATTAACAATACACTGGAATCTCTGAGGCAAGAGGCTGCCCAGAGCGACCCCATAGACACTACTGACACTATTCAAATTCCACAGCACGGTGTGACTGAGCAACTACCAGTAGTTGAAGAAGAACCTGGTTCAGCCCAGGAAGGGTCCGCTCTGAAGCCGCGTCTAGGCTTGAGCCCGTGGTGGTCTCGAAAGCCTAAGAAGCTGGGATCATCCCCACTGAGACACCAAGTTCTCAAGTCTAGTGCGAAGCAGACAGAACGATCGGTTAACCATTTAGAAACACGACAAGATGAAGCCACCCCAACCCGTGTGTCCAACCATAGAGCTTCCGAAGCTGTGAACGACGATAATTCGAACATGTACGAAGACTCGTTTTCTGAAATACCTCAAGACTATCTTGCTGCTGCCACTCCGAGACGGCCAGATGCTATGCCTTCTCGGAACAATGAGAATGCCGAAATAGATGAGACACAGTTAGAAAATGATCAGCGCGAAGAGACCGAGCAGCAAGTCGAGGAACTAGAAGAAAGTGGGTCGCAAGCTGAGGTACCACAAGAGGAGGAGGAGGACGAGCATGTAGATAGGGATAAGCAGGAGGAAGAAGAAGAACACGACGAGCAGCAAGGCGATGAAGCGCCACACGAAGAGTTGCATGAAGAACCAAATGAAGAGCTTCACCGGGAGCAGCAAGATGGAGCATATGTCCATGGTGAAGAAGATCTTGAGGAGCACAACAATGCGCTATACGCCAATGCTACGGCACAGCCAGAAGCGAGGCGGCTACCAACACCCGATCAAACGCCCCCCCAGCTTAATACTGAAGAAGAAGAAGAAGAAGAAGAAGCCCAGGAGAATCCAACCGAGCACTCTTCGCGTTCGTCAGCAGCTGAGGCATTTGCTTCTCCACGACTCAGGGAGCAGGCTACGATGGGTGAAGATATGAATCAAAATGATGAATCGCCGATCCAAGCCGAACTTGCAGCCGAGGAGCCAGAGCGTCCTGTCAAAGCCACCCCAATACATCAGATGTCATCTCCACTTCAGGAACCGCTGTCTTTGACCCAGGATCCTTTTCAAGAACGAGGAACACGACCTCTTCTGTCCTCAATTGTACGAGCGGGGCGGGTTCTTCAGAGCGTTACTTCTGATCCGCCTTCGCCTGGAGATCGTCAGAAACAGCTAGGTAGCCCTTTTAGGAGCTCTGGGAGCAGGGACAGCAATAATAGACTCTATAGCAGGAGTCCACAGCCACCAATCAACTTTGGCAGACGCCACCCAGCAACTAGCCACCCAGCCCAACATGATGAGGGCCCTGCTAGCTCACCAGCAGCTGTTCGGCATCTTCAAGACTGTACGAGGATTGGCACACTCGAGACGACTGCCAAAAATCGACCGGCGTCAAGGGAGTCGGCCGCAAGCTCCATGCGGATTACACCTCCCAGTGATGGTGCTATGAGCTGGGTCGAGAATGAAGGCCCAATCAGCCCCAGTTTGAGAGGCGACAATACACTTCTGGAAGCGGCACGTTTGTCAATTGCAAGGCATCCCAAAGAACTTAGTTCTCTCGGTCAAACTGACGGTGCTGGTGAAGAGGCAGCTGAGGAATCCCAAGCAGAGGTGGATGATGATGAGTTAGACATATGGGAATACGAGGCACAGCGGGAAACCCCTCGGCCAGCACGACAACAACCGTTTGGGAACAGGGTCGCCTCTGCACAAAAACGAGTTATGGCACCGAGCCCCTGGGCTCGGAAGAGTGCGCAGGGACCAGTTGTGAGGGAACCAGTGAGCCAGCAGTCGCAGTCGCCCAAGGCAAACAACCCTGCTTTGGCGAAGCATAGCGAGGTGGGCGAGGCAGAAGACTATTCACTCCTTTCGCAGAGACAGTCCGAGAAAGAGAAAGACCCCCTGCCAGCTTCAAAGCCAAATCGCTTTGAACTGTCATCCTTCTTCTCCTCGCCTACTGCCATTCCTGGTATGCTGGCTGAAAAGTTCCTGCCCAGGCAAACAAAACCCACGGCCAAATCGACCATGCAAGCCGAACCTTTAAACTATAGAAAGAGTAAAGAGCCTGTCCAAGTTGCTCCTGTCATGCCTACTAGCTCAATGTTTCCGCCGGTTCCCCAGACAGAGACGCATCAACATCACGGCCCTCATTCAGGCGTCTTCTCCCCAGTGCGGTCAAATCGTCCCTCTACTAGACAGCCCCTAGAAGGGCCATCTTCACCTGCTACCCCCGAGAGACTCCAGCCTCCCGTTGTAGCTCAGACACAACATTTCACACCGCGGCCGAGACAGACTAGCATAATCAATCAGCCCCCTTCGTCACGAGCAACGGTAACACCACCTAGGATGCAGTTATCTCATGAAGACATTCACAAATGGACACAAGAAACTTCCAATGCCGGCGAGGACTTGTCTAATGCCGGCCGTTTGCTGCGACCGCTTCCGCCGAAGACTGCCTCACCGAAGAAATCGAGTCTTCGTTCTCCGCTGAAGCCCCACACACCGGGGCGAGTCGTTGAATTCACCAGCAGTGTTCTATCACCAGCTGACCAGACTCAACTCCGCGAGCAGCGCCGCACGGCAACTACTGCTGTCTCCGTCGGTGTAGATGACACTAACCTCGTACAAAATGCTGCACCAACCAGCAATATAGTCGAGCGCGAACAACAGGATGTTGCCATGTCCGACACTCCCCCGGCAGCTACAACAAGCCAATCCCCCGAACCTATCGTGCTCTCTCAAACGGTCTGGTCGCGCCGTCACTGGCTCTTCCTTGACATGCTCCTACAAATTCGGCGCCATCAGCCATTCGAACAGCATTATAAACAAAGCTCAAGGCGGTACCTCGGGAAAACCGTCAAGAGTCAAGGTCAGTCTATGGTGCTGGAGCAATGGCACCTCGATTGCGTAGATGCCTTCAAGGCCGAGGTTGGCACCTGGGACGAAGGCGTATTGGCGAAGAGACTCTTTGCCTTGATATTGGGCGAAGAACGAAGACGACGCCGGGCAGCCGTGGGTGGTGCACGGAAGGTCATGTTCCACTGAATCATGTTGCTTATTATGACTACAATTACTTGCCTTTGTGTTTATCTATTGCATGGCACCAGTTTATGATATGGATATTAAACATGCCAGTGTTGACAAAATTCGAAAGTTTGAAAGCATGGATTGGCGTATGAAGGATGGTTTTTTGGGTGCCTGTTACTGTTTTTTTTTTTCTGTTTTAAAACAAGATACCACTCGGCCAGCGGTTGGATTACTCGTCGTTTTTTTGTTAGTCTTTCAGGCTACCTTTAAGCTTGTGTTGTATGGATACATGTACAGGAAGTGAGTGTCTAGTTGGATTTTCCCTCTTCATTCGTTGTTACGAAGAAAATGAACTTATGTTATGTCGATATGAGATGCCATACCCATTTGATACATGTATTCAAATCGAAAGATGTTAAAACACCTATTTTCTAGTAGTTCACTTGGAGCATGCACGGAAGTGGAAAGCGTGATTGTGCTTTCAGTATGGACGAGTCCTTCTTTGAACGCCTTGATCTACCATGACATCCTACAATACAAGACTCGGCCTCTAGCCGTCTCTCCCCTCCTCTACTACCACTCTTATCATGCATTTCCCTCTACTCAAGCAGAGACGCTTGGTTCGTGTACAATACGTCCACCACGTTGCTCAGCTTCTCAATCGTTGCCAAAGCCGAATCATACGACTCATCCCGCTCCGTCTCGTCATAGATTATCAGGCACCCGGCGCCCTGATCTAGAACACCAATGATGACCTTGTCAAGAATCATCTGGGATAGCTTCCTCTCTACTTGTTGTGTATCTAAACCAACCATTTTGGCAATGTGGTCGATTTCCACCCTCGAGAAGGGCTCAATGACCTTGATGAGGTTCTGCTCCAGCATGGAGTCGTAGAGTCGACGAAGATGGTTGCGAATAAAGGCATCACTTCCAAGCTCGTAGCGGTATGCGGATAGTGCACGCTCATATTCCTCCAGAGATCGATTTGAGTGGGCGCGGGCAATAGCTTTCATGGCCTCGAGGTTTTTGCCGGCGTATTTGACGGCCTGCTTGGAGGCCATGAGCTGGTTGACATCGTCGGCCAGGTTCAGCATAATCTTGCAGAGCAGCATGTACTGCAGAGCCGCCTGAGCCTTGGAAGACTCTTCCTGGGTATGGTAGCCATCTAGAGCCTCGATAAAGTAGGAAAATGCGGTGTTGAAGTCCTTGTCTTCGGCGTGAAGCATCCCGCTCTGCATATCAAGATTGGCTTGCAGCAACGGCGGGGTGTACACGCTGGCGGCGCTCGTTCGTGCACTCGTCAGTGCAGCGCGACCTTTGGGGATATTGCCCAGAGCATGGTAGACTCTGGACTCGAGGAGCTGGACCTCTACAAGACGGAGCTTGTCGTCGAGGCGTTTGAGTTCGCGCAGGAGACTGTTGATGAGGGTAAGGGCGTCGTAGTAGGTTTGCTTGTTCATGTAAAGGGCAACGAGTCGAACTTCGAGATCCTGGCGTTGGAAAGCACGGCGTTCGGAGGTGGCCCATTCGATGCAGTCCTTTGTGACAGCGACCTCGGTGTCGATCGCGTTAGGGATGTCTCTGAAGAGATCAAGAAGCTGGCGGACTACATCAAGTTAGTTTCATTTCCCCGAGATCGTGCATCGGAGCGGCTTCCATAAACATACCGAGCTTTGAAGACTTGGCCTTTGCAAATGATGAGAATACTGAGCGGCTTTCTCGTACCAGGGTTACAAGCTCTTGAGTCTTCCTGAAAGATTATTAGTCCAGTTCAGTTCAAAGACATTGAAGACTCCGTTGGTCCAAATAACTGACTTCTCATCCCGGTACAGCTCCCCCAAGCTTATCAAAGCAGCCTCATACTCCCGAGTAGCAGCATCTGAGCTAGCTGAAGGAGCTTTCGATACGATATCCTTGAACGCCGCCTCGGCCTTTCTAGGGTCCGTCTTAACCAATGCTTGGGCTTCCTGGACCCGACTTGAGTCGCTGGTCGCCATTACGATTGAAATGTGTGTGATTCGAGATAATCAAGGTCGAAACTTTGAGGGAAAAGCTGAGCAGGGGCCGTTCGGAGATTTCACGGGAGGTAATTGATCCGCCCGGCGACGCTGTTGTGCTTGCTTGTCTGTAGTCGAATGGTGATGATGCACAATCTGAGCTCTAGCGATCCCTCCAGGTTGCCATAGCGCGACGTAGCCCAGCCTGCCTGCCCACCACAACGTCAAAGACACTAGATCCGGTACGTACCAGACGGCAGCCGCTGCTTGTTCCGTTCCCGGGCTATTAATGATCCGGCTGCTTGGCGACCACCACCCCACCAAAGTGGCGGCGACGGTCGGAGGGCAGGCATGGAGCTTAATGGAATTTGCAGAAAAGCCGGTTCGATTTGTTGCTCACAAGACAACGACCACCCCTCATACAACGAGCAGTCTTTAAACCCAAACAACAACAACGGCGCCCGTCCAATTGAGAATTTTCTACGATACCCGGCCACTTCATAACTTCCTAATAACATCCCCACACAATGTTTCGACAAGCCTTTGCATCTTCTTCCAGAGCTCTGCGTTCTACGCCGCGGTTAACTGCCAACAGCGCAATTTTGCGACCACAATTCCAGAATGCGGCCCCCGCCGTCTCAATAAGGCCTTTGCAGCCCTCCGTTTCCCGCTGGTATAGTGACGCCAAGGAGACGACAGAGACCAAAGGCAGCGAAGAGAAGCCTGCTTCTGAAGGAAAGACTGAAGCCAAGGACGAGAAGAATGGCGAGTCTGATGCGGTTGCCGAGCTGAAAAAGAGCCTCGAAGCCAAGGACAAGGAAGCTCGTGAATGGAAGGTGTGTAATATTTTTTATACGAATGTATCTTGGCTAACTCTTCATCGTGTAGGACAAATGTCTTCGCACAGTCGCCGACTTCCGCAACCTACAGGATCGCACAGCACGTGAGGTGAAGTCCGCCCGCGATTTCGCCATTCAGAAATTCGCCAAGGACCTGGTCGACAGCGTAGACAACCTCGACCGCGCCCTGGGCACCGTTCCGACTGAAAAGCTCAAGGCGGAGGAGAAGAGCGAGGAACTCCAGGAGCTCGTCAATCTCTATGATGGCCTCAAGATGACCGAGAGCATCCTGATGCAGACCCTGGCCAAGCACGGCCTGGAGCGGCTAGACCCGGAAGGCGACAAGTTCAACCCCAACGAACACGAGGCCACCTTTATGGCGCCTCAGCCAGACAAAGAGGATAACCTTGTCTTCTTCGTCCAACAGAAGGGATTCAAACTCAACGGCCGAGTACTTCGTGCCGCCAAGGTTGGCGTCGTCAAAAACGCTTAAAGCAAAATGTTCAACACACGATGTTGAATTTAAATACTAGTGGTGCAGACCCAAAAAACAAAATTCTTGAACACCACTTTGTACTACTACGGGATTTTCTTGGTTTGGCGTTGGATCGGGTGTATAATGCTCCTCTCATGATGATGGCTTCAAAAAAAGCAAAAAATTCTTTCACTGCATGGTATGGTTCGGGAAGATAAAAGTTGGACATCTGTTATGAAAAAGCACACTTTTTTTGCGCGAAGCGATACACATGTACATACAGCTCTGTTTCCTACAATCAGGCGGGATGGGATGCCCCTAATCAAGCGCCTTGAGCGAGTCCATGCATACTTCGAACTCTACCCCACGTGTTGAATGCTATCCATGATATGTTTTTTTATGACTTAGCAAAGCTGATGTATTGACGATTCTCCGTATGGCTCGACGTTTAAACGCAGTATATATAGTTAGATAACAAAGTTGAATCTGTAGCTGTTGCGAGCATCAAATCTATCTATGCACAAAATATTGGTTATTGTCCCCCAGCTCCCCCTTAGATCTGGTGGTGATGTTTTCAGGAACAATAGGTAATAAGCCCGAGACACCCATTCATTTCTACCAAGTATTGATAAGCAATTGTGTTTAGCTTCCCACGCGCACTCCGATGCACCTAAAATGACTATTGTAAGAATACAGACATGCCTCATAGCGGCACATCCTAAGCACTTCATTTCTTTGCTTTTCCCTTTGAACTAGAAGACTTGGCCTTTGATCGGCTTTTCGGCTTCTCTTCATCTTCGTCATCTTCAACCGCTGCTTTCGCTGCCTTCTTTGAAGGCTTTTTAGCCTTGGGCTGCTTAATGTATTTGTCTTTCTTGAAATCAATATCATCGTCATCGTCTGCCTCAGGAGCAGCCAAGACTTCGGCATCATCATCTTCCTCAAGGGCTTCTTCCAAGTCGGGTGCCTCTTTCGGTAAAGCTTTTGGAGCTGCAATATTGGTAGCCTTCATAAAAGGAACTGGGTGGTTCATCGAGTTGTAGCTATTTATCGTTAGAAAAATACAAAATGAGGGAAAGCATACAGGGGACTTACGTTCTGGTAAAGGCAGCCTTGGTTTTGGATTCGATGATTACATCCGTATCGATCATAGGACCAACTCCCAGCTCTTGAATGGCGTCAAAGTCCTCTCTCGTGAGATAGTAGCTATCCATTAATTCAATTACTTCACCCACAGAATCATTCCCTTCTTTTTGCAGTCGATCTACCATTTGTGTCCAGAGAACAGGCATATACTCTTGTCGAATCTCGTTATGATCGCCAGAAGATTTGAGACGCATGTGAGAATGTAGGTCGCGAATAAATCTACCCAGCTTTCCTGTTTTGCTGTTATTCCCAAGCCAGGTAGTAAAATTAGATCCCATCAACTGGCCAGCTATAAAACTTGACGGGCGCACCGTACTGAAAACGGCATGTGTAGGCATTAAACTCCATTGCTGCTGAGGTCCGTGAATCATCCGATCTACCAGATCACCGTCACTGATACTCTCCGCTGCTTGGTCAAACAGCTCGAGTGCCTTCAGTGCCTCTTCCCGTTTGTTATAGCCCTTTCCATTCAACACCATGGGTCTCGTGCGGAGATAGTTCTCCTGGATCATGAGGTAGCTGAACTCGTGGTCATTAAAGTACAGCTCGATTTTGTCATTGAGGGTTGCCTTGCTGGCAGGAGCAAATAGACCGCCACCAAGCATTTTTTGGCAAATGTCCCACGGCTTCAAAACCACATGCTTCTCCCACGCTTTTGACATGGCTTTGCCTTCATCAAAGCTCATAGTAGCTTGGTCAAGCTTCGCTGTTCCAATCATGTTAATAATCTGTCGGATATCCTTATTGCTTCCCTCGATAAGCGCATCAACTACTGGCGGGGGCAACTTGAGGCCCTCTCGATGGCATATCGTCATTATCCGAGATCTGACCTGATCAACTGTTGGCCGGTTGAATCGAACGTCAAAGGCGGCATGATCGAAAGGCTTCATTTTTGGAAGACGCCGCTCGTTGCAAATGAGGATCAGAGGCACTTCGGTTTTCCTGCAAAATTTCGCAAGTGCGCCCACACCACCACGATCACCGGCAGACATGCCGTCAACCTCATCCATGATGAGCACCAGTTTCTTTTTGGTCGCATCCACAGCTTTGCCATCACCAGCATAGTAGCCTAGGAGTGAAGTGTTGTTCATGATGTCGCTCAGACCAGCCTCTACGAGCTTCTTGCTTCTGGTGTCACTGGCATTGGTCTCCAAAACGTCATATCCCTCCAATTTAGCGGCCAAATGTGCCGCGGTAGTTTTCCCTATACCGGGGGGGCCAGAAATGATAATAGCACGCTCACCCCCCATTCCATCTGCGCCACGTCGTTGAAAATTGTATTTTTTTGACTTCGGCCAATTTCGAAGCCAGCTTTGAATCTTCTCAACTTGGCCCTTGTTGCCACATATTTGGTTCAGTTGAGTCGGCGCATATTTCGATGTCAAAAGTCGATCAGGAGCGCGGGTAGGTTGAGATGATGCACCACCAGTTGAGCCTCGAGAGGCAGCCGCTTTCTTCGCTGCTTTCTCTTCTTCCAACTTCTTCGCCCTCTCCTCGGCCTCCATTTCGGCTACTTGCTGTCTGACCTTCTCTTCCTCGTTTCTTTTCTTCTCCTGTGCCTTCTGGGCACCTTTACCAGTCCCTCCGTATGCAGGAAGCTTGCGAATCAACTCAAAGAGCCCATGTTCGTCAATCGTTTTAATCCCATGGGATTTGATTTTCGCCAGTTTGCTTGGGCCTGCATCCTCTCCAAGTACAACAAAACTTGTCTTACTACTTGGTTGCCCAGTCACTTTTCCGCCATATCGTTTTACTAGTGCTTGCCCTTCGTCCCGGCCAATGGCTTGAAGAACGCCGGTAAAAACGAAAGAAAGCCCGCTGAGGCATTCCTCTTCACCTTCAGGAAGCTCAGCGCTTTGTGCAGAAGGATGAGCTGAGGCATTGCCACCGCCAGCGGCGGCTTTCCTCCAATCAAATTTTGCGTTAGGATCCTTCGGTGGTGGTGTTGGGGCCCTTACTGTTGCTACACTGTCCAAAATATTTTGAATGCTTTCATCTTCAGGTACATCTACCTTTGTCGCTCTCGGCGCGCGAGGCTTGCTTGCTGTGGGTTTCTTCCGTGGTAATTCCTCTTCCTCCTCGTCAGACTCTTGCTCGGGTGATTTTCGCTTTTTGCTGGTTGAAACAGTCTTGTTGGATTTTCCGACGTCTCCGCCCGTTTTATCCTTAGATGCAGGTTGTCTGCGGGAAGCGATTCGCTTCGGTTGCGGTAGAACGTCTTCGTCAGACTCTTCGTCAGCGTACGTATCATTCTTCCGCTTGCTGCGGCCCTTCGCATCAGCAGCAAATATATCATCCCCTTCCTCGCCTCCGTCATCCATATATGCATCGTCGTCGTCGTCGTCATGGACAGGAGTCTTTTTGGATCTCTTGGTTCCTGTCGGTTGTGATTGTTGCGGCTGGGTTTCTTCAGTCGACGGTGCAGGCTTTGAGATACATTGCGTTCCTCTTGGACTAGATCGAACGGCGACTTCAGTCTTGATTCGAGTGCTAGTATCTGTCTTCTTCGGCGTCTTGATTTTAGTTGTCAAATCGTTTTTGGAAGAAGCAAAATAATCATCGGCAGATATCGCCACACCAGAGGGTTCCGTCTCTCTAGAATCGAAATTAGAATGACCAAGACTAAAAAGGAGAATCAATAGCAATAGCATTACCTCTTCTTTGTTGCGGGCTTTGGGGCAGGTTTCTTCTGTCTGATAGAACTATTAGAACCAAATCAGGGAACCAATCAAGTAGACAACAGTACTCTATTATTTCCTCTTCTTCTTCACTATCGTCAACTACTCGGCGGCCTTTTATCGCGCATATTAGCATCAATTGCATATCATACGGATGTTTCGTCTCACTTGTCCGCTTGCCCTTCGACGTGAGAGGATCCGGCTTCGTCACAACGGCTTTGGGGGCAGCCACGCCACCCTTAGGCGTGAAAAAGGATCGAATGTCAGGCATTCTGGAAATTTATCTTCTTGAGGAAAAAAAAGTTTTTCCCTTCCAGGTATAAGAAGGACCTGCAAACCTTCTTTATGATCAATTGGCCCTGCTGCCTAGGCAAACTTGCAATCCGAATCCAAGGCAGCTGCAGTTGGTGTGCAGCTAGGAAATTGTCCGTTGACGTGCACCATATCCCACCCTTGCTAGACGCGAAGCTGACGCGAGGGGCGTGACTCAGCTTAAGTGGCAGCAGTTTTAGCGCCTTAAGTGTCAGGCTCAAATATTTTTAGCACATTGCCGTCTTGGGAATATTTTCAAGATGACGAGAGAGGTATCGCCGAAAGCTACGACACACACAGCTAATCGACACCATGAAGCCTCCTAGTGCTTCCACACTCCTCAATGCCTTTCAAGGGCTGAGGATATCAACTGTCTCACCTTTATGGCGATCAAAGAACCCATTATCATCCCAGGCGAGGATTCTCGATACCTTCAGCGGCCTACAAAATCCTCGAGCGTTTTCAACCACGCCATCCATGCTCGGAACATGGCTTGAACCTAGTTTAAATCGAAAGAAGAAGATGGCAAAAGGCCGTGCGAGGGTCGCAACGGGAGGATCTACAAAGGGCACGACGGTGATCTGGGGAGATTATGGGCTGCGCATGGTTGACCACCAACGTAGAATTAGTGCGAAGTCATTGAAAATGGCCGAGGACACAATCAAAGTGCGATTAAGGGGCGAAAAATATCGGTTATATAAACGAAAATGCTGCAACGTTGGCGTCTACGTGAGCGGCAATGAGGTTGGTACATGAACAAAGAGCTATGGAATGAAATGAGACCGACTTGCTGATACTTTTTTTCAAGATGCGAATGGGTAAAGGAAAAGGATCTTTCGATCATTGGGCAACACGAATGGCTGTCAGCCAAGTTTTGTTCGAGGTCAAAGGGCGAATCCACGAGCAGATTGTGCGAGATGCCTTCCGACTAGCAGGAAACAAACTGCCAGGTCAGTTTGAATTTTGAATTTTGAATTTTGAATCTTTTTGTCTCCTTTCACTAAGCCCCCTTTAGGTCAGTGGGAATTCGTAAAGAAAGGTGAAGCACCTATGGTCGGCATTACCAAGCTAGATGGCATAACGTTGGAGGACCTGAAACGACCCCGACGACAAATTGCACCACAGCCGTTACTCGAAGCATCTTCTCCTACAACAGTCACAGAGGCCGGCAGCACATCAGCTTCAGCGGGCTCATCATGAGCATCAATGAGGCATTGTATATCTCAAAACAGAAATATGTAAAATAGACCCTAGCTCATGAAGACATGTGAGAATTATAACGAGTCTCCCAAAAATCTCGAGCTAAATTGATGATTGCTCCACACACTTTGCCGTAGTAACTAGTGCCCCAAATGCTGCAGTATGTATAAAGATGGCCGAACAAATCAAGCCTCGATTTAGACCTGTTAATCCAAACCAGATTCAATGTGGGGAAAGGTACCTGCCTAGGTACTTTTCTCTTAAATCTGCGACCGCTTTGCCCCACTCTGCTATGGTTAACCACATAGCACTTTACGCGCCGACGCGTCTCCCGCAACCTCGCAGAAAAGTAGCAACTTCATCATCTTCAACAAACTGAGAGTGCACAGTCAGCAAAATGGCTCTTATCGTTGACAAGCATCGTCCCCGGTCTCTCGACGCACTCTCATATCATCATGAGCTATCAGAGAGGCTTCAATCTCTTGTTAGGCGCATTCTCACCTGGTGAAGGATATGTTCACCTGCTAACCACGATCTTAGGCGCAAAGCGGAGACTTCCCCCATCTACTCGTGTACGGCCCATCAGGAGCTGGAAAGAAAACAAGGATAGTGGCAACTTTGAAGGAATTGTATGGGCCAGGTGTGGAAAAGATCAAGATCGATGCTAGAGTGTTTCAAACATCCAGCAACAGAAAACTCGAATTCAATATTGTCGCCTCAAACTATCATCTCGAAATAACGCCGTCCGACGTGGGACAATACGATCGAGTGGTTGTTCAAGATTTATTGAAGGAAGTGGCACAGACACAGCAGGTTGACCAATCTGCAAAACAGCGTTTTAAGGTTGTCGTCATCAACGAAGCCGACCACCTCACAAGGGATGCCCAGGCTGCTTTGCGTCGAACGATGGAAAAATATTCTCCAAACCTGCGTCTGATCCTCTTAGCGAACTCGACGGCCAATATCATTGCGCCGATTCGCTCAAGAACACTGCTTGTCCGTGTCGCTGCTCCAACGCACGAGGAGATCTGCGATGTCCTCGCACAGTCGGCTAAAAAGGAGAATTGGGACGTCGCCAAGGGTTTACACCAGCGGATAGCTGTAGAAAGTGGCAGGAACTTGCGGAGAGCACTCCTCATGTATGAGGCAGTCCATGCTCAAAAGTAAGCGGTTTCTACATCTTAACAATGCAAGTATATGCTAACTCAGGTTGCAGCGAGAAAGTGACAGATAGCACGCCGATCCCGCCAGCAGACTGGGAGGCATTGGTATCACAGATCGCCAAAGAGATTATTGAAGAGCACACTCCTGCAAGGATTTTGCAAGTTCGTGCCAAGCTCTACGACCTGCTCACTCACTGCATTCCCCCGACAACCATTCTCAAAACTTTGACCTTCAAGCTTCTGGGTCTTATTGATGACGGGCTCAAAGGCGAAGTAATTCAATGGTCGGCGTTCTATGAACACCGAATCAAAACTGGGACCAAGGTCATATTTCACTTAGAGGCGTTTGTGGCGAAGTTTATGCGAGTGTTGGAGATGTATCTAATGGGAATGGATATGTAATTTAAAACAGGTTCTGTGTCGTTTCGCGTTATTATTCAAGAAAATACACGGGAGTGGGTTTTTCGAATGGAAAGCCGTCCTCGAGGTCTCGAATAGTTCCAGTTACACGTCTTACGATTCCGATTACCAGTTGTTCTATTCTAGGGCCACAAACAGGCGCGCCTGTTATGAGTCCTATTTAAAGCGAGTGATAAGACCTTGGAACATTCATAACCATGAGTTATGACCAGTTACGACAAGTCTGCCGTCAGCAGAGCTTGGCCCAATCTTTAAAATTGGCAATGTAACCGGCAACACTCTTTGTTCACCTCCTTCTGGAGCTCTTCGCAGTTGTGGCCGCATCGTAGCAGGGCTAGGCTGCTGTGGGGTGGAAGCGCCATCCCCACGTTTGGACCGCCCTGAACCCTGTCGCATCTGCAAGCGCCGGTGTCGTGATATCAGTTGTAGGGCGCCAACGATGTATGGATTCGGCATACGGCTTTGCTGATTTAAAAATTGGGAGCAAGTCTCAGGAAGCGCTAGAGCCGACGCAACTGCCAGTGAAGTTTTATAAGCAGTGAAGCGGTTACGAAACACGGATGGTTAGGTCTGACTAGCTATCCATAACCAGGTATAAAGCCCGAGGGGTTCAAAAGCGCGCGCGCCAAACGCCAAGGCATTCATCGACTTGTTGCTGTCCGGACATGCTGCGTCAGAGCCTCAGAAGTCATGAGTCCTTGCATATTCTCATGTGTTCTTTGCGGCTATATCATACTTAATTATGAGAATCCATATTCTACATCTTGGCTAAAGCAATTCCGTATTCGTGAGCATATCTTAAACTTTATTTCTTATGCCGCATGTGGATTAATCTGAGATCGACAGTCTACACTAGCGAAGAGGGGATTGCCGTGACAGGCGTTGGCATCTACAATTATCCCTATGATGGCGAGTGGATAGCACCTTTGGACTTCAACATACGCTGGGATGACCCTGGATATAACGCTTCGGTCAATGACCAGATTGGAGTGCTTCGCCAGATTCCGATCAATGGACGATATGGCTTTCCTTTCCATGAATCTTGCTGGTCGCTTCTGGATGCCGCCTATTCTCCTCAACCTATCCCGTACGAGGCCCTTTTTCATATCTGCAGATCACTGCCGTCGCCATCACAAGGGGGCTGCGTTAACTGGGGTCATGATTTCGGTGGCTTGGTTCAAGTCGATAATCAAGACTACTATCCCTGGGAAGACCGCTTCATCGACCGGGATGAATATACGGTTCCCGTTGAAGTGGAAATTGCTAGAAATGACCCTTTCCATATTCCAGAAATCCAACAGCTGCCCTTAGAAAAACCCGAGGCCCCGTTCAATATGAGCTACACTCAGCCAGTATCGAGAATAGCTAACTGTTTTACGACACTGCCTCAGGAGATCTGTATTGAGATTGCATCTTACTTGCCGACAGTAGATGCATTAAGTCTTCGTCAAGTCTCCCAATCTTTTTTGCCAATTTTCTGTAGCAACCAGTTTTGGGCCTCTAGATTTCGACCATATGCTACTGACCGTTCCTGGTTATTTGAGTCCTCAGAATGGGACAGAGCATCTGACTGGAGGTGGTTATATCATCGCACAACTCAGGCTCATCGTTCTAAAAATGCTAAAAATAGAGAAAGAATCTGGAAGTTGATCCAGCGGCTTCAAGGTGCACTGAGTTTGCAATGGAGAGAGCTATCTATTCTGCCTTCGTCTCGTCCCACTCCTGCCAATCTGGCATGGTTAGAGGCAACAGGCGATTTACGTCAAGAGACTAGGTTTAGTCCATACGACGGATTTCATGAAGGCTGTCGTCGGTTATATGAGCAACTAACACCCATTTCCGAGCTTCATCAAATTGGATTTTCCGTTATTCCACTTGGAGATGTCCAGTACATTACTGGGATGAGACTCGTGCCAAAAATTGGTGAAGCCATTCAATTGGGATACAGGACAACAGACAAGGAGATTATTGTAGATATCACAATCCTGGCGGGTTTCAACTTAGCAATGAGCTCAAGAGGTATACAGGGCATGCAATGTATCTTTGATGGTGGGCGAACATCACAATGGATTGGGTGTACCTACGAAGCTCCCAAAACAAAACGGCTTATGGCTTCCAACTCCATAGCAGCCGTGAAAGCCGGTTTCGATGTGAGTCAGCTGTATTCTAGTCTATTTTCCTTCTCTCTTTCCCCGAAAGAATTTTGCATTCACCCTGAGTTCCACTGACAGAACTTCATAGGGATGCAAGATGGTCAGTCTAGCGATTGCACAGCACAACACGCCATCTGCCGAAGATAACCTGTCTTTACGAGATTGCGCATTTTGGTACCCAGAAATTCCAAGGAAGGAGTTGTATTTGAATGAGGAATCTTTTACGGCACGAGCAACATCCACAACGAGGTATCAGCCGCTTTGTTATACCTCGTTTGGGGGGGCCAAAGGATTATATCTCCGTCACTTGACCGGGATTTCCATCACTATTTGGAGTACAATATGCGGTATGGAGTTTCATTACAGCAGTGAGAGTGTACCGGCTAGTTACCGTAAGTTAGGGAGATACAAATCTTCCGAATGGTCAAAAACCACACATTTTACAATTGATGGCCCTGGCGGCGAGGAGGTCAATGCCATGACTGAATATGTCAGATTATTCTCCGACGACGTGTTTTGGTTCTACAAACCAGGTCAATTGCAGTCGCTAAAGGCAAGTTACTTATTTCATATTATTTACCATTTCACTTTAAAACTTCAGTGCGGATTAAGCTAACAATTCAGATTTCAACAAATCGTGGGAGGTCTTGCCAGTTTGGACAAATCAAATCGATTCAGGATACCCAAATTGTGGAAAAGCCTATGCAAGTTGCCACAGGAACCACCATTACTGGATTTTATTGGAGTCAGGTAGGATGCATGATTCGTTTTACATCATTGTAAACAATAATACTAACACAACACAAAGCATGAAAGTACTCTCACAGCTCTGGGAATCATTTCAGAGATTACCGATGGGTCAGGCACAGCGTGAGAAAACAGCACTCGCGCAGACTAAAATCTTGTCAATAGTCAGCCATGGAGCCATTTGTTTTGTGTGCAATCTGACTACTTGTCTGTTTTGTCAAGAAAATAGGTAACTTTTATTCTTACGAAGGCTACATGTATTATTCTCACATGGATGACAAAGAAGAAAGAACACGCCGATATTTGGGCACGGTTCGGTTTGGGGGTGCTGATATGGATGGAGTCATGCTACGCTAGGGGAAACATAATGTCCTTCTTATATCTAAAGAATGAACCAAATGCAAAAGATATGAAATGATTAAAGAAGTTGAACGACGCTCCGAAGTATACTACCTATCCAAAATCAGGTTTAATCAACTCGAGACATACATGAACACTGCGCGAGCCGCTAACCCTGACCCTGTGAAGACACCGCATGGTATTGTCACAGTCCGGCTACCACTCTGACGACCCCGTTCTAATTAGAGTGGCATGTCGAGAGTAAACATATGACCGCATTGTGCGAATAGCAAATATCATATCGGAACCTACATATATACCTGCTAGGCATCACTCGGTGCCTAGCTTCGCAGAGTTTGTGTCACCTAACAGCCCTCCATGTGTTCCGCAAGTGTGGAGAAATTGACCTTCATCGATCTTCAACTCGAAGCATTCTCCCGACAACAATGCTAATTTTCATCGCAAACCAATGAATAATCTTATTAGACACCAGAAATCATGAGCCCTCAGATATTCGCCTGCGTTATTTGCGGGTGCATCATCTGCAATGATGAAAACCAGGCTACTGCATCTTGGATGAATCAGTTTCGAATACGTGAGTGTTGTTGGATTTCCTGTTGCCATGACCGAAACTAATTTAAGGCCAATAGTCTACAGCAGCCAAGATGGCATCGCAGTGACAGGAGTTGGCATCTACGATGATCCCCGTGGCAGCAAATGGATTGCCCCTTCGGACTTTGGCGCACGCTAGGATGATACGAGATATACCCGACCCGTGATGAGATTGGAGTCCTCCACCAACCCCCAGTCAATGGCCGCCATGGCTTTCCCTTCCATGAAGCTTGCTGGTCACTCTTGGAAATAGCGTATTTCCCTAAGCCAATACCTTGTAACTCTCTCTTTGACATTTGCAGGTCGTTGCCAGTCCCCCTAAATAGGGACTGGTCTTAGTTGGGGGCATGATTTTGGGGAGCTGGGTTTTATAAACAACCTGGACCGCTATCCTTGGGAGCAACGCTTCGAAGATCCAGACAATTACTTGGCGCCGTCATGGCAAGTTGCTAGCAATGACCCCTACCATATTCCAGAAATCCAACAGCTCTCCTTAGAGGATCCTGAAGCTCCGCTAACTGCACACTTCGCCGCTGCACCAAATTCAACTGTGGTTGATTGTTTTACCTCACTTCCTCTAGAAATTTGCGTTCAGATTGCCTCTTACCTACCAACAGTAGATGCGTTATGCGCTCGTCGAGCTTCGCGATCATTCATACCTATCTTCTACAATAATCAATTCTGGGCTTCCAGATTTAAGTCCAATGGGGAACGTTCTTAGTTATTCGAGTCACAGGAATGGGACAAGGCATCTGACTGGAAATGGCTATATCATCGTTCAACTAAAGGTCACCGCATGGGGGGTATGGAAAATAGAGCATGAGTCTGGGAATTAATCCGAAAAATGCAAGAAACGCTACACTTACGATATGACCAACCACCTTTGTTGCCTTTGCCCCCCAATCCAGCTAAGTTGAGGTGGTTGGAGGCAACAGGCTACTTGCATCCGAATACGCAGCCTATCTCATACGCCGGCTTCTACGAAGGCTGCCGTCGATTCTACGAGCAGCAGGCTTATATCGACGGTCCTCGTGAAATTGCGTTTTCTACTGTTCAACTTGGGGATACGAGATATATCGCCGGGATGAGGGTGATGATCCCTAGGAACGGGAGAAGCCACGCAATTAGGATACAGAGCAAAGGGGAACGAGCTGACTCTGAGTATTACGTGCCTTGTGGGTTTCAACTTGGCGGTAGGATCAAGAGGTATACAGGGCATACAATGCGTCTTTAGAAGTGGGCGAACATCGCAATGGGTTGGATCAACGCTCGAGGCTTCAAAAACACAGCGCCTTGCAACTGCCACTGGTCCCATAGCAGCGATCAGAGCTGGTTTCGATGTAGGCAGGCTACACCGGAACTTCCATTATGTTATTCTTTCTTCTTTACGTGCTTTTTATGGTCGCTCTAAGTCCTTGGCTGACTACCGGTTTTATAGGGATGCAAGATGGTTAGCTTAGCGGTTGTAGAACACGGCCCGCCTGCCTCTGATAGCCCATCTAAAGACAGCTTGTCACTGCGAGATCACGCATTTTGGTACCCTCAAATCCCAGGGGATGATCTATACCTGAATGACCATTATTTTACAGCACAAGCTACTTCTGTGACAAGATATCAGCCACTTTGCTGGACTCTATTCGGTAGACCTAAGGGGTCACATCTCTGTCATATGACAGGGATTTCAATCACTACTTGGGCTACAATACGCGCTATGAAGTTCCATTATAATACGGAGGGTGTTCCAATGGCAAATCGTAAGTTGGGGAGGTTCAAATCATCTGAATACGCTCAAGACATGCACTTCTCTATTGACGGCCCTGGTGGAGAGGTTATGAGTACAATAGAGATATATGTTAGTCACTTCGCTAGTGAGAACGTTTCCTGGTTTTATAAAACGGGGGCACTTGGAGTCATTTAACGCAAGTCGTCAGAGTTGGGAATATCGCGTTAGTTTATCGCAAAAAGAACGGCGATTTCTTGGGGTCCCCTCCCTTCTTCATTTCTACTAACGGCTTAAAAGATTTCGAAAAATCGTGGAAGATCTTACCATTTTAGGCAGAAAAAGCCAAGTACGAATACCAGAATTGTGAGCGAGCTCATAACAGTAGCTCCTGGTTCCACCATTACTGGATTCTACTGGAGTCAGGTACGGGCATGATATACATACCATGCATTAAATAGACACCCATACTGACGAATTAAAAGCATGAAAATATGATCACAGCTTTGGGGGTTATTTCAGAGGTGATTGATGGGCCAGAAGCCGCATGAGAATCCGACATTCTCGGATGCTAGGAACATGCTGTCAGACCGCGGCGAAACTTTCTAGGGGGGTTTTCGACTTTTCGCATACGACGACTACCTTGCATAAACTATCTTTATTTCATCAACAAACCTCCGTGTTTGATAGAGAGGAGCATCAGCATTACAATGCACACAGGTGAGGACACTGAGCAGAAGTACCAACTTGTGCTATACAGAGATAAGTTCACTGCCAAGAATAGGTCAACTTTAGAGAGCGGCCCGAAAAACAGATTCGTGCACGAAAGGGATCAATTCGTAATTGGCGCAATCTCAAGACAATTTCGTTACCCTCAAGTTGATTGAATAGTTTTGCAGCAGTGTGGTTGCGGCCGTGGGGTCAACGTCGTTGGTTGAGGAGGCATTTTTCACCTCTCCTGCATGTCACCTGCCTAAGAACCCTTGAAGCCCCTAGTAAGGACTATGCAAGGGAATGACTCGGAGTTGGTGGCCTGCAGAGCCGAAGAGGCAGTCCGTTTGTGGTGGTAAATTTCTTCCAGGGTGAGTCTTGTTTGAGAAATTCACCGATCAAGGCTCATATTCAGTCTGCCACTTCGTCGATCAAGATAGTTCTACGCAAGAGATATCTCTCACTCGCTCTCAGATATTCCTCTTACCCACTAACTCTAGGATATATCTTCCAGAAACTACGGGCTCCCTGCACGCTAATAATAAAGCGCGCATTGGGTAAAGCTACCTTGTGGCGAGAGGAGTGGTCTTCCCCGAACGGCAACTGCTCATGCAACATTAGATTGGATGGTTGGACAGACGACCTCAAAGAAGATGGGGGGGTTGAAGACTGGGGGGGGTAAGGCTGGATGACGGATGGATGGACGGATTCAAAACTAAGTGAGCCAACCGCATCGCGTCCCCACCCTCTGACCCCCAAGTATTTATCTCATCGACATCCCCTCATTGACTCGACTGGGCGATTTCTTAGGGACTGCACGACGGTTATCCTAGGGTTTTATGGAGAGTTTGGGGAAATCCTCAGGCAGTGGCGAGAATAACCATGATGTACACTCATAGGAATAGAGCTTACTGAACATGTCGTCGAGCCATATACAGGAGCGGCTGCGTCCACACAACCGTCAACCAAATTTCCCCAAAGCCATACACCAAATGCAATATAAACATCGTTAAAGATTGTTGGTGTTGGTCCCAGGGATTTCTGCACGTATTTCGGGCAGGACCTTCGCTAAGGTCGACTGCATGCACACGCCCCGGTCTGGAGATCTCCCCAGGAGGGTCAATGTCAGGCACTTTGGAATGTGAAGCCCTAACATATGTATACAAAAAAAATCCGGCGCAGTCAAGCATCAGACAGAAGATTTTTCAATAACGGAACGCCGCCAGGTTGCGGGAGTAGTCGGTATTGACGGGTATAATGGGGAATCATTCGGTCGACAGGCGGTTGACAAGAAACACCTCGGCGGCTATGAATCCGGTAACATGGGAGGATCAGCCGGGGTAAATCATTTTCTGTAAGAATTCCTACCTTTAATCCGGTGCCGGTGCGTAGACTCGATGTGGCGAGCAGTTGTAGCGACCGAATCGATGGTTTGCTTCGGGGCAGCGGAGATGTCTGGTCCCCACTTGAGAAATCGACGGCACAGACGACCTGCATGGCCTGCCCTGCCCTGCACTGGATCCAACGTTAGTGGGCAATGTAACAGAGGGACTTGGTTGCGTTGCAGACTCGTTGTACATGTAGAACCCAGCTGGGATCATTCTGCTTGCTGTCGATATAGTGGGATTATGATTTTCAAAAGGCGAAGCTTCTCATCGTGTCGTGCCTGAGAGACGGGGAAATACCCAACCTCATTTAGGGTTGGCGGTGAAGGTCAACGGGCGTTATTCTGCCCGCTCTCTGGAAGTTCAAAAACACCACCAGTTAAACATCCGACGCGATCATTCACAACATCGTTCCGTTTCCCTCATCATCTTCGTCCAGGCCCACTGTGAGAGCCCTGGAGAGGTACTGGTCCCGCCGAGACAACCTTTGGCGGAGCACCCCTGGCGGGAAGAGGCGTCCAAGTTGCGGGCGATAGCTACCTTACTTGCCTCCATACTTCCATACTAGGTGTGTACCATCGTTACTCCAAGTATTTGGCATCGGTAAACAACGTCGTCTGGACGCCTCCACAAGACTTATAAAGCAATCATGGCCCCCTCCACTCCTCGCTTCCGTCTCCCCCTCTCGACTGTTTCGTCATTCTTCAAGACCTAACTTCTTCCTCCTCTTCATCTACCTTCTCTTACATTTGTCATTTTGCGACCTGTCTCCTTTTCCTACACTCCATCGTCTGGATCGCCTAGCTGCACGACTCGACTACCGACGCCACCAACCCAATCCAAGGAAACACGCAAGGGAGTGGCCGTCACGACAACGCCATCTTCTAGACGGAAGCGACCAGCGCAACAACGAAAGCTGAGCGTCACATACACTACAGCCGTAGTAGCTACCCCGCACTCCATACTCGAAATCTCTCCAGCATTTCGAAATTGCCCCGCGACGACAAAGCCCAGCTTCTCTGGCCCTGCAACAACAAGTGACGCACGACCAGTTTCGCACCCAATTTACAGAAGCCATGGCCGACCAAAACCATGAGAGTGTGGTGCAGGAAGCCCACCAGGTTGAAACTTACCGTAAGAGATGACAGAATCCCCCTAATATGGACTAGGCCTAGTTGAAGCTAACAATGGCTCCTCACAGAGGTCCCTCAAAAGATGTTTTCGAGTATGTTGCCATTTTACTGGAGCACCCCTAAGTCTCCGATGATAAAGAACTCCCAGCTATTTTAGCTTCTAGTGCAAAACACAGCTGACGTCTTTTTTTTCTTCACCTATTTGACAGAGCACCCCAGCAAACCCCACCTCGCAAGTAAGTCATAAAATTATCAGTCTCTTCCGCATATGCGCCGGCAGTCCATCGGCCGGACGTCCGGAACTTTGGGGGTCAGTTGGCTGGACCGCTCTCGGTCCGCCTCTGGCCCTGTTGGGTGGCCTGCGGTGTTATCATGTTAGACCCACGCTTGCTGACCATGCCTCGTTGCTTTAGACCTCGAAGAATATCACAAACTGTACAAGGAGTCCATCACTGAGCCCAACAAGTTCTGGGCCAAACAGGCCCGTGAGCTCTTAACTTGGACTCGCGACTTTGATACCGTCTCAGCCGGCTCCCTCGCCAACGGCGACGTCAAATGGTTTGTCGAAGGCCAGCTCAACGCCTCATACAACTGCATCGACCGCCATGCCTTCAAGGACCCTGACCGCGTCGCCATCATCTACGAGGCCGATGAGGTCAACGATGGTCGCAATGTGACTTACGGGGAGCTTCTCCGCGATGTCTCCAAAGTTGCGTGGGTCCTCAAACAAGCTGGTGTGAAGAAGGGTGACACAGTCGCCATCTACATGCCCATGATCCCCGAAGCTCTCGTCGCCATCCTAGCCTGTGTCCGTATCGGTGCTGTCCACTCCGTAGTATTCGCTGGCTTCTCTGCCGATGCTCTCCGAGACCGGGTTATCGACGCCAAATCCAAGGTTGTCATTACGACCGACGAGGGTAAGCGCGGCGGCAAGTTCATTGGCACCAAGAAGATTGTCGATGATGCGCTCAAGCAGTGCGACGTTCAGAATGTCCTCGTTTTCCGTCGAACTGGTGCCAAGGTCAACATGACCCCCGGTCGTGATCTGTGGTGGCACGAGGAAGTTGAGAAGTGGCCCAGCTATATTGCCCCAGAGGTGATGAACTCGGAAGATCCTCTATTCCTGCTTTACACATCTGGATCTACAGGAAAGCCCAAAGGTGTGATGCACACCACTGCTGGATATTTGATTGGCGCTGCCATTACTGGCAAGTACGTCTTTGATATCCATGATGGCGATCGATACTTCTGCGGTGGTGATGTTGGTTGGATCACTGGACACACATATGTCGTCTATGCGCCTCTTCTCCTGGGAGTCTCAACGGTCGTCTTTGAAGGCACCCCCGCCTACCCCAACTTCTCAAGATATTGGGATATCATTGACAAGCACGACATCACACAGTTCTACGTCGCCCCCACTGCTCTTCGACTGCTTAAGCGAGCTGGTGACGAGCACGTTCGCGGCCAGATGAAGAAGCTGCGTGTGCTTGGATCCGTTGGTGAGCCCATTGCAGCTGAGGTCTGGAAGTGGTACTATGAGGTTGTGGGCAAGGAGAGTGCTCAAATTTGCGATGTAGGCTATTCTACCCTCAAATGGATACTTCTCTTGGCTTCGCTATATGCTAACTCTCTTCGCAGACTTACTGGCAGACTGAGACAGGTTCCCATGTCATCACCCCCCTTGCCGGTGTGACAGCCACCAAACCCGGCAGTGCCTCATTACCATTCTTCGGTATCGAGCCCTCCATCATTGATCCAGTTTCCGGAGAGGAGCTGCATGGAAACAATGTCGAAGGTGTGCTCGCCTTCAAGCAGCCTTGGCCTAGCATGGCCCGAACCGTCTATGGCTCACACAAGCGATACTTGGATACTTACCTGCACGTGTACAAGGGTTACTACGTATGTATTATTCCCTGTGTTATGAAAACATTCCATCTCGTAGAACAATAGTAACTGACAGTGTATGTGGATAGTTTACGGGAGATGGTGCTGCTCGCGACCACGAGGGCTTCTACTGGATTCGAGGCCGTGTCGACGATGTCGTCAACGTCAGTGGCCATCGCCTGTCTACCGCCGAGATTGAGGCTGCCTTAATCGAGCATCATACTGTTGCTGAGGCGGCTGTTGTCGGTGTTGCAGACGAGCTCACTGGCCAGGCTGTCAATGCCTTTGTGGCCATCAAAGACGGCAACGAGATTAACGATACTCTCCGCAAGGAGCTAATCCTGCAAGTACGGAAGAGCATCGGTCCCTTTGCTGCGCCCAAGCAAATTTTCATTGTGGTCGACTTGCCCAAGACCCGTAGTGGCAAGATCATGCGCCGCATTTTGAGGAAGATCTTGGCCGGTGAGGAGGATCAATTGGGAGACACATCTACGGTATGTTTAGCCCTCATCAAAAGGTTATTTGACATTGACTTAACTGACATGGCTTGTAGCTATCCGATCCTAGCGTGGTGGACAAGATTATCGCGACTGTTCACGAGTCGAAGGGGAAATAATGGATGTATGTGTTGGAATGGCGTCGAAAGGTTTTTAATTACCGCGTTTAACTTCTCGGTCGATACTGAATGTATTGGATCAGAGTAGGGGGAGGACACTACGAACACTCACTCGTGGTTGAATATGTTGGCGGTAATAAGCGGATACCAGGTCAGAACAACCTGAGGATTTATAGCCCAGAAGCTATTGCAGAGGAGGAACTTCAGTGAGCTTCCATAGTTGGTTCATCCTTTATGCGGCAAACGGCAATAAGTTTGTCAGTGTCTTTTTACATCGAGGCTCTTATGATGCCACGTCAATAGGAAGTGCAATACATTCAGTTCAGTTCAGTCCAATACGCAAACTCAGTGGCGATGCTCGGCTGCCATGGATTTCCGGTGGGACAAGAATTACCCTGCGCCAAAAAGAAATGATTAATTCCCCAAGTACTTCGATCGGGCTAACTTGATAGGAATGCTTGTCTGTCGCCCCATGATTGGTGATGATGACGCGCGTCCTCTTCTCAACAGGTCATTCACTAATGCGGACAAAGTTTGCTTAATCCGACTATTAGAAATTTAGAGCTACAGATAAGCTTCTTTGTGAATTGTCTGGTGCGTCAGAAGATCAATCAGACTACAAGTGTACACGCCATTGTTATAGTCATGCAATACATGTATACATGTTTACTGCTTATTATCGTGGAACCCGAGCAACCGCGGCGGCGGAGGCGGAGGCGGGTATGTGGTATCTTGGCGTACCTGCACCGCCCCCCATATGAGCCCGCGCCGAGACTTTTTTTTTTTTTCTTCTTCTTTTCTTTGTGGTTTTGTTGTTCTTTTTGTCGTCGTCATCCAGCGTGGCAAGGTAAAGTGAAGTGGGAGGGGGAAAGCTCGGCGAAGTGGACAATGATGATGGGTGGCTTAGAAATCTAAAAGTAGGTAAAAATTATATGGATCGAGGAGAGAGATAGCGGAACAGCTGGACATGGCGGCATTTGATATTCAAAAAAGGGCGGAGTTGACTTTGTTCTTGGCTGGGTGGCGTGTGAGGGGATTTCCTGACAATATCCGGATGGAAGCCAAGATTGGCGGAGTTTTGTGTATCCTGTGAGTGAGGAGATGTGGTAGGTCGTACGGGTGGAATGTGTGTGGTGTTGTGGCAGCGAGGAGGTGCATGCTTTACTGGAGCGTTGCCATCTAAGTGCTCTGGTTCTACGTGGCTACGTGAACACAGATTGTGAAGCGTTTACTATCTTATTGCAGCAGCTCTTTTTTATTGTCTGTCTAAATAAATAAATAAGATTAAAAAAAAACATCACTACTTTATTCAACCAAGATAAATCGCCTGAAAAGCGGGAGATTTACCCTACCATACTGCTACCACATGCGCTCCTTCAAAGAAAAGGGATGGACGTGCGTCATCAGCAAACAACCGAACAACTAATATCATTGGACAAGCAAAGACTAGGATGAGGGGGGGGGGGGGCAGTCACGGAGTTAAAGAGCAGGCGTCAAGAGAAGCTATTGAAGAAACGCAGAACAAAATGAATACAAAGAGGCTTCGGGTGGTTGAGATGGTGTGCGGCGGCTCGGCGGGATAGAGGGAGGGGGGGTGCGTTTCTTTTCCAAAACTTGTTGTGTTTGGGGCGTTTTGGGAGGGAGAAAGGGCGCTCGAGCGGCGGTCGGTTTGGTTTCTTTGTGTGTTGTTGAGTGGAAGATGAGGTTTGACTGATATAGGGAAAGGTGGATGATGAAATTTAAAAAAAAATATATATATATATATATTTAAGAATATGAATTAAAAATAGAAATATAAGATTGACTCTGTTTGTCCATCTATCTATCTATCACGGGGGGGATCACGGGGAAGAGCTGATTTCTGCGAGTTGGCTGAGTTAGGTAGGTATTTATTAGTGGGGAAACAACAGCATAGCCACTGACCATCCCACCCTCCAGGGCTTGGGGCAGTTTGCTCGTCGTCACTCCTCCTTCGCTGACAGTTTCCGGGGCAGTCAGACTTGGCGCCTTGCCCTGTTTGGCCCAGCTTTTTTCTTTCTTTCCTTTGCCCGACAGTCAGTTCACTCAGTCAGTCACCTAGTCAAGTCAGAGCCTCCATCTCTTTGCCCACTGGACCGCTAGTAGGCCGATGCAGCCAAGCCCCCCCGCCATCCCCTGTACGAGCGCTGGACTGTCGCTTCCAGTGAGCCATTCGACGGCAATGGTGCCCGCCAAGGCCTTGGATCCTGCCTGTGCCAGCAGCCGGAGGGCGTTTCAGTGGGCCAACCCGCTGTTGACTGTTGACCAGCCACTGCTAGTGGTACGTAACTTACTGGCTGTTATGTGTACCAAGACTCGACGGGTCTCCCTCTTTCTCTCTTCTCAACCCGTTTCTAAACCCATCATCACCACCACCAACCCAAATCTCTCGGCTCTCGCTCGCTGCTTACCTCGACTCTACCCTCTTCACCTCCCGTATCAATCTCCACTCTGGCAACGCTGCTGTAAGCATCGCTATTAGCCTGTGGACCCTCATCGGACTGTCACCCTCTTTTTCTCTCTTCAAAAAGAACCAGACCCGCGCCGTTTCATCAATCAGCTTTTGCAACCCTCTCTTCCCGGTCTGGATGGCTAGACTACTGCAATAACCCGTTGTTTCTTTTTACTTCAATCTCTTTCTCCCAAACTCTTACTCTCGCTCTGGGTCATACATCCCGTTGCTATGGTTAATTTACGGTCCTTTGTGGCCGCTTGTGCCAGTACCGCGCTATTGGCTCACTCAACACTTGGTATGACCTCGGCCCCAACTCGTCTGTCGCTTTATTGATCTCTCTCTACCTCTCCGTACTGACACTTCCATCCTGGCTGAAGCGCACTCGTTGAAAAGAAATCCTGTCGACTATATTTCAGTCATTGATAATGTCAAGATCCATACGCCGTCAAACCGAGTTCATTCCCATTCGAAATTCGACCTCACATTTACCCTCCACAACGGCGCGGAACGAGTCCGATTAGCTCTGCATCCCAATCACGACTTGATCCATGAGGACTTTGCCGTCACATATCTCGATGCGGAAGGAAATGTCAAGCTGGTGGAAAAGGTGCAGCGATCGGATCACAAAGTCTACAGAGGCGATGCCTTCGTCGAGCGTGCCGGGGAGGTTGGTTGGTCCAAGGCCGGGTGGGCAAGGATAACGGTACATAGTGACGGCGAGCATCCTGTCTTCGACGGCGCCTTTCGCATCGACGGAAACAACCATCACATTCAGACAGGGTCAAAGTATCAAAATCTCAAGCACGAGGACGATCCACCTATTGCAAACTGGGATGAATCCAAGAACGAGGAGACCATGGTTGTGTGGCGCGATTCCGACGTTCAGGAATTCCTGGGCCGGCAAGAACTTAAGCGAGATATATCTACTCAATCCACTTGCAGCTCCGACTCACTCAACTTCAACAGCCAGTTAGGTCAAGAGCTGAGACGATCGAGCCCTCTTAGCGGTATTGACCCGAGGTCCTTATTCGGGCGGCAATCTATCGATGGAGGATCAGGCGGCGGTGGTGGCGGCGGTCAAGATCTGATATCAAGCATTGGACAGACTGCTGGATGCCCTACTACGAAGAAGGTGGCTTTGGTAGGCATCGCTACCGATTGCACCTATTGGGAAGGCTTCACTTCTCAAGAGGACTTGAGGAAAAACGTCATTAGCGTTGTCAACCAGGCATCTCAAGTCTACGAGAGCAATTTCAAAATCTCGCTTGGCATCAGGAATTTGACCGTGTTAGACAGAAACTGCCCCGGAAGTCCTCCAGCGGCTACACCGTGGAACCGCGACTGCGACACCAACACCACCATTACCGATCGACTGAACCTCTTTTCCGCCTGGCGTGGAAAGTCCCAGGACAACAACGCCTACTGGACTCTTCTGACCAGGTGTCCAACTGAATCTGCGGTTGGACTGGCCTGGAGGAGTCAGGTTTGTCGCCAAGGATCGGGTACCAGCTCTGACGGCAGCGGTAATAACGAGACTGTTGCCTCGGCCAACGTCGTAGTCAGGACTTCAACAGAATGGCAGGTCTTTGCCCATGAAAGCGGTCACACCTTCGGGGCCGTTCACGACTGCACCAGCCAGACATGTCCTGTCAACCCCAGCAATCAGGCCTGCTGCCCTCTCAACTCTACCACTTGTGACGCTGGTGGAAGGTTCATCATGAATCCATCAACAGGATCTGGCATCACCGACTTTTCACCATGCAGTGTTGGCAACATCTGCTCCAGCCTCAAGGTCGCCCAGGCCTCAAACTGTTTGACCGACAACAAGAATGTCCAAACCATCACTGGTAGCCAGTGCGGCAACGGCATTGTTGAAACAGGCGAGGACTGTGACTGTGGCGGCGAACAGGGCTGCGGCAACAACACGTGCTGCGATGCCAAAACGTGCAAGTTCACGACCGGCTCCGTCTGCGATCCGGCAAATGAGGACTGCTGTAGCGACAGATGCCAATTTGCGTCATCAGCAACTGTGTGCCGCCCCAGCACGGGCGAGTGCGATGTTCAGGAGACGTGCCCCGGCAACGCTGCCCAATGTCCCGATGACCAGCACAAGAGTGATGGTGATTCTTGCGGCAGTGATAGTGGACTAGCTTGTGCATCTGGACAGTGTACTTCACGCGACAGACAATGCCAAGTTGCTGTGGGCAGCTCGGCGAACAACAGCTCGACCAGGGCGTGCCCAGACACTCGAGGCAGCTGCACAGTAACTTGCACCTCTGGGCAGCTTTCCTTTGGTGGGAACCAGTGCCTCTTATTTGGCCAGGACTTCGTTGACGGGACTCCGTGTGGCTCCGGCGGACACTGCACCAACGGCCAGTGCGAGGGGAGCTCTACGGCACGGGAGATTAAAGACTGGATCGACGACCACAAGCAAATAGTAATTCCTGTGGCAGTTGTTGTCGGCATTCTCCTGATTCTTGCTGTGGGCAGTTGCATCTTCAGCTGCTGCCGCCGCAATGGTCGAAGACGAGGGCTTGCCAAGTCGTCACCAGCCATGGCAAGCTGGCCGTCAGGTCGCGGAGTTCCGCCGCCCAACAACGTGGCCATGGGGTCTTCGGAGAATTATGCGTACCCGCCGCCGCCGCCATATGGACAAGCAGCTCCTCCTTATCCTCCTCCTCCTCCGCAGCAAGGGGGGTGGCAGCAGCCGCCCAGTAATAACATGAGATATGCATGAGCGTTTTGTGTTTTCTTTTGAGTTGTTTTGGTTGGGATTGGCTTTTGTCTTGTTTTGTCTTTGGCCTAGCCATGGCTAAGATATATCATTTTAGAGATGAGATCAACTCTCTTTTTTGGAATATTTGGGAGAGACGGCTTGCTTGGGAGCATTGCATGTCACGGCGTTTGTTGTTCTTGTTCTTGGTGGGGAATTATGATGATTGAATGAGATGAAAGAGGTGGAGCATGTAGTTTGAATTGGATACGGAACAGACTTACATACAACAAGCGGATACAAACATTGTTAAAGGGATGATGGAGCGTATTAAGTAGGCTATAGGTATTTTTGAATAGTAAAGACTTACATGATGATAATTATCAGTATATGGGTTCGAGAGATACTGCGTGTGATATCATTATTCCCATCTACGAAACTTTAACATGTAGAAGCTCTCATCGTCGTTTTGGCTGCTCAGCTCAGACGACATATCCATCCATCCATCCATCCATCTGGAAAGCCTCCAGACCAACCCAACACAGCACGTCACATACCCCCTACTACCTACCGCTCCGTGCCAACATTACCTCGCCGTCTCTGTCGGGAAGATGAGCCCGATGCCGCGCCGCTGCCAGATTGGTTCTTCCAGTCGGAGGGCTGGTCGAAGCCGCAGAGCATGGCGGTGAAGCGCTGTCGCTGGCCCGGGATGCTCTGTAGAATGGGGGTGTTAACGTATATGTATGGATGGATGTATGTATATTCCACGTGACTCACGTGGAATATGTAGCTCTCAACACATATAATAAGACAGGCCAAGACAAAGAGAGATAGGTGAATATATAGATAGATCGATAGGTGAATGTAACGAATGGGATGGGAACTTAAAAAAGACAGGGAACTTACGTCACCAGCACTCTGAGCATACATCATCAACTGCTCTGGATTATCCAGCACAGAAAGCGCATAGGCTCTTCTCTCACGCTCGTCAAAGGACTCTGCTTTTGCTCTGGTGAAGTGTCAGAGGCGCGTTAAACAAAACAGATAGCACCCCAGGATAGAACTCACGCAATACCAGCCCTCATTCTCCTGCCGCTGCCATCTCCATTACCGTACCTATCGTCGTCGTCGTCGTCATCCTCATCCTCATCATCATCGTCATCATCATCATCCTCGTCCATCTCATTCTCCTCATCGGATTTACCATACGCATCCTTGCCGCGGGCTTGCCTATCACGCATTTCAGGAGTGAAGGCCTCGCGGGCTCCACTGCTGCTGCCGCTGCCGCTGCCTCCTGTGGTGGTGAAGCGCTGCTGTTGCTGTTGTTGCTGCTGCTGCTGCTGCTGCTGCTTGGATTTTGAGGAAGGCGTCGACATGGTGTTGGTTCGTTTGACAAGGAATTTCTGTTAGACTATGTGATTGCGATTTTTTTTTTTTGGGGGGGGGGGGGGGGGGTGGTTGGGTTTCCCCGTAATTCAATTTTGCGGTAGTCGTGTT